>JAMPIV010007391.1:0-145000 GCA_024509875.1 Oreohelix idahoensis | reverse complement strand
TTTACACAGCAGAAAGACCTTAGGACCCTGCAAATTTTAAAATATGATACTAAAACTCTTATCAAGGGACACCAACGACACTTGTCACATTAAAAAGGAGAAACAAAAGTAAGGAGTTAATTAATTTAATATTTGTTTTTATTTTTATGTGAATAATACGTTTGTGTAAATAATTACAAACATTTTGTTTGGAATCTATTTTTATCTTCTTCTTCTTCGTTCATCCTGAAAAGGACGTTGGTTGCGTTGTGTCCGTTTACAGCGAAGCTGCGGTATTTGCGTCTTTCGGCCAACACATACGACGACTTCAGCACGGCATTTTTGGGACCGGGTTAGCCTTCCCTCTTCGATCCCTACTCACTCAGCCAGACTGCAGTGATGCAGCCTGTTTCCAGGACAACCACTTGGAGGTGGAGTAGGGTCTTGGTCAGCTCTGGTTCGCTGACCCTGACGCAATCAGTCTAGCTATGGGTCGCTAACTGCATTTCTCACAGTTGATGCGTCTTAGGTCCCGAAATCTATTTGATGTTTGGGGTGGATTTTTTTTATTATAAAGTATTACTTCTTACTAGGACTAGTGAAAAAGAAATAAATGTCTACGTTACGAACAAATGGTCTTCGTCAAAGACAACCGAACAATAGCAGCAATGAAAGAAAGGAAAAACTCGGTGAAAAACTTGCAGAAAAAAATAAAAAGGGCACAATCCGCGTGTGTTAGCGTGTCCGGTTCGTTGCGGTGTATACGCTAGTTGGTTTTATGTTTAGGAGATTTGAAATGATATAAAACTATAATTAATGATTAACACAGTGTAACAATTTATGTCGGTGGGCGGCACACATTTTGTGACATGGCAAATATTCAAAGAGGTAGGCCTTAGTCAGTGAATGGTTGAAAACAACTGATGCAGACAATGAAGTTTTACGGTACACTCAAAACCGCATTTGCGCGAGTTCCATTAGCGTGAATCTGAATATGTGCGAGCTATCTTTTATACCCCCCCCCCCCCCCTTTTTTTTTTGACACTAACTAAATTAAGTTATATGCGAGTTGAGTATTGCACTCGGCAATCATAAGAAAACTTGTATTTGCAGTTTTTCGATGCATGATGGAAAATTTCGGTGTGTAATGCGACTGCCATAGGACACACATTTGGAATCCATAGTGCGCACCATTCGCGCTAAAAAGAAAGAGGAAGCCATCAAAGCATATGTGCAGCAGTCCAGGCCTACGGTGGACATGTTGACGATTCCTAACCTCCAGAAAGCACTGAAGATGGTTGAAGACAGCCAGGGCCCGCCCTATGAATTTTGCCACCCCGTGCAATACCATACCTTGCCGCCACAGCCCAACCTCAAATTAACGTTTGAAATTTTTAAAAGCATTATGTTAAACAAGCTTCAACATTAATTTCATGACCATTAGCCTAATTTTAAATAGTACCATTAATAATAATGTATTGATAAATCGTTGAAAATACTGTATAGTCATAAAATAAGCAATTGACTTTATTAGAGACAATTATATGAAATAAATGTAGTTACATTACTTACATATAGGGGTTGCTCTTCTCATGTGGAACGATGAACTGTTGAGTCACAAACATTTAAATATAGTATGTACATGTTATAGTTTTTAGCACTATTTTTACATTATTTTAGTTGATATTGTTTGAAGTATGTACTGCTTAAAAAGACACTTTTCTTGCTTTCATATTTGCAAAATCAGAAATAAGGTCTGCGTAGTCTAATTTTTGACCGATTTCACGTTCAATTGAAATCATGGCAAGTCCTTCCAATCTAGTTTCGGCCATTGTTGAGCGTAAATAAGTTTTAATAAGCTTCAGTTTTGAAAAACTACGCTCACCACTTGCTACCGTTACAGGCAAAGTTAGTAATATTCTTAAGGCTATAGCGACATTAGGAGCAATGTTATTTTCAATAATATAACGAAGAACTTCATTGGCGGTGTATATAAAAAGGAAAAATGTGAACTGTGATGTTCCAATTGCTCGAACCTTTCTTCAATAGAAATAGTTGCAACATCAATAATAAAAAAGAAAAATTCAATTTTGAATTTAGTTTTGGGATCTAAAATAGGTTCATCTCTTTCTTCATAGTTGTGTTGCTTTTTCTGCCGACGCACTCTAGTACATTCAAACGTTTGTATCAAATTGTAGTAAAATCTGTGAGATAATCGCTTATTTCCGTAAGATTTTAGTCATATGATGAATAAATACACCAGCCCTCAGGTGTCTGACTGGTTTCATCTTCATCGCCAGTAGGGCGATGCCTTTTGTGCAGTGGGAATACTAAGAAAATGACCCGCCGTAAAAAAATCTAACACGCTTTAGTTTCGGTTTCGAAAACGTAGGAAAAAAAAACCTTTTAACATCTCGCCGATCTGCTGCACGAAACGGGGGGAAAAGCTTCTAATTAACAACTTGCCAACTGTGAGACCAGACTGACATTTGAATTAACGTAATATGTTAACTTTAACACTAACATTTGTAATAATTAACGCAAAGCACTACCAAAGTTTTGAAAAACCCCTCTTCGTTCTGCACGCGGTCTCTTTAATATATACACGCTGTGGGCAAAGCCAGCAGAGGCAAACACACAGACAAATTTCCAGTTACTCCTAGCGGTAGTATTCTGACGTCACTCAAACTAGTTGGTTTATTTGAATAGTGAGGGAAATGTTAGAGACAGGGAGGAAAGATGGCCGACTTGTGTAAAATTTATATTTGACGATTGACAGTGACAAAATTGAAAATCTAAACCATACTGAAACTGACCATAAAAATCATATGGTAGTATAGCTTAGAGTCCTCTGAGCAAAAATATGTTTTAAAAAATATGGTAGTCCAAGTATTAGCCAAGTTATTGAGAAAATACTAAATGTCTACGGACGCTTGACCGGACAGACTGTTGTTCTTGCTCGTTATACATAACGTTAGTGGGGACGTTAGTTTAAAAAAAAAAAGAGGCATTGTAGTAATTCAAATTCTATTAGTTGGTATAAGAGTATAGGAGTAAAAGGGAAGAGATAGGAAAAATGTAACTAAAAACGAAACATCTTTTTCTATTGGGCATAACTAACGGAGACTGACCAATGGACTACGAGGCACATAGTTTGTTTGGAATTTTTTTTTTTTTTTAAACTAAATTTAAAAAGTTGTAGTAGTGCCTTCTTTCATTGGTCGGCTCTAATAGATATTGGCAAAAGGCATAGTGGTCTCGGAGCCATTTGACTAGAAAATTTTATTTAAACACTTACGTTGAGATCAGATGTGATAGCTTGTAAAATTAAATACTAATTCACTATCTGGACGAGGCAGAGCAAAACTGAGGCCATATTCTTTGCCAGTCAACGTTATTTGTGACATATTTCTTTGAACTAGTGGTAAGAATGCTTTATGTATTTGCATGCTTGATTAAAACTGAAAAAGTCAGATACTGCTGTGGAAAAGTGAAGGACATGCCGGAAGCAAACATTATTGAGTCCTCACATTGAACTGTATTTGACTGTTGCATACTATTATGATTTTGTATTAATATTTTGTATTGGAAATGTTAGGAAGCCTCTGTGTTCTATGAACACTTTTCAACATGCCTAGAGCATTTATAAGTTAGAAAAGAAAAGAAGAAAATCATATAAAAGGAGATGTGGTTACTCCACGTTATTGCATTGAAGCAAACTATGTAAAAGTACAGTGGCGTATCTGCCATAGGGACCTGTGGTGTGGTCACAGAAGGGTGTGAGTCATAAATTAGGGGCTGATGCACATGAATGCACAAGAGGCTGACCCCATATTGTCATGTATAGATAGGGATAAGAAGTTGTGATCAGGTTGAAAAGGTCAGGGTGTCTTTTTATTGCAGAGTTTTTATTTCCTGTTACCATCCGGTGACAGGAAACCTGATGAGTGTGTATAAAGTCTCCATTATGAAGTTTAAGCTGTCAGCTGATAGCCTGAAGGAGCTTACGTGTGGGTGCTGATCGACATTGTCTCTACATTGAGATACTGACTTATATTCGACCTACAAAGAATCCCAGGTGACAAGTTATCAGCTGGGACCTCTGACATTTCATCCTAAGAAAATAATTCCTATCAAAATAACATTGAATTATATGGGGCTTGATGTAAACAACAGCTCCTCATAACATATGACAATCACTAACAACTAGTAAAGTTTGATTCTGTGAATACATCTATAGGAACTCTATATTAACATATATTCATAGGACAAAGAGTCCATATTTTAGTTACCACATTATATGTAAATATATTTCCTCATTTTCAAAGACGTGTCCAAAAGAAGTTGGCGGGGCAGGCAGATTAAATTGTAAAAAGAAAAAAACATTCAAATTTTAAAAGAAAACTTTAACCACTGTCTTATTCATTTTATTATAGTGAGTTAAAGTGTATTGTGTTGATGTACCATCATCTTCATTTCACCCCTAGACACTAGAGACATCATACACCAGCCACTAGAATCAAAATACGGACTGTGTGAGATCTAGGGAGGTAGCGTTAGGTTCCCTGATCAATATATCATCATCATCATCATTCCTTTTATAGTCAGGGACCTACATGTGCTTGACCTCACACAGTTACCACACATTAATTTCGTTTAAAACATAGTGCCATATAACCAGACAACATAAAAATGTAAAATTTAAAAATCTAAAATTGAGTTTTAGAGCAAGGGTTTCAGCTTCATGTCTCGCCATTTTGTCTACTGACTCGTCATCAGCAATTTCTACCAATGCATCATAAAATTCCTCAATATAATATCTTAAAGGACGAATGGCCTCGATTCTAGATTTCCAGCGAGTTTTACCTAGTGGCTTGGGCGTTAGAGTTGTAATATGTTTCTTAAGGATTCCCCAGCGCAGTGTTGACGCTGAGAAAAACACTTACAATTTCTGAACAGTTTCAAAAAATAAAACCCCTTCTCTAGATGACATCGCGGCATCATTGACCGCAAGTTGAGAGAATGAGAACAGCAAGGGATATAAAAAGCTCCCGGATTCAAGTCCCTAATACGCTGTTGAACTCCTGAATGTTTTCCTTTCATATTTGATCCATTGTCATACCCCTGGCCAGTGGGCCACGCATGTTTGCTATTGGAATATTTATGTCTGACTATTTTCTTAGAATGCATTCGGTTAACGCTGAGCATGTAGTGGCTTCTACAGCAATAAAACTAAGAAAATGTTCATGAATGTTGATATCATCTGGATTCGTATTAACAAATCTTTCAATTAGTGTTAATTGTTCAATGTGACTTACATCGGGAGTACAGTCTGCAACTATGCTATAAAATTTAGCTTTCTCTACCATAGAAATTATTTATTTTTTTATGGTTCCAGAGAGAAGAGCAATCAATTCATTTTGAATGTTTTCCCAAGGTAATGTTGGGTCGATCCACGAGCTACTCTCATTAAATGTTCACACATAGCACTATCAAATCTGGCAATCAGTTCAACAAGCTTTAAAAAATTTCCATTGTTAGGATTATATAATTTATCAGATGTTTCACGAAATGGCAAGCATTGTTGGCCCAAGAACTGGACAATAGCAATTAGGCGTTCTATTTTGCTCCTCCAGTGTCGAACTTCTGAATTTAATAACTTTTGTTGCATTGAATCAATTGTCTGTATTGACTTAAGCCTGGACGATAATTCAATCCACTTTGTATGAGACTTCAAGTGATTTTTAGATTTTTTCGTGTTCATTAAGATACACATACAGATGACCCCAATCATTATAGCCATCAGTAGTGAGTGACATTTTATTACAGGAAAACAACTTACAGCAGAAACAAAATACATAATCTTTTTCTTTTGAATACACTAACCATGATCGATTAATATGTTCTAAATTGCTTAGCTCCCTAGTGTAAAAATTTAGTGAAAATGTCCGACCATTAAGCTGCGCGGAAAAACGAAATCATTTTTTGGTCTCTCTGGCAGGCCTTTTTTTTTACGATTTCCAGTCTTTCGGTATCGCTTAAAGAAGGATCCATCTTGCCTGATCAGTGTACATCTCAAGTTCATCACTTAAATCTCTGGAATTGGAAACGGTCAAATCAGTCTCATTTTCGACATTGTTAGTAATATCTACGTTACTGGGGTCCGAGTTAGAAGTACTTGCCATGAGCTCAGAATCATTTGTTTCGGTACATTTGCTTATTTTCTTCTGTCCTACATCAGCTGTTTCAGTTTTTAGATATTTACGAAAAGCCCCGCTACGTTTTTGAATATCGCGTTCTTTTTCCAGTTTCTGTTTCCGATATTTGGCACCTGATAGTTTTTTTCTTTTATCGGACATTATATCTATTTGAATATTAAAACTGTTTTAAATAAACCCTACAATAAAATGTATTATTTAGTAATGAATGGAGGCTGAAGCACTGTAGTAATTTCCATAAAACGTTTAAAAAAACGTATTTATCACTGTAACACATAGCACACTAACACTGAGCAAAATCAACTTTCCTTGAATACATACTCGAAAACAACCGAAACATTCGAGACGCCAGCATAGAACGGTCGATAAAAAAATGAATACTTAAGTAGCCTATGATTGGCTAATCTGGGTCACGCGAGATTGTCATTGGTTGAATTGAATAAGCTGCATCATATTAAGAAGTGTGGGAAACTGCTCACTGAACTGGCTGGGAATCCCGATACAGTGTATATCACGTGATCTCTGGTCACAAGAAAACATTCTCCCAGGGATGTACAAAGGCATCTCAAGGCGGAATATTTGGCGGGATTGTAAAAATAAGTTAAAAATAATTTTGCCGCCCCCAAAGCTTGCCGCCCCGTGCAAATGTACGTGTTGCACCGTCGGTTGAGCCGGCCCTGAAGACAGCATCGCTTTATACGCAGAACATTGACATCAACTGTAAACGCGGTCCTCTGGTGAGAAGAAACGTCCTGAATGCAGTTACCCCATGTGACCTGATATTAGCGGAGAATAGGGAAAAGGCACGACAACCAACGCTAGCGGAGATAGATTCGAAGTGTTTCTCGATAGTTACGAAGTGTTTCTCGATAGTTACGATGTTTCTCGACAGTTACGAAGTGTTTCTCGATAGTTACGAAGTGTTTCTCGAAAGTTACGAAGTGTTTCTCGACAGTTACGATGATTTTTCTCGACAATTACGATGATTTTTCTAGACAGTTACGAAGTGTTTCTTGATAGTTTCGAAGTGTTTCTCAGCCTTCAGAATCTGTTTCAGCATCTTCGGTAGCCAACCCAGACAATTAGCTGGGGCCTTCAAACACTACAACAGTGAGGAGGTACAGGCAGCGTTGGCGTAGCTGGCAGAGCTATACCACGCTAGCAGATATGTAATGTAAGTCATTTTCAGGACTTAGTGTCTATTAAACGCTTAGTTTTTATCAACATTACGCTTCAGTTAACAGGGTTCACTTATTTTCGAATGGCAAATTGCGCTCCGATATAACCAACGGACTTAAGTCTAGGTTGAAAGGTACGTGTCTCGCCATAAGAAGGAAAACCCTCAACAACAAATAAATAAACAATTAGCTGGGACCTTCAGGAAAAGCATGCCGTTCTCGGATCTCCGATGTATACTGTTACAGAATCTGCCTCTAATTAGGTATGTGATATTGTTCTATAATATTCATATAACATTTTTATACTTTTATTGCATCAAATAAGTGCAACAATAACCAAAATAAACTAAATTATTTTAAAAGTGTTTTACTCACTTCTGATTTGCGTCACCTTGCATATTTAAATTAATATTAGTACACAAAAAACATACTGACGCTCTACACTCTACATGAACCTGGAATCTAACCGCACCATCGTTTGGTGAGTGTAAAACCATGGTAATACAGTGCGAATATAAACCTGCAAACGATCAAGGGGAAACAACCGTACGAAAAATTAACATGTGCAAGAAGGATTTTTATACCAATGTTAGTTTTATGTTCATTATATTTTCTCAATGGTTTGATATATACAGTATACAAATGTATGAAGCTTGTATGTTGTGTTCATTAAAAGGCTATTGGGCAATGAATGCTAGAGTTATAATTATTTGGTTTTGTTTTGTTTTTCATGCCGCCCTTGACAATTAGAGTACAAGATGTAGGGTTTGTAACTAAGCTGCGAACTAACACCTAAGGGAAATAACTATATTGTGTTTTTTAAACTTTTACAAATAATATTAAATTTACTTTTAATGCTTTTAGTATGCAAGTACGTTGCCAAAAAACAAAAAATAAATTTTACTGCCTGATTAAATCTGCAAGCAAACTTTCATTTTATATATATTTAAAATTCATTTATGCATATTATTCAATTTATTAACCGCAAGAAGATCATACACTATATGTGTAATGCCGTCAGCGGGACGGTGAACATCCAGTAACTCTGGTTTCTCTTCACAACGATTAAATCTTTCGCCTTTTACTAAAGATTTCCGTGGAGAGGAGCAATATAATGAGTCTAAAGACTATTTTTCAAACCCTACATAGTAGGGTACACAATCGAATGAACGAATGGTAACAGTACATACAAGTTTGCGTCTCTAGATCAGTCAAGTTGACGCCGTTACAAATATCAATTTCGGCTAATTCGCTAATCCATCTTCATTTACAACACTCATACGGGGAAACCGACAATGGTTTTGTTTAACAGGATAAAATATATGCGCCAATAAAGTTTGATCAAATGAAAGCAGCCAGTGTAATAAAGTACTAAAAATAGAGATTATTATTTAAAGTCATTATCTGAATAAAAGCGATTGTGACTATAAACAGTTTTAGATTAAAAAAAAAAAAAGACTCGACTTATAAGCTAATGTTAAGGACTTGAGACTTGTTAGGAAAAGCGTGAAGACAACTCTGTTGGTTAACTGTGACGTGTATGTAATGTTTCACATTTGTGTTATCAATTCGTAAAAACTGTTTTTAAAAAGACGGTCATATTTATGCGTAAGATGTAATGAAAACATTTATGAATAAGTCTTCATTCATCTCAGGAATGCAGATGTTTTTTTTTTTTTTTTTTTTTAATTGGATTATGAGAAATTTCTCGTCCAACCTCCGATGGGTTATAATTAGGATATATATTGTTCTCAATTGCAAATAAAAATGATCAATTACCGATAAGCTAAAGTGGCATGACATCTCCTGCCCAATCATTACAAATAGGGAAAAATCAATATTATCCATTTTGTTTGCATGTCAAATAAATAAATAAAAACCAATACACAAAAAAAGAGGGAGAGATTAAAAATAAATAATATTAGTAATTTAAAAGAAAAAGCGAACCTCAGAAACGAGGTATCTGATAAAGGTGGTTGAAGTAACAAGAACAGACATGGTCCGCAACCATACGATACGTCAAGGCCTAAAATCCCACCCACTGCAGACCCAAGTAGAACAGTCCCAACTAAGAAGGTTTGGCCATGTCTCCAGAATGGGAGAAGATCGGCTACCACGGCAAGCATGGGTGTCGTAGACTTTGGATAGGTGATTAAGATAGATTCTGGTCCCGTCTGGATAGAACTGGAAAAGGTGGTAACTCAGTGAGAGATAAGATAAAGAAATAGATTTCACGAGTGAAATGGTGAAAAGGTAGAGTCTGTCCCTGGATTGAGAAGTTACTCTAGTCCAGCCTATCTCTACGAATGAAATTTGTTTAGCAGACAGTTTACCTTTCTGCATATATTAACATATACACTATAACCAATCACATACACACACACAGATAAGTGACGACAACTTGACGCACAAACGTGAAACTATATTAATGGAGTAGGGATATTGGGCCGAGCTGACCAACACAGGTAATTAAGTTTTATGTTAAGTTTATTTACCATAGAAAAACTTCACAACATCTAGTATCAATAGCAATAGACAAAATCATAGGTTACAGAAATCATAAAGAAATAAACTCCATAAGTGCAATCCCCTCTGTTCAGTCAAGATCCCACAAGAAGAAGTTAATTAACCCCCAAAAGGTCAAAAGATTAGCACTATGGTATAGAATTTGGCTATACTGTAAAGAACAGAGTTCCTAATTGATCTATTCTGAAAAAATAACAGTATTAGCAAAACAAAAGAAAGGCAAAACGAAGTGAGTACAATGATTATACAATAGAAGAATTATTCATTTCTTCTTTCTCTCTCTTCAGACAACTTGTGGCCACGTTCATTCGCGCTTACCTAATTGTTGATTAACAACATCTGAAACATATCTCCGTGGTACAAACAGCAAATCCAGTGTTGGGTTGTTTTGGCAAAATAAGCCCCAGCTCCTCCAAGTTTGATTAATCCGGTTATTTGGGGAACGCTTACTTCGTTACTGTTAATTGGATCTGTTTATTTCACATCAATTAGCCCAGGTAGGAAAATAATTACGAGATCTAGTGTTCACAGTGTCATTAGCTTGTAATTCCAATACTTAAAGAGAATGTCAGGTATGTAAATCTCTCGGGATAAAAAATCCTCGTCACACCACAGTGATCGGTAGTTGGGAAATGTTAATTGTTGACAATTTCGCCACAGCGGGCTGAATGTATACTGTTCAAAAAAAGAAACGCATAGCTACTGAAGGCACACACATAGCCATAATTTTGACATTCAATAACTTTTTTAATTTAATGAGTTAATTGTTCAAGTTGCACACAAGAATACCTTAGGGTTCAACCAATCAATTGACAGTTGTTTTGCATCTGGGTCACGAGAGTTTTTTTTTGGCGTACGGGCTTTCCCGTTAGTATGGTGTGTGGCCTCCTCTTGCATCGATCAGCGACTGGTATCTGCTGGGCATGGATGTGATCAGACGTCTGATGTGGGCCTGTGGGATGACTGCCCACTCTTCCTGGAGTGCCTGGAACAGATCACGACGATTGTCTGGAGCAACGTCTCGGCGACAAACACGTCTATGCAGCTCATCCCACAGGTGCTCAATCGGACTCATGTCTGGAGACAGGGATGGCCAGGGAAGGGTGAGAATGTTGTTGGCAGTCAGGAACTGCGTGGTCAACCGTGCACAATGGGGTCTGGAGTTGTCCTGTTGAAACACAGACCTTTGGGCAGCCAAAAGTGGAAGGACATGGGGTCGAAGAATTTCATTGACGTATCGTTGTGCATTCAAGCCTCCTTCAATGTGCAACAATTGACTCCTTCCGTTGTAACTGATCATTCCCCACACCATTGCACCTCCACCACCGTGCGGCGGAGCTTCATCAACGCAATTTTGGGCAAAACGTTCATTTCGCCTACGGTAGACCCTACGCCGTCTATAATGACGCTGCAACAAAAAGAAAGATTCGTCACTAAACCAGACACGTCTCCATTGATTGTCAGCTGCCCAGGGACGATGCTGGTTGGCCCAAAGAAGTCGATTTTGGCGATGGCGGCGCGTAAGGACAGGTCCTCGGTGAGATCGTTGTGCCCAAAGTCCAGCATCATGCAGTCTATTCCTGACAGTTTGATCAGACACATGACGTCCTGCAGGCAATGACTGGGCAGTTGAGGAAGCTGCTGTAAACCTGTCTCTGAGGTGACGAAGCCGAATAAAGCGATCCTCCGCTGCTGTTGTCACTCTGGGTCGTCCACTGCGATGCCGGTCTTTAACTGAGCCAGTGGCTTGGAACCGGTGCCAAAGTCGACTGATGGTACTCTGGTGCACGTTTAGATGCCTGGCAACCTGACTTTGACTTTCGCCTGCATTCTGTCGGTCAATAGCAATGTTCCTTAAATTTATCGATAGAGACGCCATAAATGTCTGCTTGAAAATGAACTGAATTTTTTGTGTGTAGCGTTATCCTTTTATAGGCTTTCCGTTGCGTAGTCAGTGAATAGTGTTCACCCTACATTTTGTTGCTTTCACGTGCGCGCAAAATGAGCTGTGGTCAAAAATTGCGTCTTAAACACTATTGACCACTGCATTGTAACGATTACAAAAACGAACGCAATTCAGGTCAACACGTGCATTTGACACTGTAAAGAACATTTGAGGCTGGTTTTTATATACCCTAGCACCAAATTTTACTTACAAACTCACAAAAACGCGCCCTCGGATAGCTATGCGTTTCTTTTTTTTTTTTTTTTTTTGAAAAGTATATATGACAATGGAAAAAGAAATATGGATAGCTATAGGTCCAGTTACAATTATTCTTATAATCTTTTGTTGATTTGTACTCTCTCTCTCTCTTTCTGGGTAAAACAAGAGAGCCGAACAGGTCAACCTCGAAGACCCGCCATTTGCATAAGTAGCTCTAAAACAAAATCCATAGTGATATCATGAGAAGAAAGAAGACATCAAATTAAGCTGGGAGAACCGGTCTTGGAGCAGGTCGACCACTTTAAATATCTCGGAGCTATTATAGACCGAAAGGGAGGCATCAAAGAAGAGTTGGCCACTCGAAAAGCAGCAGTTGGGAGACTTTTTCAGGCCATAAATCGAGGATTCCTCAGCAAGATAGAGGTTTGTAAGAAAACGAAGATGGCTGTATACCGCTCCACCTATGTCCCAGTCTTGACATATGGATGCGAGTCATGGGCAATGACTACAACCCATAAAAGCCAGATCCAAACCTCAGAAATGAGGTATCTGAGGAAGGTGGTTGAAGTAACAAGAAGAGACATTGTCCGCAACCAGACGATACGTCAAGGCCTAAAATCCCACCCCCTGCAGACCCAAGTAGAACAGTCCCAACTAAGATGGTTTGGTCATGTCTGCAGAATGGGAGAAGACCGGCTACCACGACAAGCATGGGAAACAAAGAGCCAGGGATCCAGACCCCCAGGACGACCCAGAGTCCGCTGGGAGGACAACATTAGACAATCTTTGAAGGACCGAGGACTAGAATGGAACCAGGCCAGAAGGAAGACAGCAGATAGGATAGTCTAGCGCTCTCTCTTCCAAACCTCTACACGTCACGGTAGAAGGGGAACGACTAAGTAAGTAAGTAAGGTTTGTTTTGCGTCTCTTGGGCGTAGACTTAGACACGTTTTTCTCAGATTTAGGCCGCTGGTAGGTTTTGGTTTATGACCCGTACGCAACACAGAAATTCACTATCTCCAATCGAAATACTAAGTAATTCCACTAGTACAATGGTCTAGAAATCGAAGCTAGATGTTCTGAAAATTCTGTGGCTACTCGATAAATGATTTTAAAAGCTGGGATATATATATATATATATATATATATATATATATATATATATATATATATATATATATATATATATATATATATATATATATATATATATATATATATATATATATATATGTATATATATATATATATATATATATGAAATTGGTCTTAATTCGCTAGCTCTTGCGAGATATCACGCCTTGCCCGTATTTTTTGGAAAATCTGCGGTCGATTCCTGAATCAAAGCTTATTTTCACGCCTATGCCGACGCATAGACTTTGGCAACGAGCAAACTGTCTTTTGATCTCCGCTCGTTTCGTAGCTAATTACATTCTCTCTGGGATCACGAACGCTGGTTATCGCCCCTTTGATATTCTTCATTCGCTTAACTCCCTCTATCCTCCCGCTACGTGCATCATAGTCTGATCTGTCACTATTTCAATGGTTGCCCAATCGCCGGCGTTATAATTCAGTTAACGGCTCTTACTCGCTAGTTGTTTACCTGTCCCGTCGTGGACTAGTTAATAGGTCTGTTTATAAACATTCCTAGTGTCTGTAAGACATAGAGAAAAAGAAAATAGGCGTGGCTAAAAATGAGTTCGACAGACATCGAAGCGCATGCCTTCTGCGTTAACAAAACGTGAATATTAATAAGCAAGCAAAGGTGGAAAACCAGGTGGAAGCAAAAACGTGTCGATTCATGTAATATATTTACATAACTCTGTCACAGTTCGTCCCGGCTTGATGATATGAAACCATTCATGTCTACTTTATGGAAATAGAGTTACCTGTATCCGAAGCTTCCGGGTGACTGTTTTCTTCACTCTCATCTTCTTCTTCCTTCGTGGTCCAATTCCGACTCACAAAGTCTGCCCCTACGTTTTCTTTTCCTGGTATGTATTCTACTTTAAAGGAATACACGCTTAGCAACAAAGCCCAGCGTATTATCCTCGCATTAAATTCCTTATTCGCTACGAGAAACGCCAGGAGAGCATGATCTGTCTGCACCGTGAATGATACTCCGTACAGATATTCATGGTGTCTTCTTATACCATAAACCAGTGCCAGACATTCTCTATCCACTGTGGAATAGTTACGTTCTGCTTTATTCAATTTACGACTGCCGTATGCCACTGAGAATAGCTGGTTCGGATCATCGTCGCCTGCTTGAAACAGAGTTGACTTGATGCCTTGACCCGATGCGTCGACCCGTAATATAAATGGTTTGGTAATGTCAGGTAATCGTAAAATTGGATATTCAGACAGCTGTTCCTTGAGCGTGACGTAAGCGTCTTCGCACTTAGAATCCCAGATAATTCTCTCAGGTCGCCCCTTCTTTGTAAGGTCAGTCAGGGGTGCAGTCAAACCATGGAAGTTTTTGATAAATTTCTGGTAATAAGCACACAGTGATAGGAACGATCGTGTTTCTCTCTTCGTTCTTGGCCTTTTCGCAGCCCGTATTTTCTCTACGTTCTTAGCAACTGGCCACATAGAACCGTGAGAAATGGTATGCCCCAGGAAGTCCAGCTTTTCGAAGCCGATTAAACATTTGCTAGGTCTAGCTGTGAGACCAGTTTCCTGTAGTCTCCTGAGGAGCATGGCAACCGTAGCAATGTGTTCTTCCTAGGTATCCGTTGCAACCAGTATATCGTCCATAAAGTTGTGTATATGTGGACTGTGCAATGGTTCTAAAAGCTTGTTCATCATCCTTGTGAAGACTCCTGGTGCGTTATGTAACCCGAATGGCATCACGTTGAACGTATAGTGTCCTTCACTGGTGCTGAAAGCTAGCAAAGGCTTAGTTTCCTCCTTGGCTGGTATTTGATAATAACCTTTACTCAGGTCAATCTTGGAGAAAATCCGTGCCTTGTTTAGCTTGCTAAACAGCTCAGAAGCGCTCTGAAGAGGTTCCGGCTGGAATTCCATTACTGTGTTCAGTAGACGGTAATCGATGCACAGCCGAACTTCCTTATTGGGCTTCTGCAACAGCACTACGCTCGCACTATAAGGAGATGTAGACTCACTAATAATTCCTGCTTTACGTAGCTTGTCTATCTCTTCTCGTAGCGTATCAGCTTTAGCATACGGAATAGGGTAAACTCTGGTTCGAACAGGTGTCTCGTTTGTCAGTTTCATATCGAACTCTACGAGATGTGTTCGACCAGGTATATCCGTTAGAACTGCTGTGTACTGTTTCAATAGCGCCCTCGTTTCTGTCTGTTGTGCTTCAGAGAGAGTCTCACCGAATTTTACATCTTTCAAAGATTCCGTTCGTTGCAATGGATATTCCATGCAACTATCGTCATCTTCATATGGATATTCCATGCAACTATCGTCATCTTCATCATCTTCGGTAGCTATGGCAACCGCCAGGAGATGTTCGGAGGACGGTACCGATCTTTCCAAGTATTTCTTTAACAGATTTACATGGTAGACCTTCTCCTTTCCTTTAATAGAGATCTGATAGTTAGTTCTCGAGATCTTTTTAAGGACGGTAAACGGCCCTTGCCATCCGATGCGTAGTTTGTTGCTTCCGGTTGGCAGTAACAACAAAACTTTCTCCCCTGGTTGTAGTTCTCTCTCTTTCGCTGCTTTATTGTATCGTTTGGCATGCCTTGCGCGATCTTTCTTAAGGTTGGTTGTTGCTAGATCCCATCCTAGTTGTAACCTTTCCTTTAATTCCGATACATATTCGCTGGCTGAGACGACTGTCTCATCAGCCTTCTGGTCTGTCAGTGACCGGAGTAAGGCTTCTAGCGGGCCCTTGATAGGTCTGCCGAATAAAAGAGTAGCTGGTGGGAATCCTGTAGAGGCTTGTGGGACTTCCCTGTAGGCGAATAAGGCTGCAGGAATGAAAAGGTCCCAATCTTCAGGTTTCTCTTGTCCCAGCTTACGTAACATCATGGTGAGGCTGCCGTTGAAGCGTTCCACGAGCCCATTTCCGACCGGATGGTACGGACTGGTGTTGATGTGTTTGGCCCTCAAGATCTTAAAGATCTCCTCCATTAATAGGCTACGGAATTGGGATCCGTTATCCGTCAAAACTTGTTGAGGGAATCCCAGCCGTGTAAATATCTGCACTAGGGCTTCTGCGACATGCTTGGAATCCGTGCATATTAGCGGTATAGCTTCGGCCCACATAGTGCATGTGTCGACTAAGGTCAGGATAAACCTGTTCCTTCTTTTAGTCCTTTCCAGGGGTCTTATAATGTCGACAGCAACCCGTTCAAATGGTGTCCCCACTATTGGCATGTCACCCATGGGAACTGGGGGTGTCCAATGCTTGGGTGCCACACGTTGGCACTTGGCGCAGGATTTCACGTATCTAATAATATCAGAGTTCATTCCTGGCCACCAACAGTGAGTCGATATTCGCTGATTAGTGGCGTTTTGTCCCATATGTCCGCTAAATGGAAGAGAGTGCCCCATTTTTAAGATTTGGTCTCTGTACTGCGTCGGTACTAGGAGCTGATTATGCCCTTGTTCAGGGTTGCCCTTTCTACGATAAAGTACGCCATCCTTAGAAAAAATGTCCCCGTTGTGTCTGGGGTCCTTGGCCATGGGCAGTTTCCTAAAGCAGGGCTCCAAGGTAGAGTCCTTTTGTTGCGCCTCTTTTAGTTCTTTAGGTAACAAATTTGGCGCAGGCTCCCGTTCCTTCTTGGTTTGCCCTCTTGTGGTTACTGCTGCCACAATTGGCTCTTTCGGTCTCCCAATAAACACATATCTACAGCCAAGTATGACTTTGTAGATCAGGTCATCAATATCCCTTTCCCAGATGTAGTCTGAGAAGTGTCTTATTACTGGAAATTTTCAATTCCCTGGATATCTGACATTTTCTTGTTGGAACCTTGAACATCTTATATGCATTTCTTCCTTTCAGATTTGCATCCCACTCTGCTGTCCATTCATCTTTAATTATTTCTTTAATTAAGCTTTTAATTTCTGATTTACTCATCACTACCTTTAATGATTTTTTTTATCTACCTTTCTTGGCATTTTTATTTGCCTTTTCATTTCCCTCTATGTCAATGTTTGAAGGTACCAAAGCTATTAAAACTGAACATCCTCTGGAATAAAGGTATGAAGTAGCCAGAGATATCTCCTCCGCTATATCAGATCTACTGCATTCTCGTAAGTTTCTTTGAGCTTGAATTTTTGAAAGTGAGTCTGTTAACACTGTTAGTTTATTGGGAGGGTTATTAGAGAATATTTATAGTGCATTTAGTATTGCCATTATCTCTGCAGTGAAAATGGATGTATATTCCGTTATACTATATCATTTTGCCATTTTCTATACTGGAATATATATTCACATGCCTAATTTGCCATCTTCTCCCTTGGATACATCCGTATATAATGTACTTAAGTTTAAGTGAGGCGAATTTATGGCTAGAACACATACGAAAGATGTTCTTGATATCGTGCACAGTGTGAGCCAACCCCACTGTAATTTCCAAGGGCCGTAGGCTGTGTAAGGAAATCACTAGTGGAAGGCATTGGACAGACTGCTTCAGCGTAAGCAGGACTACATTTCACCCGAGAGAGAAAGGAATTTCCCTGACCACTCTTAAAAGATAACCATACTGCAGACTTGTACGCACCCCAATAGGTAACTACAGAATCTACAATCTTACATGAGATAACACCGTTTGTACTCATTGGCCAACAAGCCGTTAGAACTCCTCAGTACTCGTTTGCCAGAATCAAATAGTACTGATGCGTAAGAAAGCCATCCATATATCTCAGACCAGAAACTGTTATTCGTCACATAAGTACTGCTCTAGATGTCCATTAGTTGTTCCAAGCTGCGTAATAGGTCGCATAACCAGATACTAACGGATCAACCTCCGAAATAAATCACATCTGGTGTATCAGTCTGAGTACAGTGTTAACATCGATACAATTTATTTCCATAGAGCAAGTTTCAAGCACTATCGCACATTTATCCTCCAAGTCTTCAAGTGATACAGTTTAATATACAAGTGATACTTTATGACTAAGGACTAAGTGTTTATATTAGGGAAATAAGGATTCACCTATCATTTAGAGCTTTTTGGTGAACTTGTCTCTACTACATGAAATCAGAATGAGGCTTCTTAGAATAAAGGAAGTCGCTGAATAGAGCGAGGCTTACATGACAACAACCTTCAGCATGAGAATGGAGATATTGACAGCTACTGCAGTCCTGATGTGGCTGTCTGAAACTCCATTAACCAGGGCAGTTATTGTGTCGAACACTCCGTACTCGCTTCGGAAGGTCCAATTTGGATGGCAATGTCATGAATGGAAAACATACATAAAGGCCTCAACCCTTTAGGAACTGGTATGGATCTACTGCCGTGGTCATGCAGGAGTACGTGGTAATGACAGAGCTGACAGACTAGCCTCGAGGGCACCCATAGTGTAGACTATGAATATTTATAAGGGAGAAATAAGAAGGACAATTAACGACCACCTGTAAGACGACACTGCAATCGATGAATCAACAAGGCTTAGGTTGCTGTAATTTGGCATCATACATAAGACTAGTATTAATGGACGTATGAGAGAAAGGTGAGGTGTGTATACAACCAGCGCACAATATGAACAATCAGCATTCATACTATTCAAGATTAGGCGAGGGAGACTGAGAACACATTTAAACGTGACTATTTCGGGAGGAAGAAATAAAAGGGATAAATACATGGACAGATTTTGAGCGGATGGCACAGGACAGGATGACTTGGCCCACATTTGTTGACGGCCTATGCTCCTAATGGAGCTGAAGGGTCTTGATGATGATGGGGTCTTCTTCTTGGATCCTTAGCTGCCGATCTGACAAAGCAGTCAGTGGCCATCCTTCGTGCCGTACCCCAACTCTGGTTCATGTTTTGCATCTCTTATTTACTTACTTAATCGTTCCCCTTCTACCATGAGGTGTAGAGGTTTGGAAGAGAGAGCGCCAGACTATCCTATCGGCTGTCTTCCACCTGGCCTGGTTCCATTCTATGCCTCGGTCCTTCAAAGATTGTCTAATGTTGTCCTCTCGTCCTGGGGGTCTGGATCCCTGGCTCTTTGTTTCCCATGCTTGTCGTGGTAGCCGATCTTCTCCCATTCTTACGACATGGCCAAACCATCTTAGTTGAGACTGTTCTACTTGGGTCTGCAGGGGGTGAGATTTTAGGCCTTGACGTATCGTCTGGTTGCGGACCATGTCTCTTCTTGTTACTTCAACCACCTTCCTCAGATACCTGATTTCTGAGGTTTGGATCTGGCTTTTGTGGGTTGTAGTCATTGCCCATGACTCGCATCCATATGTCAAGACTGCGACATAGGTGGAGCGGTATACAGCCATCTTCGTTTTCTTCCCAACCTCTATCTTGCTGAGGAATCCTTGATTTATGGACTGAAAAAGTCTCCCAGCTGCTGCTTTTAGAGTGGCCAACTCTTCTTTAATGCCTCCCTTTCGGTCTATAATAGCTCCGAGGTATTTAAAGTGGTCGACCTGCTCCAAGACCTGTTCTCGCAGCTTAATCTAATGTCTTCTTTCTTCTCGTGATATCACCATGGATTTTGTTTTAGAGCTGCTTATGACCATCCCTCTCTTCTCCAGCTCTTCCTTCCAGACTTGCAGGTTGGATTGGAGATGTGCCTCTGATTAAGCAATCAGGGCAACATCATCAGCAAATGCCAGCTCTGGAATACAGACCTGTCTCATCTTCCAGTACCCCACTGAATACTTTCTTGTTCTCTCCTTACATGCCTTGATGCCATCGTCCATGAGGAATATGAAAAGATAGGTGACAGGATATCACCTTATCTTACACCAGTGATGGTCCTGAACTCTTCTGATTTATGGTTTGGTCCTCACATAATTTCTGCAAGACTTGTAGAAGCTGTGTATAGCATGAATCAGATGTGCTGGAATGTTCTTCCTTGCCAAACGGTCCCAAAGTTTGCTCCAGGGAACCCTGTCAAACGCCTTTTCCAGATCTATGAAACAAAGATGGATCTCACTCTTATACTCAAGGGCCTTTTCACTCAGCTGTCTGAGTGTGAAGATTAGAGTACTTCGGTTTGCTCGGAATCCGCACTGGACCTCATCCAATTGTGGCTCAGCTAGGCGTCGGAGTCTCTGCTCTAGGATTCTATAGTAGATTTTACCAGGGACACTGAGAAGAGATATGCCTCTATGGTTTCCACACTGTCGATTGTCCCCCTTTTTAAAAATTGGTGTTATAATGGCAATCTCCCAATTTTTTGGTATGGTTTTGTTGCACCACGCTGCCTGTAGGACCCTTAAGAGTAATAGGTCGCCTGATGCTCCCATGTTTAACCATTTCTGGTGTTATACCATCATGCCCTGCTGCTTTGCCCATCTTGATTTTCTCCAGTGCTGCCTTCAGTTCTTCCACCTTTATGTCATCTTCACCATCATTGGTTTTCTCTTCTGTGCTAGTGGTTATCATTTCTGATGCTTCATCATGCTCACCATCCAGGAGTTCTGAGAAATATTCTTTCCATCTTTCCATTACTTTCTTCGGGGCAATAAGCAATTTGCCTTGCTTGTCCTTTATAAATTTGAGAGGGCATTGTTTTTCCTTCCTCATGTTCTTTAGGGTCTTATAGAACAATTTCTGGTTTTCTTGTGCATCTTTTTCTAGCTTTTCTCCAAATTCTTCCCAGGACTTCTGTTTTGCTGCTAGCACTTTGTTCTTTACTTCTGTTCTGAGTGTCACATATTCTCTATATTTTTCCATTTGTCCTGTTGTGTTTTTTAGCTCCTAAGTATTATTTCCATGCCATTTTCTTCTCTCTTATTTTCTCTTTGGCTTCCTCTGTCCACCAAGGTGTCTTCTTTCTCTTGTTCCCAAGTCGGACTTCACCACATGCTTCTGCAGCAGCTGTCTTTATGATGTCCTTGAATTTAAGCCAGAGGGTTTCCAAGTCATCAGGTTGTTATTCTGTGTTTCTGACCGCTGTAGCAATAAGCCCCTGATATCTGGTCTTAATTTCTGGCTCTCTCAACTTGTAGGTCTTAATGCTCATTTCTTCCGTTCGTTTACTTGGTTTCTTGCGTGGTGCTGGGCAGTTCCTAGGCTGAGCAACTCTTTCAGTTGTTCTTTTGATTGTAAGCAGATAGTGATCACTACCAATCTCTGGCCCCCTCCAGACTCCAGCATCCCGGACATATTTGAATGAGCTCCTCCTAACAATGGCATAGTCGATCACTTTCTCATTCTTTGTTGGTTCACACCTAGTGTATACATGTATGCGCTTATGGGAGAACTTTGTGTTTGTAATGATCAGATTCTGCTCACTGCAGAATCTAAGAAGTCGTTTTCCATTGTCATTGAGAGTATCTTCTCCATATCTTCCGATAACTCCACGCCATCTAGCATGGTCATTTCCAACTCTGGCATTGAAATCTCCGAGCATGATAATTTCATCCAGGCAGTCATCCACTGTCCTTTGAAGCAGCTCGAAGAATTCCTCCTTGACCTCTGCTCTCTCATCCTCATTTGGCCCATACACTATGACCAGGTTGACTATGGTTTCTCCTTCTTTTAGTTTTTACAACCATAATACGCTCCGAGACAGTTCCATTCCTTGATACTATCTTTTTGGTTTTTGGCCACAATGCAACCCACGCCCCCTTTAGCTCTTTCAGATGTGGGTACACCACTGTAGAGCAGCGTGTTGCCATCGAGATCCATGACTCCTTGTCCTTTTGTCTTTGTTTCCGTTATAGCCAGGATTTCTAGTTTTGCTTTCCTCATCTCTTCCACCAGCTCCTATTCTTTCCAATTTCTTGTGTTCCAAGTTCCATAAGTCGTAATCCGTAGTCCGGTTCCAGTTCGTCGCCTTTAGAATCAGTCCGGTTTTCTCTCTTGTAGTTCTCGTAATCAAAAGTTTAAAGCTACCAGGTAATTGAACTGTTGTGCCTTTGCATGGTGGAGGAGCTGACTCCTTACGGCCTGCCTTGCATTTCAGCCTCCCCTATTCTCCGCCAAGTTGCGTTTGGTCTGCCTCTCTTTCGCTGTCCTTCTGGGGTCCATAACTGCAGTTCTGCTGATGGTGTCCGGACTCTTCGGAAAACATGACCAACCCAGTTACAGCGTGTGCCTACAATGATGGTGTGAATGCCTTTTTGACAGCACCGTGCCAGCAATTCCTGGTTAGAGATGGTGTTCTGCCACAACATTTTATGAGTGTTCCTTAGGCAGGTTGTATGGAATGAGGATAATTTTGACATTTCCTTTCTGTTACTCTTCAGCACTCCGCGCCACACAAAAGTACAGAAAGTACACAACTCTCGTATAGTCTTAAATTGGTGTTTGTGCTGAACTGAGAAGATTCCCAAATGTTGTTTGGATTTGCAAAGGCTGTTCTGGCTTTGTTCCCTTTGTTGCTGATATGTTTGCTTGTTCTGGTATAGTTTCCATTTCTTGTTGTAGTTTTTGATATAACTCATCCTTGGCCTCTTTGTCACTGTCATTTGATGATGGAGTAAGTAATTACAATTTTGATACAGGTTTGCCATTTAGTTTTTGTACTCATTATATAGGGAAGGCCCCAGTTAATTCGTGACTGGGGGCAGGGTCCCTTACGTTGTTGTTACACCACTGCATATTTTATCTTCATCATCAAGTGAATTACGCTGCACTGCTTCTTTAGGCCTGTGACCCTGGTGCACCCGATTTCAATAGAAATTTGTGTCGAATCGCCTTACATAGACTTCGACTGTTCTCAGCCTGGCTGCAGAACAGCACGTCTGTGTCTTGCTTTGTCTAGTCCCTACCCGTTGACCTGTCCGGCTTGGGAAGTTCTGCATGTAGCTGTGCCCCCGCTGGTATAGCTCTTGAGGTTATCGGGCCATGCACGCTTCTCAACCACGGCATGGGGAAACATGAGAGAATAGACATGTATGCAAAAGCTTACGTAGACATTTTATTGCGTATGCATGAGCATGGGAGATTTGTATTCACGTGACATTGGCACATGCACAACAAAAGTGGCATTTATTTAGGGCATGGAATACTCAGTTTAACGCCATGTGAGTATTAAAATGGGCGTATTGTGTTCCTTCACCCGGGTGTTACCGTGGCCCGAAAGGGGAGCAAAGAATAGTAACACTGTTCCCTACCATGCATGTCGTAGAAAGCGACTAAGAGGGTTGGGCATGGGACTGGTTACTCCATCCTGTAAATAAAAATTTAAACCACAAAAACTTCAACAAACATGAGACAAGTCAATTAAGGAAAATAAAAAAACACAGTCATCCAAGACAGGCGAAGGTCCTCTCGCAGGGAGGCATATCATGCAACACAGAGAAAGCCGAAAGGAGTCTGTGTTACTGACTAACCTTCTTTCTTCTAGGAGAACCTCCAGATTTGGCACCTGGAATGTTCGGACATTAAACGAACAAGGGAAAGTGGCACAAGTAGCAGCAGAAATGTGGGAATATAAAATCAAGGGACTGTGTGAAGCAAAGTGGAAGGGTGTAGACAAGAAGAAACTCATCACATGTGAATTGGTGCTGTCCTTGGGACATGAAGATGAACGTTCACACCACAGTGAAGGGGTAGCTCTTATGTCGCCGAGAGACCTACGTTAGCATTATTTGTGCTATTGTTAGAATGAGATAAACAGTTAGGACCGCTCACAAAGGAAAAAATAAGGAATGAAAATAATAATAATAATTGCTACTGACAACAGTTCAAGGTAACAGCTCACGTTTACTAAAAGTGGGTGATCATCTAGAGACGTAAATAGAATGTTCGAGAACAGCGAAGCTTGACCAATGAATTTAATCCAAAAGTATTGGGTTAACGAATTAGAGAGTGGCACGGGAACACACCACGCTGAGATGACCAGAGGTCATTAGTGCTTAGGAGATTCGAGCAGCTGTGTGGACAGGTTGTATGTCTGTGGTTGTACAGACTGGCTCTCACGAGTATATACATATGTCCAGTTACTTCAAGCAAGTGTTAATCTATCAAAATAAAGATATTATTTCTGTAGTGTACAGGAGGTGTATATTTCGATAGGAGAACAGAGATTAAGTTCTCTCTTGTGAGTATATGATTGTAGGTACATTTTATGCCTCACGATTGATTTATGTGCTAGAGAATGTTTGCAGAGACATGATTAGCCAGTTGGCCAAGCGAACACTATGAATATTTAAAGGAAACGGAAGGCTATAAATATTTAAAGGAAACTGAATGTTATGGAGGAGCAACTCTAAGTAAAGGTTGATCTATCAAGAGATAGATATTACTTCTAAGAAACAGTTAGTGTTTATTTCCACATGAGAACCGCAATTATGCTCTCTCTCTCTAGTAAATATTTGACTGTGAGTATATATTATGCAAAAGACTGATTCTTGTTTCTATGAACGTTGATAGAGGCATGATTAACCAGTTCGGCAAGAACATTCTATAAATATATTAAAAGAACCTGAATGCTACTGAGGAGCATAAGTACCACAAGTATATAGTGGCAGATTTGGAAGACTAAGAATGTCTAAAGGAGATAATATGTTAAAGAGGAATTTGAAAGTCTGCAAGATATAGAGCTCACGTAAGAAGTACCCGTAATGTCCAAGGATCCAATTTATGACTATATGCGAGCTCTATTATTTGAATTACCTTGTCATGCTTGTTAACAGTATTGTGTTATTAAAAGTTTTAATGGAACAGCATGAATTTGATTTGTTCCTTACATGTTGCTGAACTTATGCCATTATTGTACACACTACCACTATATGAGAAGTCACTACAATAACATCAAAGAAGGAACTGAACGAACCTGGGATATTAAAAGGATAGCAGTATCATCCAAGAATTAGCACCTCTGGGGGAGTTGACCAATGATAATATTAACTTGAACTTGGAAGATAAACGGAGAAGTTTAAACTTAAACAACGTCACCAGGCCTGTGACACTTATGTTATCTAAAGAAGCACAGAAAGCACTTATTGAATGGGAAGCCGTTGGACACAGAATAATAACAGCTACTTTTAAAACAGCTAAAAAAAAAATAAATGTAAATGTCATCCAATGTTATGCACCAACTAATGACAAAGAAGAGTGTTGGATCGTTTGGGTTTTATTATATTCTTGCGTGGGTAAGAGTTGCACCGTTAGCGAATGTTATTATTGTTGCTGACTTAATTACTATCAGCTCTGGTCGGGCTTATAGGTGGCCGACAGATTGTGGGCCGTAAAGATAGACCAAACAAAGTTACTCAAAGAACATCGTACAAATGGTGTAGTCATAAAGTTTGACTAACTGGAACAAGATGTACGCAGGATTCATGGCTCAACATGGACGATACATTTATTCGTAGACGCAATACAGATTCAATCATAGTAGTAGCAGGCATCATCAATAACGTAGGTAATTACATTGGGGCATCATGGTGCATAGCATTCTTAAATATATCTTGATCATGTACTTGATCGACAGTCTAGATAACGGCCGACCTCTCAAGGACCACGATGAACGTTATGGCAAATAATTCTATCATGGCTTTTTTCGTTATGGAGCTTGTCTACAACGACGGGTTTTATTGAGTGACCCCTTTAAATATATTGCAGAATAATTCCGATAATCTTCGGTAAGACTCTGGATCCAACTAGCAATACGTCATGGCATATGCGTATTGAAGTTCAGCCAGATCATTGGCAAATTGACAAAAATATGATAATTAATACACAAACGAGCCCTGTATTGGCTAACGTGAATACCCCTTACCAGGAGTATTATAATAACTTGTGACTGCTTCCCATAATTTGGGTAAGGCTTACAATCAGCTACTGGCCAAATACGACCGTCTCATCACAGCCATTAGGCATCTCTCTTCATAACGTAATTGTTCTTTGGCAACCACCACGAGCGCACCCGTTTGCGCTTTTATGTTCACCATTGTGTATGTTAGCGCGTAAATAATTAATCAAATATATTTTATTAGATGTGCTCAACGTTTAAATTACAAGCGCAAAAGGAATTAACAAAGAGTCTGTGAAAGAAGCATTTTATACTAGACTGCAGGAAATTATGGAGAAAGTAAAAAGAAGAGACATCACAATTTTGATGGGTGACATGAATGCAAAGATAGGTACAGCCAACACCGGCTTTGAAGAAGTCATGGGAAAAACATGGGCTATGAATAATGAATGAAAATGGGGAACTATTCTCAAACTTCTGTGCTTCAAATCAACCCAGTTGTTTTTCTTGTGTAGGTCCTTCCAAGCTGCTCAATCTGTGACATATGGTGTCACCTAGAACTTCCCCTGTTCTTTAATATCTCTCTCTGTACACTGTTATGTTAGGAGGATTTGCAGACTTTGGTTTACTGTATCTTTTCTACTGCCATTGAACTCAGTTCAAATATATTTGTTTGGATCTGTTTTTTTTTTCTTTTTCAGGTTTGGTAGTTTAACTTACTTTTCACACTGAGTTTGTGTGATGAATATTATTGTGTATTCATCCTGTAATCTTTTTTATTTGCTCTGGAAGTTCAATTATTAGCAGTTTCTAGCAATAGTGGTAGTGAATTTTGTGCTTTCAAGTATTCGACGAGTGGTTTCTTTGCTGTTCATATTTCTTACATTTTAGCAGATGTGTTATGGTATTTTCTCAAGACATGATCGACAGTAAGGTTCTTCGATCGTTAAACATCCCAATCACAGTTACAATCTAATCTATTTTTATTGCAGAGTATTTATGGCTCTCTAGATATCCGACAAAGTCGTGTTGGATCTTTCAGCAGCTTTTGTGCATGTCTACCATTGATGCTTGTGTTTCCAATCCTATATTTTCAATTATGCTTTAGATCTTTTTATTTGTTTTTGCTACTTTTCTTTGCAGCCCGCTCCTTTCAACCATCTGCCATATACATGGAGTTGTTGGTTATATTAGGACGCGTTTCGTTTATTGTAATATTTTATTGTTTGTATTTATTTTATTCTCTGTGCTGTATTATTTCTCTCGAAGATATTTTTACATTTTAGTTATAGCTCATAATAATAATAATAGTTGCCCATCGCAAGCGAAGATGGCGACAGCTTCAGACTTGAATTGTGAGACATCAGTGCCGTGATCTCATGTGGCTAATTAGTCCTATTTTGGCCCTACAGGCCATGCCACATACGGGGCACACGATAGTAGTAGTGCTGCGCATTCTGACTTTTCTTGCAGCACGCTTGCCTTCTGCCTTATCAGCTAAATTCTGTTCTGCAATGCGAGCGCCTTGAGTAATGTATTATATAGCTCATACTACTTTATTGTTCATAAAAAATGACAGTGTCTATACTAGTATGCATTTAATATTGATTGGAGGTTTATTTATTTGATATCCATTGTGCCCAACAATGTTTTTGTGGTTTGTGTTGGTTGTTCCATTTTGTGCTTCCTTATCAGCCACCTTATTTTCTTCTTTTCCCACGTTTGAAGGCATCCATGCTAACTGTACTGCGCGGCCTCTTTTAATTATTTAGGTATTTATTAAATTGCAGCATTTATTCCGGCAGCTACATTCATGTGCATTTTCTTAGTGCTTGAATTCCTGAAGGTCATGGACTCGATATTGCATTCCTTCTGGGGTGGCTCAAATAAACTGTCAACGTAGTGCGAGTAAAAAAAAGTGAGTGACAGTAATAATCAGTACACGAGTTACTACATTTTAAAAATATTTATTGAACTTTTTATGGTATTGTACATTTTTTACAACTGGATGTGTGTGTGTGTTTTTTTTTTAACTTAGTGGAGCTAACTGCCCAAGCATTCTATTCTCCCCCCCCCCCCTTTCCCAAAAAAAGAGGGGGGGGGGGAAGGGCTCTTCATATCTGATATAGTAGCATCTGGAATGTAATGTTTTTCATGTGCTGCTAACTTCACTAGTAGAACACAGCTGCTACTGCATCTTCAGGTAATGTCGTACGAGGCGACTAAAATAAAGTTGTGTATGGCACTGGCAATCTCAACATGTAAAACAGACTGCCACAGAAACCATCGCTACACGAGCATGTGAATACTTATGGAAGGATTCCTGCAAGGGGATCGGCTGTAGTCGTGGCTCTAAAGGAAATGATGATGAAAACTAATTGCACCACGATACTATGAGAAGACGATATATGATACTGTGATACTATGTAGCACAGATGCCTTACTATTCTTGGAAGAACGTAAATATCGTCCAATCAGAAGCGCGCAGCTCGCTTACGGAACCTAATGGCGTGGTAGAAGAAGAAATATTTGTGCGTTCATGTACTTCGACTTAAGTGGATTGTAAGAGAACGGATGGACAGAAAGAAGTGATATTAGTTTCATTTGCTGAAGGATAATGCCAGATATATGCATTCCGAAGGAAAAGTTGGTATGTTATTGCAATTCGGAGAAAATTGACCAGTGTTTGCCATCACCGGTGTCAATACCTTGTCGAGGTATGGCGGCGCGTACCCTGATTATCCCCAGAGCTATTTCAGCTGGAGTTTTACTCCTGGAAGGTTCTACCAAGCTGGGCAGGTTTGCGCGGGCAGGGGTCAGACTAAAGCAGACACCCTGGTCCTCCAGGCTGGAGGTTTTGGCATAGGGCTGACACCCCTGTCTATGTAAAAAGAAAAAAAGTTACGGAAACAACAAATGAACAAAATTTGCTGCGGGACGGACATCCGTATGACTGTCAGTGGTGAAAGCCGAAAGGAAGCCACTGACACGAAAACGGACGTTCTGATCGCAAAACAAGAATGGGGTTTTGGAATATCAGGACAATGAACGAGACGGGTAAAAAAAAAAACAGGTCACAGCAGAAGTGAGAAACTATAGATTACAAATTCTAGGGATAAGCGAGAGCAGATGGACAGGGGCAGGAAAAGTTAAAACAGCAACAGGAGAAACAGTACTTTACTCTGGAAGAGAGGATGGACAGCACAATGAAGATTAAGCCATTATTATACAGAAAGGAATAGAAAGGACATTACTGGAATGGAAACCCATCAACAACAGACTGATAAGAATAAGATTAAGAGGGAGATTCACCAACACTAAAATAATACAATGCTACGCACCAACGAATGACAGCGATGATGAGGTCAAGGATGAATTCTATCAACAACTGCAGAAAGAAATGGAAGACACACCTAGATATGATCTTATCGTAGTAATGGGAGACCTCAATGCGAAAATTGGAACACACAATACATATAATGAAAGAGTAATGGGGAAATGCGGCAGCGGAACAGCAAACGAAAATAGGGATAAATTAATAAGTTTCTGTAGCATTAACAACCTTGGTCATTGGAGGAACACTTTTCCCACACAAAGAAATTCACAAATTAACATGGGAATCACCAAATGGTCGGGACAGAAACCAGATAGACTACAATATGATTAACGGTAGATGGAGACATGCATTACAAGATGTGAAGGTAAGAAGAGGTGCGAATGTGGGAAGTGATCACCATTTAGTAGTAGCAAAACTGAAAGTGAAACTAAGAACGGCTGGACCAAAAGTAATACACAGAAAAGGTTTGACATCAGCAAATTGAAGGACCCCCTTACCAGAAAAGCTTTTGCGGCTGATATAAAGAAGCGATATAAATTTGCCAAAAGTCAGGAAAAGACATTGACTGATGATATAGACCAGAAATTCAACACCATTTCAACAATATATAAGGAAAGCAGCAAATCATGCTTGGGAATCCAGGAAAGGATGAAGCAAGACTGGATAACACCAGAAACATTAAACACCATAACGATGAGAAAGGAAATGAAAAGAAAGAAAACAGAAGCGAAGTCCCCCAGGTTAAAGCAACTATATAGCGAACAGTACAGTCAGCTGGGCAAGGAAGTTAAACGCCAAGCCCGAGCCAACAAAAGGAATTTCCTAGACGATCTTGCAAGACAGGCAGAAGAGGCAGCACTGAGAAATGAACAAAGCACAGTATACAAGATAACTAAAATCATCAGCGGAAAACGAGGTGCAAACAATATTACATTAGTAAGAGATAAGCAGGGAAATATCATCACGACCGCAGAGGAACAGGAAACAAGATGGGCAGAGCATTTCAGAGAAACTCTGAACAAGGAACCACCAGAGACACAATTGAATGTTCCTGAGGCTGAAAATGATCTAGATGTTAATACAGACATTCTACGAAAAGAAGAAATCATCACAGCAATCAAAGGGTTAAAGAATGGAAAAGCTCCTGGCCATGATAACTTAAATGCAGAGTTATTTAAGACAGACCCTGAGCTAGCAGCAGAACTATTAGAACCACTATTTGCACAAGTCTGGAAAACAGGGACAACACCAACGGAGTGGAACAAAGGAATAATTGTCAAATTGCCCAAGAAGGGAGATCTTGCAGACTGCAATAACTGGAGAGCAATAACTCTTCTCTCAGTTCCCAGCAAAACACTAGGCATGATAATTATACAGAGAATTTCAAAAGCAGTAGACCACAAACTGAGGAAAGAACAAGCAGCATTTAGAAAGATCAGAAGATGTGTAGATCATATATTTACCCTCAGGAACATTATATAGCAGTGCTCAGAATGGCAAAGACAGCTGTACATTAATTTCGTTGATTTTGAAAAGGCTTTTGACAGCATACATAGGGACAGTTTATGGAAAATACTGAGGGCTTATGGAATTCCAAGCTGCATAGTGTCAATCATAAAAAGCCTCTATGCCAACTTTACGTGTAGCGTTGGGCAGAGCAACCTAACCTATGAGGTGAAGACAGGAGTACGACAGAGATGCCCCTTATCAACCACTCTATTTTTAACAGTCATAGACTGGGTGATGCGCCAGACAACAGAGGGCGGCCCAAGAGGAATTTTTTTTTTTTTTTTTGCGTACGCCCGCTATTACTCGAGGCGAAATCTCAGGTTAGTATGTCTAGATACTTATTTTACGTGAGTTTTTTCTTGTACAAAGACAGGTGTCCCTCGTCATTCAGGCAGATACTCGCCGATTTCGGAGGTACCCATTACAGCTGGGTCGGCTCAGGAGCCGCTAGTCCCTGGTCGACGACACTTCTTCAAATGTCTCGCCAGGGCTCGAGTTAATCCAGTCCAAATCCCGGTCGACGAAAAATCTTCAAATGTCCTCTCCCGGGTTTGATCCTGGGTCACCCGGTCGCCATCACAGTTTGGTAACCACTACACCAGCGCGGCTCCCTCCGATAGGAATACGATGGACTACATTTTCTACATTGGAAGATCTGGAATATGCAGATGACATAGCATTACTAGCACATTCACATCAACACATCCAGGAAAAAACGGATATACTTAATAAGTATAACCAGCAGGTGGGCTTGAACATCAATCTAAAGAAGACAAGAGGTCATGACGCTAAATGTGAGCAACCCTGAGCCCATATCAGTAAGGAATCAGCAACTGGAACAGACAGATACCTTCACATACCTAGGATGCATAGTAACACCAGACGGCGGAGCAAGCAAAGACATCAACAGAATGAAAAAAAGCAAGAACAGCCTTTTTTAGTCTAAACAAAATCTGGAAGTCCTCTCAGTACAGCACCGGCACAAAATTAAGATTATATCAGAGCTGTGTGCTTTTCTATGGTGCGGAATGCTGGAGAGTTACAGAGAAGGAAATGTCGAAATTGTCCTTTTTTCACACAACATGCCTAAGAAAAATTCTCCGAATCTTTTGGCCGAATACCATCACCAACCAAGATCTGCTTACTCGGAGCAAGCAAGAAAACATGCACACCATCATAACTGGCAGACGCTGGAGCTGGGTTGGCCATGTTCTCAGAAGAGACCCCGATGCCATCACAAGAATAGCTATGCTATGGACCGCTGAAGGAAAACGAAAGAGAGGCCGACCAAAAACTACTTGGCGGAGGACTGATGCAAAGAATGAACCAGAGTTTGGGCACTGTACGAAGGATGGCCACCGACCGAGCAAAGTGGAATCAATTTTTTTGTTGCCCTACAAGACGCCACCAGGCGTGATGGCCACTGACTGCCTTGACGGTCGGCGGCTAAGGATCAAAGAAGAAGACCAGTTTTTTTTCAAAAATACTGTTCCGATCCTCTTCAAAAATTCGTCATAAATTGAATTCGGAACAGATTAAGGAAAACCTTATATGCAAAGAAAGCAGACGTTCCTCCAATTAAAAGGAGACATCGACGAAAACGATTGATAATCTGGTTAAGAAGAACGAGGAAGTTTTATGGACCATGCTAGCACAAATCACACAAAAATCAGCTCGCAATTGCATTTCCCAAATCGCATCGACGAGTTGTGACGTCAGTGGTTTCCCATACGTCGTACTATGGCCTATAAAAAGGAGGGAGGCATTTTCAAAAAGGACACAATGTCATAAATACAGGAGAGAGAGAGGGAAGCGTGCCAAGAAGCTAATTTACCATCTGCATGCCGGGCAGCTTCTATTTAACACCAAACTGAGTCCAGATTTGTAATTCTGACCAATTCTAGTGGGAATGTACGATTACAATGCATATTTGTTAATAATTCATATTTTATTGCAGGACAAATATGTTAGACTGAAATGTATTATCAGGATCGATAATAGAAGACTGACTTGTAAATTAATTTTGTGGATGATGAAAAAGAACACGATGCTTTCCAAGGGTTAAGCAAGCAATGTCTGTTAAGGATTATTCAAAGCTTATAACAAGTTACAACACTTTATAGATGACTTGGCAGTCTGAAATGTGAAAGGAGACTGACGCATCATGATTTCTGTACATATACTGTACTATATTGTTTTCATGTAAAGATATTTTAGAATAAGTTGCAGATAGACATCTGCATTGATATGTAATACTAACATAGAACAGAACCATGTGTCATGCATACACATGCACCACACTGAACACTTCACATCCATGGACACGTAGACTTGTGGGCCCTAAGAAAGAAGCTATCCACATGTCACTATATTGTTTCAGGTTTGTTGGTTACACTAAAGCGAAAGTCGAAGAACTAGTTCCACATTTCAATAAGCAAGGAGCAAAACTGTGAGAATCTATATTAGTGTGCTGAGCTCCATCTGTGGTTGGTGGCTTAATACAAGACCAGCAAGGCGTTTGTGAAAATCCAATATATAGAACCTGAGAGACATTCTCAAAGAAATTGAGATACTTACTTACTTACTTAGTCGTTCCCCTTCTAGCGTGCGGTGTAAAGGTTTGGAAGAGAGAGCGCCAAACTATCCTATCGGCTGTCTTCCTCCTGGCCTGGTTCCATTCTAGTCCTCGGTCCTTCAAAGATTGTCTAATGTTGTCCTCCCAGCGGACTCTGGGTCGTCCTGGGGGTCTGGATCCCTGGCTCTTTGTTTTCCATGTTGTGGTAGCCGATCTTCTCCCATGCTGCAGGCATGGCCAAACCATCTTAGTTGGGACTGTTCTACTTGGGTCTGCAGGGGGAGGGATTTTAGGCTGCGGACCATGTCTCTTCTTGTTACTTCAATCTGAGGTTTGGATCTGGCTTTTGTGGGTTGTAGTCATTGCCCATGACTCGCATCCATATGTCAAGACTGGGACATAGGTGGAGCGGTATACAGCCATCTTCGTTTTCTTACCAACCTCTCTCTTGCTGAGGAATCCTCGATTTATGGCCTGAAAAAGTTTCCCAGCTGCTGCTTTTCGAGTGGCCAACTTTTCTTTGATGCCTCCCTTTCGGTCTATAATAGCTCCGAGATATTTAAAGTGGTCAACCTGCTCCAGGACCTGTTCTTCCAGCTTAATCTAATGTCTTCTTTCTTCTCGTGATATCACCATGGATTTTGTTTTAGAGGAACTTATGACCATCCCTCTCTTCTCCAGCTCTTCCTTCCAGACTTGCAGGTTGGATTGGAGATGTTCCTCTGATTTAGCGATCAGGGCAACATCATCAGCAAATGCCAGCTCTGAAATACATACCTGTCTCATCTTCCAGTACCCCACTGACTACTTTCTTGTTATCTCCTTACATGCCTTGATGACATCGTCCATGAGGAGTATGAAAAGATAAGGTGACAGGATATCACCTTGTCTTACACCAATGGTGGTCCTGAACTCTGACTTATGGTTTGCTGTCCTCACATAATTTCTGCAAGACTTGTAGAAGCTCTGTATTGCATGAATCAGAGGTCCTGGAATGTTCTTCCTTGCCAAACAGTTCCAAAGTTTGCTCCAGGGGACCCTGTCAAACGCCTTTTCCAGATCTATGAAACAAAGATGGATCTCCCTCTTATACTCAAGGGCCTTTTCACTCAGCTGTCTGAGTGTGAAGATTAGGTCTTGAGTACTTCGGTTTGCTCGAAATCCACACTTGGGCCTCATCCAATTGTGGCTCAGCTAGGCGTCGGAGTCTCTGCTCTAGGATTCTAGAGTAGATTTTACCAGGGACACAGAGAAGGGATATGCCTTTATGGTTTCCACAGTGCCGATTGTCACCCTTTTTGAAAATTGGTGTTATGATGGCAATCTCCCAATTCTTTGGTATGGTCTTGTTGCACCACTCTGCCTGTAGGGCCCTTATGCATTGAGATGAGTACTCTATATGGGAAATTACGTTAGAAGTCCCAAAAAGAACAATTCAAGTGTAGTGATGAAAAAGACTATTCTAACGTTAATAGTATAAATAATACAAGAACATTGGTTTTGAGTAATTGCATACTTTTATTGAAAGTGAAGTATTTGTGTATATAATTACACACACCTATATATATATATATATTCCAAATTCATATATTTCATTTTCATCAAGAAGAAGAAAAGAAAATAATATAAATAAAATGATTCAGTAATTGTATTCCAGACTTGGTGAATCCTATGTTGTTTAATAATTTTGACTTTACTGAACTGAATTTTATTTGTAGTTTAGCACTGGATAGTTATGAACGAAGGGGCATCCTAGTCTCTTGATCTACTCATTACCATCTTGTCAGGAGTACTTTACAGCCTTAACTATACCTGCGCCATTCATACACCAGTGCTCATTCCTGAGACTGGGGTATATTCTTTTAGTCAGAATTCTCTTCTGAACTGTCATCTACATCATCATCGAGCATTACTCGTACAAAAGCTGGAAAGCTAAATAAAGATGTCAAAACGTCAGGCTGGCTACTCATTCTGGTCTGGTGGACCATCTTTCTTGCACATGGACAACTCTATAAGTGCTCCAATCTCCTCCATTAGATCACACAAGGAGGATCTCAGTACAGTGCACGAACTTCATACCACAGGCGAGGATCCCAATGTGTGTTTACAGGAATAAAACATTCTATAAACATTTTTGTGGTGGGCAGGTTTCCATAATTTTGAGAATTTCGCCAGGACAGCGGCCGTATGGTCTACTCTTTACGATTTCCAACTGCCGAGGGATTTTTAACTTGCACACTGGGCCTCCTATTTTTCGCCGTATCCGAGGTTAGGCATCCGATCTCGTTATACATGAGATCATGTGGGGGTCATTAGGACCCACTGGTTCTGAAAGAAATTGCCATCAAATATATTTCCTGTACTGGGAACTGAACCCAGTACGTTTAGAATTAGAGGCGGACGTCATACCTCTTAGCTATCCCGACCGCCAAACTTATTCAGGCACACATGCAACAAAAATTATCTTAACAAATGGACAACAGATATTAAGCCCATTCACACGAATGAAGTGTAAACAATAATGACTTCATGAAACAAAACACGAACAAATAACAAAATGTGAAATAACAACAAACTCAGTCCTGAATCTTTATGGTTACAAAAAAGATTTTACGAAAAATAATAACACAAGAGACATGGTCTGTTTTACTAAAGAGAATAAAGTTATCATGAAAAACAATGGTCATCAAGAAATACTGCATACTATTTTGTATTAAAGAGAACAAAAATATTTGAATGTTTTCAATACTGGTCATAGAGAACAAATACTTGTATTCAAATCTGTATTTAAAAAGTTATAGGCTAAGTTAAAAAAGTAAACATTATCTTTGTGACAAAATAACCTTGATTGTCACATTTTCCAGTGCCATCCTGTAATTCATTCTGTGCTCTTCACTTTCTCTGTTCCCACTGACAGTATTTGGTATTTTCGATTCATTGTTTACACTCCATTTCTTCAATTCTTGTCATGTCTGGGCTTCATCGACTATTTTTACTGATTATTGTAATCACTAACTTTCGTCTGAACCCATATTGACTCCTAGACCGGTAGAGTGAAGTGTTGTTTACGAATGCGTAACATATTTCCGACCAGATAGTGAATGGGCACCCGAATAGTGCGTAAACAAAGCGGAGATGGACACAGTCAGTTGTCTTATTGCTAATATGCCTAATGTTAACTCCGATTTCTGTCTAGGAGGAAACCCGAACCCAGTTTTGTTGTGATGGATCATTACAAGAAAATGGAAATCTTGAAAGGGACTATCAGTGATAGATCTATGAAGTCGTGGGTGTAAATATGATGGATATCAACGGAAGAGAAAATACCTTATATGGGAAGTGACTTGAAAAAAAAAAACACATTTTAACTATAATTCATTATTAAATTTGTTATCTGTAAATATACAAATTTATAGTTGATTTAATAATATTCGAGTGAACTGCATCCGTATGTCTCAGTCAGTTGAAGTACACATAAACAGAGCTATTGAAGTAATATTTTACTGATTTAAATCAGTTGGGGGCTGATCAAAACGAGCAAAATTGTTTCTCCTCATAGAAGGTCTGGGAAGATAGACAGTTTACATGGCCTGGATCCTATCAGTAGAAAGAAAAAGAAAAAAAAAATACAAAAACACACAAATAGTAATACGTCTTACAACGAGAAAGGACAAGAAAAACCTATGTTGCGGCCACAAGGCCTTCATCAGGGACAGACAAACAAGAGGGAAAGAAAGTGAGAATTAAGTGGAGAACATGAAACTATAGAAATAAGAGAAAAAAACTCCCTTATGTGTTGTCACATGTTAGAACAAAGATGGCTGCCACTAGACTGGAAATGGATAGTACATTACAAGCAAAAAATAAATAATAATGAAAACAAGAACTGGAAAACAGAGTGAGGGAAAAGAGATATAAAAAATAAATAAATAAAATAAAGTAAATTTTATTTATATATATAGTCATCGAGGGAATTATCTTATAAAAGTAACGACCCCCAAGAACACGAGTGAGAGGCCTAATCAAGTGCCTTAACTTTATTCATCTCAGCAAAATGTCTGTGAGCCAGGATTGGCGTAAGTTGTCATTTTATATTCTATACTTTTCATTACTAACATGTGAACTAATATGTATATATTGCCATGTGAATATGTCACCGTTTGGTTGTACAGCGTAAAATACGCTGTAGTTAAAGTCAGTCGAACAGTTATTTGGTGTTAACAAGATGAAAGAGTATATAAAAATGGGTTAGAAAATCAGAATAATTTAAGTGATAGGCTATTCGTTCTTAAGATGGGAGATAAAAGAATGAAAATGTAGTGTTTTTTGTAAGGGAGGGAACCTTTTTAGACTTTAAAATATCTCAAGTATACATCATTAGAGTTTACTAACTTTGCATATCAGATTGATTTTAGTAAAGACATAGAAGGGAAAATGAAACTAAGGTAAAAATCCCTAAGGGAAATAACTATGAATATTAACGCCCTTTATAGGTTTGGTGAGTTAGAGTCGGGTTAAGCGCACGAGAAAAGCGAGTAGCTCACTAAAGTAAATAGGGTGATTTTGGCAGACCAATCGTATTGTTTGATAAACAACTTTGGACCATCAGATAGCGAATTGAAGGACAAAAGGAGATCAGTCCCATCAGAAACTTTGCGGAAGCAAGAAGTGCCGAACTGGACTCAGTTTGATTCTTCAATTTGTCTGTGTTTCCAGGACTTTTTTGTGTTAGTTAGTTAAGCTGTTAGCTTAGCTAACTGTGTGACTTTTTTGTTTATTCCTAGTTGGTTGTTTCCAACCACGAAAGGTAAGAGAAATAATGCCAGCGCCAGTTGTGCCGACCTTTGTCATTAACATGGAAGAAGATTTAGAGGGAGGAGTGCTCCATAAGCAAGGGACTTTAGTCCTTACGATTACCGGACTACAGGCGAATAGGGCCTCATACTCGCTAATCGCGAGCATCCTAGCCGGACCAGCCGGAGTAGGGATAAATGGAGTTGCTACTCTGTATAGGTTCGCGGGACCATTTAAATGGTACGCGACTTTGACAACGGCGGCTCACTTGAAACATTATGCGGGGTTACATGGGAGAAAGTTTGAGTGGACCAATCCCCAAATGTCCATTTACATTGAACATCAGGACAAAGAGAAGTCCAAGGGGACCCTTAACTGGTTGCCCCCCACAATGAAACCCGAAGCGGTGCAAAGAATTGCAGCAACAGTATCCGGGGATAGAGAAGCAGAGGTGTCCAGAATAAAAACTGCCCACGACAAGTGGATTTTTCTATACAAGCCATCCGAGCACCAGGTACCCCATTTTATCAACTTGAAAATGGAAGGATCAGGCGAGAAATTCCAAAGGGTGGGGGTAACCCTACCGGGGAGGAAAATTCAATGTGCCATCTGTGGGAGTGACGATCATTGGGTCAGTCAATGCCCAAAAAAGAGAGCAGCCACCACCCAGGTCAAGAGAACGAGGGATGAAGAATTGGTAGTAGAAAAAACCCCTGCAGAACAAAACAGGGAAGCAGTGGCGGAACAGGACAGGGCAAGTGAGCTCCCTGCCTCAGACAGCCCTGAATCCGATGAAGCTGACAAAGATTTCTCAAAAGTTCTCTCAAAGAAAGACAAAAGGGAGAATAGGAAGCGACTCCTGCTCCAGGAAATGAGGCCTGGAAATTCTAAAGAAGTTAGACGCAGTGAGAGTGCGTCCCCTAAAAAATGCTCGCCGAGCAGGAAAGACTTGCCTCTATCGCCCAAGGCGCCCGCAAGGTCCCAGCCCAGCAGCCCTAGAGGTCCAACGCAGTCTTTCATGACAGGAGCTTTCAAGCAGAGCCAGATTCCAGACATGCCAGTGGTGCAGCAGACACAAGATGAGATGTGCTCGAACTGGGCGTCCATGACTGAAGAGGATGCCATGGAAGCTATGATGACACAGACCAGCCTATATATAGACGGGCAAGAATTTGATGACGTGAGTTCATGAGTTTACACTTACAAGCCTTTCTTCCCTGCACTGGGGCTCAGTGCAAGCAGTTAGTTCCAGGCTTCAAGCAGGTGAGACGAGTGAGAGGTCCGATGGCGAGTGGTGCATGTGAAGGCACGCCTGAGCTGCACCCCAAAGTTATCCTCCCCTGTGAGCCTGTTGGAAGCCTGAACAGCAAACTACCAGTGTGTGGGAAGAAGTGCCCTCTCCTGTGGACCCATGTTGGAAAGCCAAGAAGAAAAATAATGAAAATAAAAAATTAATGTATTCATTTAAAGTAAATTATGACAACACCCATAGTTTAGGATGTGTTATTTATGATTTAAGAGTTCTGTGTTTTTATTTTAATGTAAATAAGTTCAGTAGTATTTTAATGTATGTTTTGACACAGCACACGCACAACTAACATGCGCACAGTCTCATTTAAGCAGTCAACTCCCCCCCCCTACAGGGGTGGGAGTGTTAGGCGACGCAGTTTCATCTGCGCTCAGCCTAAATTATCAGTGCGGAACGGATAGTCAGCCCCAGGTCACTATTCCGTCAGGCAGTCATGTAACTAGGCTAGCAGGTCAGCCCTTATGCACCGCTTCGTCAAGTAATGCAAACATGAATGTGTCGAGTGGCCTAGTTACGACAGAAAGCGGTCAGCCGACGGGCACCGCTATGCTGTGCAAACCATGTGTAATAAATGACCAGTTTATCACTTTGCCTACTACAATTGTTAAAATACATGATAAATCACCAACCAGTTTTTTGTTGAGTAACTCACCTGTAGCGGGTAGCCAGCCTCAGACCACTACTCTGCTTTGTAATTCAAAAAAGACAGACGGTCCGCACCCTGTCCCCGTTTTGTCAAATATTTTAGATATGGCAAGTGACGACTCTGCCACTTTGCCAAGTAGACAGTTTATAACGAGTGGCCAACCTCTGCTTACCACTCCGTCATGCAGTCTAGTGATAATATCTCTCAATATCAATGGTTTGAGAAATAAGCTAGACCATGTAATTAAACTAATTAAAAAAGAGAAACCCGACTTTTTGTTTTTGCAACAAACGGGAATTACTTCTGGTTATCATGCCGACTAGATAGTAACTAGATTAGGACTGAAGCATGGTTGGTTCACCCGGGGCACCTGCCATAGTGGTACTGCCTTCCTTCAAATTAATGAGGATTGGGAAGCAGTACATTATAGAACAGACAATTGTGGCAGAATTGTCATTATACAAATACAAAACAAATACAACAAGCATGACACACACACACTTATAAATATATATGCCCCTGCGACGAAAATTGACAGGCCTAAGTTTTATGACAGATTACACGACATACTAACGGAACACTACAAGGGGAATAAGAAAATTTTAGGGGGAGGATTTTAATTGTATTTTATCCGACCTTGACCGGTCTGGAGGCTTCACGAGAGCGCAGACACGAGAAAAGTCTTTACTTGTACGACAAGTTCAGGCTATGTTAGACGAACATGACCTTTCAGACGCATACAGAAAAATAGAACCCAATAAACAAACCTTTACATATTATGACAAGACGAACCCATTTTTTAGACTGGCTTCAAGATTAGATAGAATTTACACCACTAGTGACTATAATATACACAAAATATACCACATAAAAAATACTCTTAAATTCACAATCATCACGCAGTTTACGCATCTTTAAGTACGGGACACATGCACAAACAAGTAAAGAGATCCCCGCATTGGAAATTTAACAACAGCCTACTTAAAAACACTTACTATACAGAACAAATAACACAACTGATACAAGGTTACGCACAAGACATTCCAAAAAATAACATTGCTCAATATTGGGATATGCTAAAGAACACAATTAGAGATAGAACGCAGATTTTGGCTACACTTATTCACAAAAAGTTTAAGAAAGAAGAGGGGATTTTAGAAGAAGCAATTAGTTTAACCAAAAGTTTAGACAACACGAACCCTCACATCCAAACCTTAGAACAGCAGTTAGACCAATATAGGCAGTATACCTACCAGGGAGCATTACTTAGGACAAAATTACACACTATAACGCAAGAAATCCTTAGTAGGCAATATTTAGCAATTGAACAGAATGTACAACGCAGTAGACAGATACACGAAATAATTGACATGAAAGGAAAACAGCACACAGACAATACCAATATTAGTCACGCTTTCTTCGAATACTACAAGCAGCTATATACCAAAGAAGAAAGTGATGCAAACATACAAGACAAATTTCTAAAATACACAAAGTGTCTAAGTGATGAGGAAAGTGAAAGGCTAGACCAACCCCTAACTTTAGATAATTTGCAAGGGGCACTTAGTACTTTTCAGAAAGATAAAGCCCCCGGGCCAGATGGGTTAACTGCGGAATTTTACAGGTTTTTCTTCCCATGTTTAGGCCCCATCCTAATCAAAACATTTGAAGAAGCATTTCAAAAAGGGGAACTCCCGGAAAGTTTAAATCAGTCATATATTACCCTGATCCCCAAGGATAGTATTGATAAAAAGTCAATCAAGAATTTTCGGCCCATTTCTCTTTTAAATGTTGATTATAAAATTCTAGCCAAGGCACTAACTCTGAAGCTTAAGCCACACATGCACGCAATAATACATGAAGATCAACAGTGTAGTGTACATGGTAGGAACATTAGTAGACACACACATTTTATTAGAGACTTGATTACATACACACATGATAGACAGTGCCAGAGCGCCATATTATCTCTAGACCAGGAAAAGGCATTTGATAGAGTATCACATGCCTTCCTGCATAAAAATCTTAAAGCTAATAACATAGGGAAATACTTTAGATCATGGATAAAAATCCTATATAAAAAACCTGAAAGTAAAATATTGATTAATCATAGTTTAACCAAGGCATTCAAATTAACGAGAAGTGTGAGACAAGGGTGCCCTCTGTCGCCCTTGTTATATGTAATAACGTTAGAACCTGTGTTGGAAAGAATAAGACAAGACACAAATATCACGGGGACTTTCGTCCCCGGTGCAGGGGAAAGAAAATTGTTGGCCTACGCCGATGATACTATATTCTTTCCAGCAACAAAGGATTCTATAAAAAATATATTAGAGGTTTTCAAAGAGTTTGGATACGCTAGCGAATCCAAACTAAACATTCAAAAGTCTAGTATAATGGGAATAGGTAGATGGGGCAATAGGTCAGATTTCCCATTTCAATTAACGCAAGTAAATAAAATCAAAATTTATGGCATTAACTATTCTTTCAATCCTCAAGACCCCAATAAAGAAACATGGACAAAATTGATAGAGAAAATTCAAAATATGCTAGAAATTTACAAATATAAAACGGCTACCATTTTCGGAAGAAGTATTATAGTTAATTGTTTTATTATGCCAAAAATAATTTATACAGCAAATATACAAATAGTACCTAAAAAGATTATAACAGAAATAAATAAACTAATTAGGGCCTTTATTTTTAGGAATACCTGGCACAGTATCAAACACGCTACTCTAATGCAACCAAAAAATAAAGGGGGGATAGCCTTACAAGATATCAACACTAAAATTAAAGCTTTGAGAATTAAATATATAGGGGAAGTTATAAAGAGCCCGGGTCTATACCCGCTGGCACATTATTATATTGGGTTAAGATTATCTAATCTTTGTAAACTAAACAATAACCAACCTCACTTTTTTGGTACACCACCACCCTTCTACACAATATGTTTACAAAACTTAGAAGGAAATAAACATTTAATAAGACAAGACACTAAACTTATATACAAACTTCTAGTTGCAGCACAGGAAACACCTCTAAACACACGAAGGGGGTACAACCTTTTCATAACTGATTACACACAGAGCTTTACAAACATTCATGCAATAGACATCAAACCACAAGCAAAAGAAGTCACCTTCAGATTACTACACAGTTTAACGCCTATTGCGGGCAGGCAGTCAGCAAAAAAAGCAGACAAAGCGCCACCAAAATGTAAACTGTGTAGTGATAACATTATAGAGACAGAAGACCACTTATTTTACACATGTAAGACAGTGGCCCCCACTTTAAACAAATTAAGGAAATTGATAGCCCCACACTCACAACAGACACTTAATTTATATAGAGCAGTCACGATGAACACGTTACCACAGATGACGAGACGAATAGAACTTAAGTAACTGACATCGTTAGCCGACTTTAGATACCTTGTATGGACATGTAGGAACAGAGCTGTATACGACAATGGACATTATGACAGTACAATATTTACACAAATATACGAACGTATGACGCAACACACAACAGAACAAATTTGAAACTTTTTGTTTGTTTGTTGAAATAAATAATTAATTGACCCTTCGGTCGTTATACAAAGCAAGTAGCTTTGTCTGTAAATACTTTGTGTCTATAAATATCACGCAATGTAAATACTCTTTAACATATGTCCTCATTAATCATTTCATACCATCATTTGTTGATGTACCATTTTTTCATTTCATCATTCACGTTCAACAGGTTTCCTTTTTGTAACTTCGGACATTGACTTGCAATATATTGGGGGGGGGGGAGAGAAAGAAGGGGGGGAGGGGTTTTATCTTTAGTATGGTTATCTTTAGTAGGTTTATTTTGTGATATTGTTTAATAATTTGGTACTTTGTATTGTTATATTGTTTATTGACTTGTTGCAATGATAGATTGGGGAGAGGGGGGAAAGGGGGGGGGGTTACTTTACTTTACTTTACTTTATTATTGAACCTACATTATGTGATATTTGTAAAAATTTTGTAAATAACATTGATATATTGACCTGAATAAAGGTTTTTAAAAAAAGAAGGAAAAAAAAAGAAAAAAAAAACGAACTTGTGGGCGACAGTTGTTCGTATCAAGAAACCAATAGATAGACTTAGAATTTCTTAGTGGTAGAAATTCAGGAGAGTAGCTTATCTGTGTTTAAATACTGAGATGAACAGATTAGGCGTAGAATAAGGGTGAACAGTAGGGATTGTGATAGGTGCTGGACTTCGTTTTAAAACGGTAAGATGAACTTTGAACTATATTTTTTTAGACTTTCAGCAACTTTTTCAGAGGGTAATGATGCCCGCACCTCAAGGTACACCTGCAAGGAAGAATATTGTAGTTGAGACTAAAGCAGAACTAAAGACAGTAAGAAGTGGATAATGGTAATACAAATGATAACCAGGGTGCGCTGTCAGATATAGCAGCAGAGACTTTGTAGCAAGACCAAAGATTATTATTGATGCAGATAATGGTTATATGTTTGATAACCAAGGATTAGCTGTCTGGTATTGAAGCAGAGACTTTGTAGGAAGACTAAAGATTATTATTGATGCAGATAATGGTTATATGTTTGATAACCAAGGATTAGCTGTCTGGTATTGAAGCAGAGACTTTGTAGGAAGACTAAAGATTATTATTGATGCAGATAATGGTTATATGTTTGATAACCAAGGATTAGCTGTCAGGTATTGAAGCTGAGTCATTATACAGGTGTATGAATACTTTGAATTAATTTATTAGGCTGTAGAAGGCATAAAGAAAGTTGCAAGGGAGAATTTTGGCTGATGAATTGTACCTCCATGAAATATGTAAATAAACCCATCATGTTGCACTTTACTACTTCGATAGCCTTTATATATGAGAGAGAAGTAGAAGTCTGAATGCAAGGCCATTATAAATAATTCACACCCAACACCTCTAGTACGAGGTAGTCGCTGCTCTCCACCAAGGAGGGAAGAACGGATACTGGGAATCAAAAAGACGAACCAAATCTCATCCAAGAACTACTATCTCTGGCGGAACAAGGGGGCCAGTAAGAGAAATAGTCTCACTTGGAAGATAAAAAAAGTGAATGATAGATAACTAGGCCTGCCTCAGTCACCTAGCTATCAACTAGTAGGGACCCCCACTGTCACATGAGACTATTTGGCGCCGTGACCACTCCTCCGACAGCGACAAAATGGCTACACCATTTCCAGAGGAAACATATCAACATCAACAACAGCCTATGCCAGCCCAAATGCCAACAGAACAGCAATGTACAATGGCTGCATTACAAACTATTACTGAAACAATGAATGAGATGGGTCATTACTCAAAATATAGCCAAATTAAATCGAGTGTGACACCATTCACAGGAGAGGCCAAACATTTTAGACAATGGATAAAGGATGTCGAAAAGTCAGCAAAAATGATAAATGCAGTCACAGACACAGACCGCAAAATGATATTGCATTTAACATCAGACTCCTTGGTCTCAGACTTTTTGCGGAGACGAGAAAGCGCATACCCCATGGAGACTTATGAATCGCTAAAGAAGGAATTAACGTTAAGATATAGCGACATCACCAATACCGAGCTTGCATGGGCACTTCTTCGTCGCACACGACAACAGAAAAATGAATCAATTCAGTCATATGGGGAGAAATTATTAAATTTAGTAGAAGAGGCATCCTCAAATAGTTTAGCACTATCACCAGATATGGAAAAACATCTGGTGGGTACTTTTGTAGATGGTTTATTAAGTACCAACACCAAACTATACTTGATTAGAAAGGACCCCACAACAATAAACGAGGCAATCCAAATAGCAGTGAGGGAACAGAATGTGCAGACTAGGTTCAACCAATGCGTTGAGGAAGACGCTATAGTGGAAACATACACAGAACACGAGCCCATGGAGGTCGGACATTCTCGAACACGTTGGCATCGTCAAAGTCAGTCAAGACACCAACAGCCAGAAAGCAGGAACAGACAACAAAACATACAACAGGTCAACGTTCCCATTTGCTTCACATGTGGATTTCGAGGACATTTCGCCCGTCAGTGTCGACAACAGTCACGCCCATTTCAGGATAGTTACGATAACACGGGATATAGTGGCAATAACAACAGGCAGAATTTTAGAGGAGCGCGTTAAACTTATAGTTTCACAAGGGGACAATCAAGAAGGTACGATCAGGGAAATGGACCAGTCAACCATTAAGCAGGACCGTTAGTGGTGACTACAAAAGTGATGAAGATAACTTCTCTCATCGTAGGTCTAAAAACATAGAAGAAAATAACGTGATTTCACACCCAACAACCCCTCCTCAAAGGATAAATATCACGTCTGATCCCAGCTCTTGTTTAATCAAAATTAACAACAAAAATTACAGAGCACTCGTGGACACCGGCGCTTCTGTTAGCCTGATACGAGAACAGTTGTATAAGCAAATTAAGCACTCAACAACCTTTCGGCCTTCCATAACATACATGTCATCAGTGACAGGAGAACCTATGAAATCATGTGGTATCGCCAACATTACCTTCTCCATAGGACAACAACAGATTACACATTCCTTTATAGTCACACGAGGAATGTCTAGAAACTTTATCCTAGGAAGAGACTTCCTCAACAAACATAATGCTAGGATATATTTTGATCTGCATAAAATTAAGGTCAACGATGAATACATACAACTGCAGGATGACATACATATCGCATCCTTGGTACGACTGACAGCCCCAGTTACGGTGTTACCCAACACACTGGTCATAACCAAAGGTCAAGTTAAGAATTCTAATTACATTCAACTGGGTCAGATAGTACAGATCGAACCTTTGGACGACGAAGACATAAACAACGAACCTCTCATGTGCGTTACAGAAGGCATCGCAGAAATTTCGTCTTCTAGGGATTTTCCAGTTATGATTATAAATACTTCTGGACAAACAATAACAATACATAGAGGAGCAATAGTAGCCAAAATACAAAGATTGTCTTTAACCACTGCAAGTAATAATAGAACACCCGAAGTAAGTGGAAATCAACACCATTCTTCCAAGCAAAATACATCTCGAAATTATACCTCAGGCTACCCTTCGGATAGCAGCAGACTATCAAAGAGATTTAGTGCGCACAATGATAACTTCGTAGATAGGAACGCTCGACAGAACCAGCAAACAAGTTCAAGGAACAGGTCAAGACATGGGATAGAAAGAAACAAGGTATATAATCAACAAAATAAGAACAGACAAGACCATCAACAGATACAGTATAGACAGAGAGCAGATAACTCTAAGAATGTATCTAATCGCTGCAGTGATCAGACATGCGGACCAAGAAGATACAGTAATCAAGACGATAAACCATATGAGACAGCGTGCAGAAACGAACCAGAAAACATAGGCATAAATAATAAAGATCACAATTACTTTCGCTATGCGCAAAGAATAGATCAAGTAATACAGCGAAAAGCTAGCGGGGGAAAATATGGAAGGGCAGAAAATGATAGAGACCAACCATATGATATCAACCTTGTTACAGATTCCTTATTGCCAACACCAGCAAAATATTGCCGTAGTGAACAGAAAAAAGAAAGGATTAGTCACAGTAGACAATCAGAGTATACTCCATGGCGGATAACCAATAAGAGGTACTCGAGCGCACCATTGCAACAAAGATATGGAACAAGATATTCAAAACCTTTTGATTACTGCCGTAGTGAACGACAGTGCGAATATGATAATAGAAACAATGGACGGTATACTCCATGGCAAATAACCAGAGCAGAAGATAGAAACAAACCATTTAGAAAAAACGAGTCTATGAATTACAGACATTGGAGATACAATAACAGAGAACGAGAGAGTAGGAACAACCTTCAAAGAATGGAGGATAATACATGTGTTAAGACACCATGGTCAAGCGAGGATTCGCATACACCAGGGAGCACACCAGATCGAGCAGCACAATTGCTGGCGACATTGAAAGCAAACGATCAACATAAGAGAAAACTTAGTGCATTTGTTACCAAACACCAAGATGTATTTGCACTTACAGACATGGAGTTGGGCAGAACTAATACTATAAGCATGGACATTCAGACTACAGTAGAGGACCCTATCAGTTTGAGACCCTATCACACCCCTCTGAAGAATCGGGAGATAGTGGAAAAAGCTATAAACGAAATGTTACAAGCAGGAATCATAGAAAGATCTACATCGGCATGGTCATCGCCTATAGTTATTGTCACAAAGAAAGACGGATCCAGTAGATTTTGCTGCGACTACCGAGCACTGAATAAGATAACTAAAACGATCTCATATCCGCTACCACGTATTGATGACATATTGGCAACACTTGGGCATTCGACATATTTTACCACATTGGACGCACGCTCTGGATTTTGGTGCATCCCTATGACTCCAGCGGCAAAGGAGAAATCAACTTTTTCTACACACATAGGTAGCTAAAAATGGAATGTTGTGCCATTCGAGTTGAAAGGAAGTCCAGCAACATACATGGCATTAATGGATGAAGTCTTGCAAGGAATGCACACTTTTGCATTGGCTTACATAGATGACATACTCATACATACAGCAGGTACTGTGGATGAACACTTAAAGAAAGTAGAGCAAGTTTTCGATCGCCTTCGACACCACCAAGTAAAACTCAAGCTAAGCAAGTGTCAATTTCTGAACACAGAAACTAAGTCCTTGGGATTCATAGTGAACAAAGATGGCATTCGGCCGGACATAGAGAAAGTGGAAGCAATAAAGAAGATACCTGCTCCCACAACAGTCAGGCAAGTTCGAGCATTTATAGGGTGTTGCGGATATTACAGACGCCACGTTCCAAAATTTTCAGAAGTCGCTGAACCATTTATTGCCCTCACCAAGAAGTACTCTCGATTTAAGTGGACAGAAGAATGTCAGAAGGCTTTTGAACATCTTAAAGAAGCACTCGCATCATTGCCACTTTTAACACATCCAGACATATCTCAACCGATGATTCTGTATACGGATGCTTCCGAGACAGCGATAGGTGCTCGCCTAGTTCAGCATAGAGAAGAGGCTGGAATACTTACTACACCAGAGATCCCTAATGAGATGCCTATAGCATTTATATCACATGCGCTCTCTAAAACTCAGAAAAGATGGTCAGTCACAGAAAGAGAAGCCTTTGCAATACATTATGCCATACAGAAACTTGACTTTTACATTAGAGGTACCAAACTTACCATTCGAACAGATCATCAACCACTGCTGAATTGGCTTACCAAGACACATGAACAACCAAAGAAGTTACAAGTTTGGGCTATCAACTTGCAACAGTATGATGCAACAATTGAACACCTCCCAGGTACACAGAACATCTGTGCAGACTTTCTATCTAGAATCCCACACCTTAGTACTACACAGCAAGATGATTTGGATACGAGTACTGACATTAATGACAACACAAAGGAAATCAATGTAATCAGTTCCGGCGGAGTGGATGTTGACGATGGCACAGATACAACAGACATAGATACAGAGGAGACAACAAACTTAGGTACATTTGATGTAGGCGCAGAACAGAGAAAAGATCCTGAGATAGCCAAGCTTATCAAACAGTTAGAAGTGAAGCCTAAATCGCTTAAACAATTTACTATCATGCCACAAGACCAAGCCTTGTACCATATAGATCCTAAACAAGAAGGTAGACCACAAAAAGTAATTCCTCAGCCATTAGTACCTCAGATATTGGCACAATTCCATGATAACAATGGACACGTCGGACGAGACAAAACCATAGATGTCATCAAGAAAAGGTACTATTGGACAACGATGTACAAGGATATCATTGAACATATTAATACTTGTAAAACTTGCAAGATACGCAACATGAGACCAACCAAAGTTCCTTTGCAACGGATGAAACAATCACACTTCCCCATGGAAGTTATAAGCATGGACATTTCCGGTCCATATACTGTCACACAGTCTGGAAACGCATACTTGTTACACATTGTTGACCAATATTCAGTATGGCCCGAGAGCTATCCTCTTAACTCTTTGACTCCACAGCAACGCTCTGAACGTTGCAAAATTTAACACGCCGTGCCACAGCAACGCTCACAGCGTGGTTTTTAGTTTATCACGCATAAACCTTAAAAATCATCCGTTTAATGCAGTTCATATATTGAAATTCGTAGAATGACTTCCGCTACTATCTAAACAACTAATTTGACTGTAGTTAATCAGCACGTGTGCGTGTTTTGATGTTATTATCACAATTTTTGTGAAGATTTGCGTGTTTGCGTTTTTCGTCGTTATTGCTAGAGAAATATGTCACGCTTTATATTTACATTTTCTAAGTCTCCTAAGCAAATAATTGTGTCAAACTACTTTGAAACATTGCTGACATTGATGATGATTGTTTGGTAGTCACAGTTTGTTGTCAAAATACGGAATCTGTGCAGAAAAGCTAGACACACTAGGTTTAGTTGATGAGTTGGCGTAGTCGTATTCTGGCCAATCAAAAAGCAACAAAACTAGACCTACCGTAACATCTAATCACTAGTTCTTGGTAGAAGATGAAGCTAGGGATACTATTAAAACATTAAACAAGAGTAAAAAGTTTTTATATAACGTTATTCTCCTTTATTTGTTTGAAAATTACGTAATGCACGATTGCATAATTTGTATTTTTCTTACAAAGGACCACGGAAAAACTGGTGTGAATAACACTAAATGTACTAATTGTGGCCATAAGCATGTTTTCTTTTACTTGTATGTGGATTAACTTGATGTTTGAAGACTAAAAAGAAAGTTTTATTGTCTACAACAGTAATTTGTCTTTGGTTAGATCGTATTCTACAGTCAACTTTTTAGCGTTTTTCAATTTTACATGCAAAATGTTTTAAGTATACCGAACATACTTGTGTTAATACTACCAAAGACATTATATATTTGAATTCTCTATCAATTTCCCTACAGTTTGGTATATAATAAGTACATGTTCAAAGGAAAATTCACAAACAAATTTAGACTGAAAGATGAACACTTCACTCTATAAAATTCTGTCCACAAAAAAAGTCTGGCACAGCGTGCAAAATAACTCTGGAATGAATGAGTTAAGAATCAAACATCAGCAACAATAACAGATTTTTTTCTACAAGAATTTTTGCCACGACATGGTTGTCCCAGAAGAATAATTACAGACAATGGGAAACAATTTGTCGGCAACCCTTTCAAACAGGTGCTAAAAACTCTAAACATTCAACATACTACTACTACGTATTACAGACCGCAGGCAAATGGACGAAACGAACGAATGCATGCCACATTGCTCGATATCATTGCTAAGTATATACAAGGTAATGCCCAGTATTGGGACATATACATTAATCAAGCCCTTGAAGCAATACGGGTCAATATAAATGATACAACAGGATATTCACCTTTCTATATGTTATATGGACGGGAACCCAATTTCCCATTAGACAATCTCTTACAACCACAGAGGAGATATCAAGGCGAAGATCCAATTCAAATTATAATACAAGAAAAGCACAAGGCTCATCAAATAGCAAATAGTAATGCACAGAAAGCCTTTAAGAAATGGCAGAAGCAGAAAGACAAAAGAGCGACATTAGAACAATTTAAACCTGGAGATATAGTATATTATAGGAAGAACGTTCGAGGTAAGATGGATGACCAATGGCTTGATGGATATAAAGTGTTGGAGCAGACAACACCTGTAAATTATAAATTATGGAATGAAGAGAAGAGCATCGAAGTCAAAGCACACGTAGCACAGATGAAAAAAGATGATCATCGCCCCATAGTACCATCAGCTTTGACAAACAGTAGACCGTTACGAAGAGCTACGTTGACTTATTATAACTCTACAGACCCAACAAACACTTCCGTAAGTGACAAGGACATAGCTGAAGAACAAAGTAACAATTCTAATCAGTTACCAGATGCCTTAAACCGCTTAACCCGCTGCAGAGAAAATTCCGCAGAAGAAGAAGATGTTCCGCTAGCAGAACTGAGAGAGAGATTGAGATATAGAGACAACCGTCTACACGACAGGGATAGTAGTACGTCACTATCTACACATGATGAAGAACTGGAAACATCTGATAGTTCAACACCAGCCCCCCAAGGCGCAGAGGACATAAGCACACATAGTCCAGAGGAAGATAGAATACAAATAGGTCAGTATGCAGACAGTGAATATTACAGCGAGATCTTAGAGGATACGACAGCAATAAGAAGTGAGTGGAACGGTGCTCATTGTTGAGGATTGCTTCATGTCTGCAGCATGGCGCATTCCTCAAATGATTATATCTCCGCGACTGATGTCGATGATTGTTTCATGCTTACAGACATTTGGATTTGAGCTTGATCCGAATGGCTGTATCATGGAACACCTCAAACGAATAGAGATATATCTCATCGACCGATGTCGATGATGGTTGCATGTGTGCAGGCATTTGAGTTTTGGCCGACTCGAATTACTGCACCATGGAACATCGCAATTGAATATATATTAACGACGTAGTATGCATATCTCTATGCATGACGCGTGTGTCTTTGTAAGGACACTCGACGTGTGGGCTTCGGCCCCAACGGCAGCGTATGGCATGTGTGGCCATTGCCACTATATATTGGACTTGTGGGTTTTGACCCGAACGGCAGTGTGTTTTAGAAGTGTGGCCATTGCCACTTATATTGTGTGGTATAACCACTGGAAAGTGTGTGGCGTAGTCCACTTTTTAATTGTGTGGCTGGGAAGCCATTTGAGCAGTGTATTTCTTGAACCAAACGTAAGTCGTAGTAGGAATAACGCAGTTTGCATAATTATGGCAGATTAGCCTGGCGTGGTATGCCAAAGGAACATTATGTTACTAGCAATAGCGTAAGACTAGTATAGATGGATATTGTACAGCTAGCGGCAAGCGTAAGCCTAGTGTAACGGATATTAAACGACTAGCAGTAGACGTAAGCCTAGCATAATAAGTGTATTGCTGACTAGCAGGATAGTTAACTCTAGATAGAGATTGTGAACATGTGCTTATGAAATAATGAGAACTCTTACAGATCGTACATGAATGTGATGTGACTTTTGTTCCCATGTAGTTGGTGTCTGCTCATGGTATGAAATAACTAATTAAATATTTTGAGTCGTCAAAATCACAGTGTTATCAACTATCGTATTCGGAGTTGAGTTAAATGCTATTCATCCTCAACTGATCATGACCAGTGATAATTAATGTCTTAACACGCTGCATCTCACACTGCCAATATAATTAATAAGACAAGAGACTAATACAGGTCAGTCAAGGGTCGAATTTAATATGAAACACATTCAGCACATAATGAATCACAAGGGTTAAAGCAGACATTATCGATACCAACGAACAGTATTACGGAATCCTACAAAAGTGATAAGAACCCGAGGGACTTTGACTCTATAAACTGAATACGAATATAATAACTTGGTCATCCTCAAATACTAGAAGTCATCGAAGCACCCAGAACATACTGGGATCCCGAGAAGCCGAGAACATAGGAAGAATGAAGAGACAGAGGTCGTCTTCAGATGATTCAGCGGAGTATAGAGAACGTTTAGCAAAGTTGAGAGGGTAGAGGAAGTCAGAATGAGAAGGAAGAATAAGGCAAGAAATAGTGATATAACGGAAGTAGAAGAACTAACTACACTTTGCGCAGATTTGGAGAAGGAGTTTGAAGAGTTAGAAAGGAAACATGTAACGGCACCTAAGGCAGGTGATGTTAGGAGAAGAGATGCGGATCGAGAGAATTTCCGATCCAAAAGCCAGGAGGCTAGGAAGGAGAGAAATAATAGTAATAGCAGGAGAAATACTAAGAGTATAAAAGGTGGTCGAGGTAGCGATCACGTAAAGAGTAGAGAGCCTGAGGGATACTCCAGAGGCAAGAGAAGAGATAGAACAGTAGAAGAAGAACAGAAGCAGACAGTTGATGAGTTAAGAGGTGAAGGAGTTGATAGAAATTTAGGAGATGCAAGAGATAGAGAGGTAGAGAGGAAACAAAGTGTTAATGAAGTCAGAATAATAGAAGAGACTCAAGATATTGATAAACTGATAGCGTTAGAGGCGCTTAAGAGTAGAGAGACGATAGAGTTAGAAACACTTAAAGCTAGAGAGACAATGATGTTGAAGTTGATGGAGCTTATAGGTAAATAAGCATATAGAGGAAATATAGGAGGCTATGTGAGTGATGGCATAGCATATTATGAGAGGTAAACAAAATGGCGGCGGCAGCTTAGTCTTGAGAAGATTAAGTATAAGTGGTCTGTACCGCAAACAAAATAGAACTGACTACACAGGACCAATAGGGTATTGCAGTAGACGAGACGGTTGAACAAGATGTAAGAGATGCATTTGAGGTCATGAGAGCATGGCGAAATTTATGAGAAAAGTCGTGGTGACGACGGCAGATAGACGAAATTGAGATTTTTTTTTGAGAAGCCACATAAGAAGACGAGAGACACCTACAAGCAGCGGGATGTAACATAAACCAGCAGAGACAAAGCCTTACAGAAGAGAACATCAGTCAACAACAACCACCAGCCTAGCCACACTACACAGAGACAACGCATCAGTGTTTGCAATGTTATCACATGGTCACAACCATCTTTTCCCTATCCCTGCGTCAAGCCCAATATATTCCCTGTGACACCTGTCGCATCCCCAGTGGTCATGTGAAGCGAACATGTGATGACAGAAGAAAGGCCAGGCAAGCTCAGATGTATCAAGATGAAGAACAGACATCTACAAGCGATGAGAAGAAACAAGTTGCAGAAACGGAGCCTTACAGAAGGAAACTTAGATCAACAACAACTACCAGCCACAACTACAACCACTAGCGAAGACATTGCGGTTGGGAAGAAGAAGAAGATCAGATACCTTACGAGCACTGAAACATAACAAAACTTGTCAGAAGTGAAGCTCTACAGCACAGCATACAAACATTTACCAGATTATTGCTGATACGACTATAGCACCTTTGCAATCAGAACTTATCAACATAGAGCAAAGAAAATGTCATTCAAAGAATGGACGACTTTACCAACACCAAACTCAGAATGTAAACATCATCAAGTAAACAAGCTATTGTCATACTGACAACAACAACATATTAATTCGTTCGTCCTCATCCTCCTGCAGAGCGACTATAAATAACATCACAACTGATACCAATTTCATCAGTACGACAGTCGTCTCTACAGTAGAGAAATTTACACTGTTGGAGTTTACAAATGAGATCTCCAAATTCATACAATCAGTGTAATCGCCGTAAAGTACTTCCCCAGCAAATAGTACTAATTCACAGCACTCACCCAGCTATAGTGCTTAATTACGGTACCTCTATCAACGGTATCCAACGATTAGTTAGCTAATCAGATCTATTAGTGCTCAACATAGTGGTTAGTGATAGTTCGAAATACACTTAGACATTTACAATATACACTTACGTTGTGAACAGAAGCGTAGAACTTTGCAAAGAAACTTAACTATGTAGTGCATTAACTTATGAAAGTACATTGATCACATAGAGATGAAGGATAAAGTTTGACTAATCACGTGACATATTCTAGTGATAAAGAAAGCTTAGAAACAGACCGTTATAACTGATCAAACTAGTTTATACCAAGATTAGAAAAGATACAGAAAGACAATAACAAGATTCTTCATAGGACAAGGCTTGCCATAACAGATCAACACTGTTAATTAGTTTATATAGAACAATGTGCATGGTTGACTTATAATGTGTATGTATTTCAGATATATATTTTGTTCAGGACCAGTTAAAAGAAGGAAAGATGTAAGAAGACAGATGTCACAGACCAAGCCATGGTGTTGCAGCAGTGAAAAAGAAAAAAAAAAAGAGAAAAACCTACTCCCTCAGAGCTGCGCACATTAGACGGTAGATAAAGGACCTTATTCCATATGACAGTGTTTATACAGGTGACTTCGAGATGGGATGTTTCCACAATTGATATTAATTACTGGTTGGGTAAGATACAACACAGATGACCCTTACATGGTCATGTCCGCATTGAGTTGAGGCATTTTGGTCTTGAATATTTTGGTTAACTCCGACATACAGGGGTACATGTATATATTAACAGACTGAGCTTACGGTTTCGACAGATGCATCCAAGGCTAGCATCAGCCGAGCACATCCTGTTCTGACAATAGTGACTTAGGTCTTTTACTATCGCCCCAAGACATCATTGGATTCGCGTAGATTAGTTGCATACATGACTGGTAATTCGACTGGTGCATCCAAGGCTAGCATCAGCCGAGCACATCACATCCTGACGTAGTAACACATATCTCTTGCTGTCACTTTGGGGATGTTTAGTTAGTGCATGCTTGGTGACGCTATATACTATATTTCTACTACTCTGCCTATCTGACCATTGCAATGAATACTGACATTGACGGCAGATATTATAGACATATAACGGACTGACAAACCTCTGTTTCCAGAGGCAGAACCATGTCGCCCCTATATATATATATATATAAATAGAATATATAATGATAATGTTTGAGAAGTATTAAGTACAATGTTTACTTGTTTTTCCAATACGATGTTAATGAGATGCTAGAATAGACATATAATCTTAAGAGTGTGACAAACTACAATAACTACACATAGTCTTGGGAAACTTAATAGACTTCTTCCCAAGGTACAAGATGCGGCATACTACATGATCAACACTGACATTGGGTAAAATATGTATAGTACCTTAAGTGCATGTTAATTGGTATAATGTACCTATCTCAGGCATAGAGGTGTTCAGGACTAGAGGAAAAAAAAAGAGAAAGGAGATGAGAAATGATCCAGACTTAGTCATATGGAGTCTTACTCATGGACATACGCAAATATTACACTGAGGATGAACGTCCCTATATATATTTTTATAGCACTGGTTATATAGAGATACAAGGGATAAAATTTGGTTGCATTATTGGGTACTACTTGTTTGAGAGATGATGGTAATGACAGTTGTAGGGTCATGACTACATTACTCCTATATTCTAAGGTTAGATATTTTGTTACCCTGACGTACTACTGCATGTATATATAGCTTTAGACAGAGTTAAGGATTTGACTGATACACCCAAGGCTAGAATCAGTCGGGCACATCAACTCTGACATAGTGACATATCTTTCACTATCACATTGGGATATTTACTTATGTACCACTAATTAGTTATTTCCGCTTATCTGTCTCGTATAATGGATAAATTACATTGACGGCAGATATATAAGACATATTACGGACTGACAAACCTCTGCTTTCAGAGGCAGTACCATGTCGACTAATGTATATTAAGTAAATAGAATGTTGTTATGCCTTTTATATATTTATGTAATGATTTTATGTTGAAGTTGTAATTAATGAGATGCTCTAGGTGTAGCATTGATATTAGGTTTATAACATAGTCTCACTATTACGATTTAATTTGCTTGTAATTTCGAGTCGTCTATGGTAATAGTATTAGAGATGTTAGTGGGATACATCGATAGTAGATTTTTTTGATAGAATGCAAATGTCTCCCTGCGGGATACATTTGAACGGCCCCAGGACGTATGTCACTGTTTGGTTGTACAGCGTAAAATACGCTGTAGTTAAAGTCAGTCGAACAGTTATTTGGTGTTAACAAGATGAAAGAGTATATAAAAATGGGTTAGAAAATCAGAATAATTTAAGTGATAGGCTATTCGTTCTTAAGATGGGAGATAAAAGAATGAAAATGTAGTGTTTTTTGTAAGGGAGGGAACCTTTTTAGACTTTAAAGTAATCTAAGTATATATCATTAGAGTTTACTAACTTTGCATATCAGATTGATTTTAGTAAAGACATAGAAGGGAAAATGAAACTAAGGTAAAAATCCCTAAGGGAAATAACTATGAATATTAACGCCCTTTATAGGTTTGGTGAGTTAGAGTCGGGTTAAGCGCACGAGAAAATCGAGTAGCTCACTAAAGTAAATAGGGTGATTTTGGCAGACCAATCGTATTGTTTGATAAACAACTTTGGACCATCAGATAGCGAATTGAAGGACAAAAGGAGATCAGTCCCATCAGAAACTTTGCGGAAGCAAGAAGTGCCGAACTGGACTCAAGAAACGAACTTGTGGGCGACAGTTGTTCGTATCAAGAAACCAATAGATAGACTTAGAATTTCTTAGTGATAGAAATTCAGGAGAGTAGCTTATCTGTGTTTAAATACTGAGATGAACAGATTAGGAGTAGAATAAGGGTGAACAGTAGGGATTGTGATAGGTGCTGGACTTCATTTTAAAACGGTAAGATGAACTTTGAACTATATTTTTTTAGACTTTCAGCAACTTTTTCAGAGGGTAATGATGCCCGCACCTCAAGGTACACCTGCAAGGAAGAATATTGTAGTTGAGACTAAAGCAGGACTAAAGACAGTAAGAAGTGGATAATGGTAATACAAATGATAACCAGGGTGCGCTGTCAGATATAGCAGCAGAGGCTTTGTAGCAAGACCAAAGATTATTATTGATGCAGATAATGGTTATATGTTTGATAACCAAGGATTAGCTGTCTGGTATTGAAGCAGAGACTTTGTAGGAAGACTAAAGATTATTATTGATGCAGATAATGGTTATATGTTTGATAACCAAGGATTAGCTGTCTGGTATTGAAGCAGAGACTTTGTAGGAAGACTAAAGATTATTATTGATGCAGATAATGGTTATATGTTTGATAACCAAGGATTAGCTGTCAGGTATTGAAGCTGAGACATTATACAGGTGTATGAATACTTTGAATTAATTTATTAGGCTGTAGAAGGCATAAAGAAAGTTGCAAGGGAGAATTTTGGCTGATGAATTGTACCTCCATGAAATATGTAAATAAACCCATCATGTTGCACTTTACTACTTCGATAGCCTTTATATATGAGAGAGAAGTAGAAGTCTGAATGCAAGGCCATTATAAATAATTCACACCCAACACCACTAGTACGAGGTAGTCGCTGCTCTCCACCAAGGAGGGAAGAACGGATACTGGGAATCAAAAAGACGAACCAAATCTCATCCAAGAACTACTATCTCTGGCGGAACAAGGGGGCCAGTAAGAGAAATAGTCTCACTTGGAAGATAAAAAAGTGAATGATAGATAACTAGGCCTGCCTCAGTCACCTAGCTATCAACTAGTAGGGACCCCCACTGTCAGAAATATTAATGTGTGAAAATCGCTAGTGGATGTCCAAGTCATTTGAGGCTGGCAACCTCATCATATAGAATGATGATTTCTTGAACCACCACTGCAAGGGCTGGCGACTGCTTTATTGCTAGTTTCTTAAAGAGAACTAAATGCATAAATAGTCCCAGGTTCCATATGGAGCAGGGAGGGAAAGATGAAAGAAATGATGTACATTCTAAGTATAATATTTACATTTTCAAACCAGTGGAAACTTTCTGTGTAAACATATTCCCTTTAAAATTAATGAAAGTTTTAAAGTTTTTCAAACCAGTGTAAATGTCTATGTAAACATATTCACTTTAAAATTAATGAAAGTTTCAAACTTTTCAATCAGTGTAAAAAAAGGTAAAGGATCCCGTTACACACCCATTGATGCATATTGGGAATATGGTGTTAGGCCCACATTTTCTTGACCATCGGCACATTAGGGGTGATGTGGTCAGCATCACGCCAGCCGCCTTAACCTTCCCAGAGTTGCTCTGGTACCCAGTTGGGACTGGGTCGACCCAGGAGCCGTTTGCAGCCTAAAAAGATCCCACCTCATCTGGGGATCGAACCATAGACCACTGAGCTAGGAAGCCAGTGCACTAACCACTATGCTACCGCGGCATCAGTGTAAATGTAAATATATTTAATTTCTATTGTGAACACATTTCAGTCAGTGGAGATGTAAATGTAAAGCAAAGATAAAGCTATTCAATTTAAATGTAAAGAAAGTTTTCTCTCGAGGGATTAAGTTTAATTCTCATCGAGGGTAAATTCTGAGTTAAATGGGATGGTGGAATAGGAAGAGGGGAACCCATAACTATGGGTTGGAAAACGCAATACGCAGGAGAGCATTTTGTTTCTATTCTTTTACCATAGTTGGTGGTACGAGGAGGGTACTAATCTCTAGAACAAAGTGAGGGTAGAAGTGGACTAACGTAGAAACATGGGACCAGCTTGGCAGTTACTGTCACAAAGTTTTAAATCGCCTTCTTTTCTCTTCTTAAAATCTGTTCGCATACCAGATCACTCATTCCTCTTATTTTTAGAAAATCCACCACTTGTCTAAAATCTTTAGTTCTCGCGCTGACTCTGTACCATGGGTTTTCCCTGGCGTTAAATTCTAGTTTAGCATCGGGTACAGGAAGTTACACAATATTTGATCTCAGCAACCAGTTCCCAGTTAATTTAAAATTACAAATACTGGTATTTTTAAAGTACCTAATGACAGTGTGCACCCGTGTATTACCGGGGCCCGAAAGGGGAGCAAAGAATAGTAACACTGTTCCCTGCCATGCAATTCGTAGAAAGCGACTAAGGAGGGTTGGGCATGGGGCTGGTTACCAAATCCTGTAAAAAATGTAAACCACAAAAAACTTCAACAAACATGGACAAGTCAATTAAGGAAAATAAAACACAGCCATCCAAGACAGGGGAAGGTCCTCTTGCAGAGAGGCGTATGATGCAACACAGAGAAAGCCAAAAGGAGTCTGTGTTACTGACTAACCTTCTTTCTTCTAGAACTTCCAGATTTGGCACCTGAAATGTTCAGACATTAAACGAACAAGAGAAAGTGGCACAAGTAGCAGCAGAAATGAGGGAATATAAAATCGAGGTTCTGGGAATGTGTGAAACAAAGTGGAAGGGGGTAGACTAGAAGAAACTCATCACAGGTGAATTGGTGCTGTCCTCAGGACATGAAGACGAAAGCTTTTATGTTATCTAAAGAAGCACAGAAAGCACTCATTGAATGGGAAGCTGTTGGACCCAGAATAATAACAGCTACTTTTAAAGCAGCTAAAAAGAAAATAAATGTAAATGTCATCCAATGTTAATGCACCAACTAATGAAAAAGAAGAGTCTGTGAAAGAAGCATTTCATACTAGACTACAGGAAATCATGGAAAAAGTAAAAAGAAGAGACATCACAATTTTGATGGGTGACATGAATGCAAAGATAGGTACAATCAACACCGGATTTGAAGAAGTCATGGGAAAACATGGGCTAGGAATAATGAATGAAAATGGGGAACTATTCTCAAAACTTCTGTGCTTCAAATCAACTGGCTATAGGAGGAAGCATGTTTCCACATAAGAGAATACACAAGGCAACATGGATATTGCCAGACCATAGAACAGAAAATCAGATTGATCATATATGCATAAACAAGAAGTAAAAATGAAACTCAAGAGATATGCAACAATGCAAAATTATAGACAACAGTTTAATGTAGGACATCTAAGAAATCAAGAAACATGAGACAAATTTGCGGTCACAATATCCAACAAATTCGAAGTGCTCCAAAAGCTGGAAGATGTAGAGAACACAGAAGACTATTGGCAGCAGATCAAAACTGTATGGAATGAGACATGTGAAGAAATACTGGGGAAAAGAGAACGACAACAAAAAGCATAGATAACAACAGAAACCATCAATAAGATAAAAGACAGAAAAAAACAAGAAAGCAGATTTAAACACAAGCAAAATCAGAAGTTCCAAAGCCAAGGCTCAAGAAGTGTACACAGAAGCAAACAAAGAGTAAAAAGACGTACCAAAAGAGACAAGAGGAAGTATATTGAGGAGTTGGCAAGAGAGGCAGAAGATGCTGCAGCCAAAGGAAATATGAGAGAACTGTATAACAGCACAAAGAAGCTAACAGGGAAAGATACAGCAGAATGGAAGGAAGGATATTTGGTTAAGTTGCCTAAGAAGGGAAATTTACAACAAGAGTGCACAAATTAAAGAGGAATAATGTTACTATCAGTGCCAGGAAAAGTATTAAACAGGATTATCCTTGAGAGATTAAAAGAGTCCATAGACAAGAAACTGAGAGATGAACAAGCAGGTTTTCGACAAAACAGATCCTGTACAGACCAGATAGCCACTTTTAGAATAATAGATGAACAAAGTCTGGAATGGAGTTCACCACTATATACCGGATTTGTGGACAAATTGAAAAGGCATTTGACAGTGTAGACCAGTGGTTCCCAAAGTGGGTGGTTACCCCCCCCCCCCCTCTGGGGGCTTTGGAAGGATCCAGGGGGGCGATACGGAAAAAAGGGGCCTGAGGGGGCGTTCAGTAGTAAACAGTGGGCATTTAGTAGTAAGGGGGGTTCAGGATTTGACAAGCTAAATTCAGTACATGCGGGGGAGAAAGGAATTGTGGATTTAAGAGACAACATCAGTGAAGCGGGGACGATGTGGATGGTTGTATTACTAGGATCATTAAGCAAGGCATAATTTCGTCTATGCGTGTCATTCTGAGCTCAGGTAACCATCGCTGACCATAAACAGTAATCGGGAACTGCTAGGAAAGGGGGTTAACCAAACACCTATTGTCCATTCGTTCACTCCTGAAGAAAGAGAAATGATCCGTGCCGATGGCATGGACGAAATTAGATACCTGCTGGTAATTCAGAAAGTACAAACTTTGCTTTGTTGCGAAATTTGTTGTCTCAGTATTTGCGGGGGCGAGTGGTAACTAGATATTCGCAGATTGGTAATAAATAAGAGAAAAGGTTCAAATGAGCAGGTTTTTAACGGTACTTGGCAGTAGAAATCAGTCTTTGAACCTGTGAACCGGCTTTCCTACCTTACATTCAGACTTTCATAAATCGACTGGCGCGATGTACGTTTCCCGTCTATTTCAACTTTGCGCTGGCTATGAGCAAAACCAACAAACTTTCTCAGCTTTTCTGGTGAACAGTGGTTTCAAATAAGCGTGTACCGGGTATCAAACAATTTCATCCTGTCGATAAGGTAAGTTTTCTTACTTATATTTTTTGTTTGTTTGCACAGAGCTAGCATCAGTTTTACTAACATTAATTATTAATTAAACAGATACATTTTGATACAGATTTGCCGTATATTGAATATTGCTGTTCAATCCATTATATTACATCCTTTTAATCTGTTACTGGGATCTCCACACTTGTAGTTAGGCCACTGGCTCCCAATTTTTAAATCTGAAGACCTATCATTATAGTGCGTTATTTTATATTTTGTTCATATTAAATAACTATTATTATACTTTATGAAATGATTATTGGGTTACTTCAGTGTTGGTGTGGCTGTTGCTAATTGTGTGTTTTTTTCTGATTGTTGTTATTTTTATCATTTATTTATGGCTGTGGTTAAGAAACTTTATGAAATAGAAGAGTAAACCGGTAAGAACATCTGTGTCAAAATTTTTGTAAAGCCACTTTTAAATCAGTTTTTGATGTTTACTCGGCAAACATTTTTCTATCTGCAAAATTGTAAAATCAATTCTTTGTTCCAGAATTCAGAACAAATATGGCAAAAGATGAACAAACAAAAAAGAAGTGCAGACAATACAGCGTGGAATATCTGAAATATGGATTTATTCCAGCACTAAATAACCAACAACTGCCAATGTGTCTATTATGTGAGAGGGCCTTTTCAAATGAGGCAATGAAACTTTCCAGACTGCTTGAACATTTGAAAAAAATTCACCCTGATAAAACAGATAAAAGTTTGACATATTTTCAGTCACTTCGTGAAAACTTTCAGAAACGTAAAACTGTCCATGACATGTTTGTCAACACTTCACAACAAAGCTGTGATGGTTTGCGAGCTTCATACAAAATTTCATTGCTGATAGCTAAACCTGGAAAGGCTCACACAATCGCAGAAAATTTGATTTTGCCAGCTATATGGAAGTTTGTGAGTACAGTTATGCATAAGTCACCTGAACAAATAATTAATGCAATTCCGCTCAGCAATACCTCTGTTCAAAGAAGAATAGATGAAATGGCTGAGAATGTTGAAAATACATTGTGCAACATACTTAGGACAACAGAATTTGCACTGCAGTTGGATGAGTCAACTTTGCCGGGCAACGAATCTTTGCTTCTTGCCTATGTTAGCTTGGTAAAAATTAAAGCTTGGTTCAAGAGTTGTTATTTGCTAAGCAGCTAGTAACTGATACAAAAGGAGAGTCAATATTTCGTGAAGTAGAGAAATTTTTCAAAGAGAAGTACATTCCGCTTACTAACATTCTTGCTTGTACAACAGATGGGGTACCATCAATGATAGGTTGTTACCGCGGGTTTACCGCTTTCTTAAAAGAAGCTGTACCTGGTATATTTACAATACACTGTGTAATTCACAGACAACATCTTGTTGCAAAAAATCTAAGTGATCGGCTTCACAAATCATTAAATACTGGTATCACAGCGATTAACAAAATTAAGTCCCATGCTCTCAATTCTCGACTATTTCGAGAGCTTTGTACTGAGAATGATGAACAGTTTGAACGTTTGCTCATGCACACAGAAGTCAGGTGGCTCTCAAAAGGAAATTGTCTGAGACGCTTTTATGCTCTTTTTGAAACTGTGGTAGAATTCTTCAAAGACTTGCATGCTTCGCTCAGTACAGAACTAACGAATATCAGGCATGACATTGCATACTTGTCAGATTTATTCACAAAGTTTAATGAAATAAATCTACAACTGCAAGGAAATGATATTAATCTTATATAAGTCAAATCTGTCGTCTCCACGTTTCTGGCCAAATTAACGCTATTCAAATGTAATATTGGCCATCGCGAGTTAATCCAATTTCACAGCCTCTTAGAGTTGGAAGAGAAAGACAAAATATCAGAGGATAATCTTCAAGTATATTGTGCGCACCTAGATATGCTGCATAAAGACATGTCTCAGAGGTTTCAGGATCTTCTTTTGATCACGATTCCAGACTGGATAATAAATCCATTCCTGGACACGTGCAGTGAGGAACTAGGAAGGGTGGAAGAGGAACTGATATCGCTACAAAATGACGTTGAGCTTAAGCCAATGTTCAAGAAATCATATCAAGACTTTTGGTTGCAGAAAGAAATCTCTGAACGCTATCCTGCAGTGTGGGGAAAGGTTAAGATATTCTGTATTGCCTTATTGAAAACACTCGATGAGAGGTTGTGATAGGAAATGGAGTTAACTGAGATAAGAATAAGAAGGGATAATTATTGAGTAGCAGGACTTACATATACGTCATCAGTGACACGGGAAGTCCGTGCGCTGACTGAAGAGTTGGGGTTCACTCTTCACTGGTCGTTAGATGAAAGCAGGTTAGCGTAGACTAACCGTAACGACCATCTTCAAAGTTATGGCCAGCTCAGGTATCATGGTGTTTATGGTGCTGCTGCAGTGTGCAGAAAAGAAGACAGACACAAGATATTACGACAAATTGTTTTCATGACGAGCTGTGGTCAAGTAGGTCGTCAGCAGTTTATTCAAGAAAAAAAACCTTGGTATGTAAACTCTCGTATAGTTAACCAAGTGCAGGTAGTCAAGGACAAGTGTTAGAAACAGTAGTCCAGTGTCGGACGCATAGGGCAGACTTTATAAAGATCAGTTAGGGGCTAAGAATAAGTTTTCAGCACTAGTGGTTGTAGCCGTGTACACCGTTGTTTCTTCGGAAACAGGCTATATTCTAACCAAAGAAAAATAAAACCCAGATTAGCATATAAATTTCTACCTTCCTAGAAACAGATTATAAAGTTTAATTCAGTGGCATAAATTTTAATTTATTACATTATAAGAGTCGCGTTCGATGTGTCACAAATTAGTCACGTGATTCTTTTACCCAATTATAGAGCTCAGAGGCTTTTCCCCAGCGAGAGCGGACGCCATAATTGAGCAGTCTTGATCTGAACCGCGATGTAGAAAGATGTGTCCCTTTTCGGTTCAATATTTCTTTGTTCGAAGACTCAACAAAAGGTGTCAAGGTTATTCAGTATTGTATTCTGGATCATCATGTGGTTATATGATTGTTTTGATTCAAACATTTTGTAAGTATGAACCAATTTTCATGCTTTTGACTTGCCAAGGTATTTGGCTAGACTATGTCTGTGAATAACGGCATGCACACAGATTGAAGAAGAGTGGAAATATGGTACATCTCCCTACAAACCAAGGAAAATATGGAGAGATAGATAAAGCAAAAGAAACCTAGTAGCATAAGAAGTGCTAACCCCTGGTATAGAATCACAGGAAAAAGGAGACAAAAATCAAAGTGGAACCATGAACTTTGAACCAAAAATAACCCATTGCTTGATTATGAATTAATAATGCCACCGGCATGCATGTCTGCACAAACTGATGAAATGCATTTGTATATACATTTGAATTTGACTTGTTGCATTGTTAAAAGCAATAAACAAATCTTTAACAATTACCAGCTGTTGATGATTTTAACACAGTTGAACGTTGTAAAGAGCATATTCCATTCCTGTCTTAGTTACAAGACTCTTAACAAACAAAACAACATCAGCATTTGAGAGGACTTTAAATAAAATACGAACCTGGTCCAAAATACCCAAGTGAGCTAAGAAAGACCTCTGGCGGATAAGCCAGTTAAACAAACTCACTCGATAATCAATCAGCACACCCAAATCTACACTCCGGCCACATGGTGACCCAGCTTATACTTCGAAGCCAAATTGAATATATTGAGAACAGCCCATTAGTAAGTAGTGATTAGTAGACAGTATTACAGTGGTCAGCAGAGATCAAGAGTTAACTAGTTCCTGTCCAGTGAATTATATGATGCATGAGTGTCAACGTAGAAGTCTCATATGTTCTATTACTTTATAATCAGGCATGGAGATGGCCAATTGTGAATATATTTATTGCCAACAATAAAGAACTTTGTTGTCATCTATGAGTCGATCAGTCATTGCAGTCATCATAGTTGTCTGATCATTAAATATCACTCAGCAGTCACATAAGCAAGGTAGGCAAGTCAAAAGTGAACAGTGCATACAATTACAGACAGCGTACACAAAGACATGGACAGGCCACAATCATCATTAGTTTAATCGAGTAGATACACAAGGGTCAAGACGTAACGAATAGGTTTTATGGCCCCATTCCCAGTAATAATGAATTCCATATATTTTCCATATTATTTGGCAATTTCTACTTTTATATAAATACGCCATTTTGTCCCCTTTTCCCCGTTGTTAAAACCGAAACCACAAGTCGTTACGTCAGAAAAATACTCTACTTGGCAGACACTGTGCTGTGTGTGTGGTTACATATGTCAAACTGCGTGCCTATGAAACAAACAAGTATTGGCTTTTCGTTGCATTTTCAAATCTGCCAAAACCAATGTCGCGCGTCTTTTTCAATTTTTGCTTCCACCCCACGCGTGTCAGTGTATCATTTTTCTGTCGCTCCTCTCTCCCTCCCTCCAGATGAAAACCGGACTGATCGTGTCCCCATGCTCTAAATAGTTTCAAGGACGTTAGGGAAAGATAGTATTATTTATTCTTCGTTACTGTCTAACAATACTCGATGCGTTTGCAGGTGGGGCGAAGACAAAACCTCACAACTCCACTAATTTTTATTTCTACATTATTTTAACTATACAAATACTACAAATGGGATCGGTGTATCAATGTATATCATCACACCCACTACACAGAACGATTCCAGACTATATAGCCGAGAGATTGCAATTTTTTAGTATGGAGAAATTCAATCACTTTACAGATTTTTTTGTTTGAAATTCTGTATGAAGATTATGTTACAATGTCATTATAGACAATGATTGTACATCCAACATTTGATCCACTATTACAAGACAAATGAGATTTTTTTTTCCCACTCCACCCCTCACGCGCCTATCTTACTCGTTTTCCTTCTCACTCTGAGTTAATTTTCAGGAATTCTGATTTTTTTTTCTCCTCTTAACTATCTTCAATTTGAATTGCAATTTTGTTGTAATCTGGAGACCTTTTTGTTTTCTTGCTGTCCATCATGAGACCACAGTTACTATTCTCACAACTTGCTAACACCAGATAATATTGACTTCTATTTCACTTTCTGAGCTAACCCTTATTAGCATCCAACTGATAGACTTTATCACATCCAGGAATCTGATGTATTGATAGTGATTTTTTTTTTGAGTAATTATATTATGAAATAATTAATAAATTTTATTTACAAATTTGTATACAAACGAATGAATATTGGAAGACATGAGAAAAGAAACAAATTGATAGGATTGTTGACATAGATTAGTGATGCTAATTCCCTTGAACCACCCCCAGACATGTTCATGAGAACACACAGATGACTATTTCTGCACCCATAGCTCCTCATATGTTCCATAGTGTCATTTCGTTCCTCACTAACCCGCCCCTATTTGTTTCACACATGAGATAGTACAGCTATTGCTAGTACATGATACCTATGCTATTGATACCCCCTGATATTGTTTGTACATGATGCCTATGCCACATGAGATAGTGCAGATATTGTTTGTACATGATGCCTATGCCACATGAGATAGTACAGCTATTGCTAGTACATGATACCTATGCTATTGATACCCCCTGATATTGTTTGTACATGATGCCTATGCCACATGAGATAGTGCAGCTATTGCTTGTACATGATGCCTATGCCATAAATACTCCATAAGAATAATATAAATATTTCTGTCTTTACGTGGATACGTGACAGATAGTTCAATAAGATAGAAGATCCACGAAGAAAAAAAAAGATACTCCAGGATGACCATACCCATACTGAAGAGATACGTGTTAAGGATACACACGAAGATGATATATGCTGTTATGTCTTTGTCATAAACTAGACATTCCTGTCTTTACTTAGTCACGTGACAGATGATTGATGACTGAAAATTTTTACACGCAAATAAGATTTAAGTTTGATGCAAAGAGATAGTCTCTGCTTTACAAGTGATGATGTTGATCTTTGATACTGACACATGCCTATGCCATATATGCATTTTTGACTTTGTTGTAACCTAGATATTGCTGTCTTTACGTAGTTACGTGACAGATGATTAAAAATGACTAGACACATTTTGAAATTGAATACGGATTTGAGATTTAAGGAAATGATGGTCCCTTATGATGAATAACACAAGAAAAAAAAAACAATGATACCCATCCTGAGGATATACGTGTCAAGGATACACATGATGGATATTAATGCTACTCTTCCCAAGGAGATACGTGTTAAGGATATACACGTTAAAAATACATATGATGTCAATAAATCGTTTGAAAATGATACCCATACTAATGATATCCGTGTTGCAGATACTTATGATGAGGATATATACTAATAATACATAAGCTAATTATGATATTTATGTCAGAAATACACATGCTGTTGTTGAAATTAAGACATTATGGTTAATAGAAAGATTCTGCCTTTACGTAGTTACGTGACAGATACTTAAGTAGAAATGATAACACTTTCATGCCACAGTCCATTGCATTTGACGGTATTACTATAACCTATATTGCTTCCTGCGACTGTGCGTAACAGGTTGTCCAGCTGAGCACTTTTCACCCCTGACATGATGCTATTTCCATCCCTTCCTTTACCTACACCATAGAGATAGTAATGTAAGATTATAGACTGCTCATCTGACTGACTCAGACTATACTAGTTCTGATGACAGATGTTACAGACACAAACGATCTGACAAATCTTCATCTCCGAAGGCAGATTCGGTGTCGATTTTGTACAAATGTAAAATGATTTCCATTTTTGTTAAATATTGCTCATGTATAAGACATTGGTTGTTAGTTTGGAGTTAAATGAGTTTTAATGAATAAAATTCTGGATTTTTGTTGAATAACTTGGAAGAATTATAGATTGAATTAAAATGCACTATGGAGATACATTTTTGTAAGATCATAGACTGCTCATCTGACTGACTCAGACTATACATTTGAGTTGGTCAATATGACAAATTTTGCACTGTTGCTGTTTAGCAAAAATTTTAGATTGATGATAACAATTTTGTTGTTCAGGGTTACCACTCTGAAATTTTTGATGGCACATGTATTGAAGAAAATTTTTATAATGCTGTCCATTGGTAGAATTTGGTTAGAGTATGACAGTCTGATATCGTGTATATATATATATATATATATATACACAAGAGCCCCCGGTTAGTGATTTAGGTTAAATTTTTAAAAAAAAAAAATTTTTTTTTTTAGACTTAAAATATTTTTGGGATTTTTTTTTTGAATTGATAGTACTCAAATGTCTCCCTGCGGGATACATTTGCATAGCCCCGGGATCTATATGTGACCATCTGACTGACCACTTGAGCATTTATTCATGCTAGAGTCCAGTCATAAATAACTAAAAATATAATATACCATTTCCCTATAAATAACAAACAGAATTCTTAACTAAAATAAAAATTAACCCGAAGTACTAAGAGAGGGAAATGAGAGGTGGTCTTTGACTAAGTCACTCTTTGAGACGAGGCACGCTGATTTACCCAGCGGTAGTCATAGCAATATTGAATGCAGGTTAAAGATAGCGATATCACGCTATTTAACGTGATATTTGACCAATGGGATAACGTAGCCAGCTTAGCTTCACTACGAACCTGCCAGCAAAGATTTCCTAGGGCAGTATGAGCTGTGATTCGACATGCAGACTATGTGTTTTTTTGTAAGTCTTGAACATTTGGTTCAAGCAATGTTATCTTGCTGGTTAATTTCCTTCAATGTAAGTAGAGTGAAGTCTCGAATTGCCTTGTATAATTTTCAGCCCAATATGATTACTATATGTATAAAATATAGCTACGAGAAACTGGACGAAGGATTGAAAAAGTTTGCTGAAGGAAATACAAAATGAAACTACAAGATAGGCCTATTGGAAAAGGAAATTATAGGTGGTAACCTACTCCAAAGGGAAGTTAATATGAAGTCTTTTGAGAACCCCGAGATTTAGAAGAATTATGGAGAAAAGAAATATGAAGAACACTATAAGACATTGTATTGTGTCATTGAACAAGGAAACATGCATATTATGAAAAGAAATTGTAAATGCCTGTTAAATTTTGGTTAGTAAACCACTTGAATCTATTGTTGAAGTCAAAATAAAATTATGAAAATTACTAAGCTGTCGAAGACTTTACGCTTGTTGTAATGCATGGAAGAATGGTCCAGTTCACATCCAAATACTAGTAGGAAAAGCTCTCCAATTTCACCAACAATAGGAGGAATGAACAATACCTGCACACCCAAATAGAGTGTGAGAAATTTCCATCTCTGGCGAGCTTGAAGCCAGTACAACAATCACTCACATAGATATGAATGAATAAAACTGAAACTTCTGACCCGGCCACATAATTACATAATTGGATACCTTGCCCAGTCTTGAAGTAGCTCAGTCCAGGATGGGACGGCTACAGAAGGAACCAAAATATAACGAACATATGAGGGAAGGTCAAAAAGTAATGCCTCCTATTTTTTATGTATGTAAATACTGGATCGGTGTGCAATTTGTAAATTTAGCAGGATTCCTCAAACACTCTTCTGCACTGTATAGCATTACCAACCTGTTTCAGTAACAGGTGGCACCACTGTAACAGTTTAAAAATGGCTGCCAAAGACGTTCGGTTAAAACAACGTTATGTCATAGAATTCCTCAATGCTGAAGGCAAGACCCCAATTCGCATCCACGAACGTTTGAAGAATGTTTATGGAGATTCAACGGTGGATGTTAGCACTGTCCGACGTTGGGTACATTGTTGTGACGAAGCTGAAGTAGGTCAATCCTCAATGGCTGACGCAAAGCGGACTGGCCGTCCGTCTACTGCAGTGACTCCACACAACATTCATCGAGTTGATAGCATCATTCGTGGTGACCGTCGGGTAACACTGGATGAACTTTCTTCCATGTTGTCCATTAGTAAAGGCAGTGTCCAGAACATCATTAAAGACCTGGGTTATTCAAAAGTTTGTGCACAGTGGGTACCCAGAATGTTGACAGACAGACATAAAGAAACAAGGAAAACCATAGCCATCAACCTCCTGCACTGTTACGAAACTGAAGGAGAAGAGTTTTTATCGAATATTGTGACAGGTGATGAGACTTGGGTTCATTTTTTTTAACTAGAATCCAAGAGGCAGTCAATGGAATGGCATCACACAACATCGCTGACAAGAAAGAAGTTCAAAAGTTCACCATCTGTAGGGAAAGTTATGGCCTCCAAGTTTTGGGATGAGAAGGGTGTGATTCTTCTTGACTTCTTGGAACAGGGAAACACGGTGAATGCAGACCGTTACATTGAAACTTTGAAGAAGCTTAGAGGTCATCTTCGGCGACTTTACCCATTAAAAGATCAGACAACTGCACTACTGTTGCACGATAATGCCATGCCACACACACCGCTAAATGCACCATTGATGCGATTGCAGAATTTGGCTTGGACCACTGAAAGAAGATCTTCGTGGACATCACTTTGAGGACACCGAGACCCTTAAACGCGCCGTACGCCAGTGGTTTAGGAAAAAGGACACAAATTTTTACCGTGCGGGGATACATGCCCTTGTGAGAAGATGGACAAAAACTGTAACAAATAACGGAGACTACATTGAGAAATAAATTTTAGAAGTTCAGACTTGGGGCTACATTTCAATGTGAATTTTATCTGTTTTCTTGCCTATTGAATGAAATTAAAAATTACGAGGCATTACTTTTTGACCATCCCTCGTATAACGGAGGAATTATAAGTGAGACGACAAGAGGTGAATGTGAGTTCTGGACTGAACAAATATAGTAAGAGAAGTTTTATGAAAAAAGGGCAGAATGTTATGAGGAAGAGAAGAATAGGGAAGAAAGAGATTGAAATACACGAATACGGAAAGCAGGACAGATGAGTGCAGAGGCACGTGAAATAAATGAAATAGAAAGAAGATTAAAGATATTAGGAATAGACAGACGGTACGGAAATGCAAGTAGTTCGTATTAGGGGACCACAGATTTTTTTTTTTAGGTCCAAAGATAGGTGGAAGTTTAGCCAGGGGGGATAGCAATAATAAAGAATCAGTGATACCATGATGTTTTAAATGGGTCACAAAATATTATAAATTAAGTGTAACAGGCAGTTGCAGTATATTATGTGAAAAGGTGTTAACTATAGAAGTAAATAAGAAAGTGAGTACGAGTATGATGATGCTCGGTAGATCATGATGGAATGACTTACAATGGTAGACAAATAGAGCTGGATATGACAGAATATTTAAAAAGGTTGAGCTCAGAAACAAAGTAGGAAATGGAGAGGTTGAGCGTGAAAATGAAGTGTGAAAGATATAATAAATTGTGGATGAAAGAAGCGTACAAGGTATACATAGGTCACAGTTAGTAGTGATTATGTTTTGTGGTCAGTATGATATAATTACAATATGATGAGGTAGTAGGAAGATGATGATGAACACATAAGGGATTGTTCCATGTGGGTAGAATGATGATGTATATTTGATTTATGTGTTTATGTATAGTATTACTGGTCAAGGGAGTATACGTATTAAGTTTTAAGGTAGAGGTAGGTGTAGTAATCAAGGGGAGAGAAAAATTTGTCCTCAGGGACAAATCTTTTTTTAGGATAGGGGAGGTAATGTGATAGGAAAAGGAGATAACTGAGATAAGAATAAGAAGGGATAATTATTGAGTAGCAGGACTTAGATATACGTCATCAGTGACATGGGAAGTCTGTGCGCTGACTGAAGAGTTGGGGTTCACTCTTCACTGGTCGTTAGATGAGAGCAGGTTAGCGTAGATTAACCGTAACGACTGTCTTCAAAGTTATGGCCAGCTCAGGTATCATGGTGTTTATGGTGCTGCTGCAGTGTGCAGAAAAGAAGACAGACACAAGATGTTACGACAAATTGTTTTCATGAGCTGTGGTCAAGTAGGTCGTCAGCAGTTTATTCAAGAAAAAAACCTTGGTATGTAAACTCTCGTATAGTTAACCAAGTGCAGGTAGTCAAGGACAAGTGTTAGAAACAGTGGTCCAGTGTCAGACGCATAGGGCAGACTTTATAAAGATCAGCTAGGGGCTAAGAATAAGTTTTCAGCACTGGTGGTGACCCAGCTTAAACTTTGAAGCCAAATTGAATATATTGAGAACAGCCCATTAGTAAGTAGTGATTAGTAGACAGTATTACAGTGGTCAGCAGAGGTCAAGAGTTAATCAACTAGTTCCTGACCAGTGAATTATATGATGCATGAGTGTCAACGTAGAAGTCTCATATGTTCTATTACTTTATAATCAGGCACGGTCTGCACGCTCCGACTTCTGAAGCAATATACTAAAACCAAAGTCCTTTTCAGGACATACGCAGCGATCACAATATAGCAAAAATGGTGCAAAATAAACCAAGAGCCAAGAAGAGGAAGGTGTACACCAGCCCATCAACGCTGAACAACCAGGAGAACAACAAAACCCCAAAAAAGCCACCTGGAAAGAACAGCTGACCCCCCTGCAAGCACTATAAAGGATGTGGATGAGAAAGCTCTTCAGCACAGACAGGCACAAGAGGAGGACACAGATGATATCGCAGAGACCATTATTGATGTACTTCGCAGAATTCAAGACGGAGACGAGTTCCTTAGGCTCTCTCTACAAGAAGCGATAGTAGAAGTAGCCCCAGACGTGCTAGCTATCGAAACCACTGAGAAGCAAGCAACAAGACCTAGTCCAGACGAAACAACAGCTAACAACACAAAAGCTCAGACACAAGAGATGACACCTTATAAGAAAGAACAGGAACAAGATTAGAGCCAAGCCTGTAGAAGGCAACAAAGACCAAATACTAACAAGACAAACAACACAGATACGATGCAGGAGAGGATCGTAAAGATCACCCAGACGTCAGGAAGTGAGGCCTCTCTCAGGGCTCTATCCGACGATAAAGTGATCGGTGTCCTCGAGATATTAACTGGAAGGAGCGGCATCGCTAAAGTAAGGATGCACGAAAAGGGAGTCGTGCTTTCCCTCAAGAATACTACAACAACCACTTCACTAATGATCGAACTGGAATCCGGTCCGAAAGAAGTCCAGTTGCCCCACCAGATAAAAGTGGTGGTGGAAAAATACAAGACTACAAAGAAGTTGGTCATAAGAGGGGTGGATACCAGATGGCCCGCAAGCGAGGTACACAGCTACCTACAAACCGAAAACGCAGATGTAAAAATCATGCAGGTCGAAAGGCTAAAAACTTGGGCCAAGAAAGACATAAATCTGATGGTAGTAACGGTTGAAGGATCGACAAGACCCGAGAGACTGACGCTCCAAACAACAACAAAAAAGACAGAACCATATATCCTTCCGGTCATGCAGTGCTCTAACTGCCAGCAGTTTTCACACACCAAGAAAACATGCAGGAGAGATACAGTCTGCCGATATTGCGCGGGAAACCACCAATATGGCGACTGCCCCAGGGCGAAGGAGTGCCACAATTACAAAGCGATTAACACAAACCGCACCTGTGCAAACTGCCTCGGAAACCATGGGGCAAGGTACCAAGGCTGCCCGATGTTCCAAGAAACTAAGAACATACTGAAGGAAGCGGTATCCAAAAACATCCCCTTCAGAGAGGCAAAACATAGAGTGACAGCGGATGTCGCGAACAGACAGCGCACAACAGACAGAAGACAGCTGCATCAGCTGACCGCTGAAGTCAAAGAAATAAAACTAAAACTACAGGTCGAAAACAGAAGCAAGCAGACTCCCGAAGATCAAACCGACAGTGGTGAAGACGTAATAGACCTACAGAGCGTTAGAGAATTGATGGAAGACATGAAAAGAATTCAGCAGCAGATAGAAGCAGACGTCAAGAAGCTGACAAAGCTGAAAGAAGAAAACACAGAAATACTCAAAAGAATCGAAGCCGAACGAAGAGCCGTAGAGGAAATCAAATCTAACACACGAGAAACTAAAACAAACGAGCAATCAGAGGAAGAAATCATTGAGGAAACACTAGAAAAACTACTCCCGTCAATAATAGAAAAAGCACTACTTCAAATACAGGAGAAAAGGAAGACACAAGAATCAGAAACGAGGAGGGCAAAAACCAACAGAACCACACAAGCCAGACAGTGAAACACGCCACAGCACCACGAATGGACAAACAAAGAGGAGGAAGCCAGACAGTCAGCTAGTGGTCCTTTTTAGGACTGGTCCTTTTTAGGACTAGTCCTTTTCAGGACTAACAACCAGCTAGCACCGAAGAAACTAAACGCACAATATACCCCAATTATAACCAATTTTCCCTAAGAAGGGAAATTTACAAGAGTGCACAAATTATAGAGGAATAATGTTACTATCAGTACCAGGAAAAGTATTAAACAGGATTATCCTTGAGAGATTAAAAGAGTCCATAGACAAGAAACTGAGAGATGAACAAGCAGGTTTTCGACAAAACAGATCATGTACAGACCAGATAGCCACTTTGAGAATAATAGTTGAACAAAGTCTGGAATGGAATTCACCACTATACATCGGATTTGTGGACTACGAAAAGGCATTTGACAGTGTAGACAGAGAATCACTTTGGAAATTGTTGAGGCATTATGGAGTTCCCCTGAAGATCATTAATTTAATAAAGAAACATATGAAGACATGACATGCAGAGTTCTTCACGAAGGACAGCTTACAGAACCGTTTGGGATAAGAACAGGAGTGCGACAGGGATGCCTCTTGTCTCCATTTCTTTTCTTGCTGGCAATAGATTGGGTTATGAGATTATCGGCAACACACAACAGAAATGGAATCCAGTGGACTCTGACTAAGCAGTTGGATGATCTGGATTTTGCTGATGACTTGGCTCTTCTGTCCCATAGCCGTAATCAGATGCAGGACAAATTGAAAACACTCGATGAGAGGTCACAGCAATTGGGTCTGAAAATACACAGGGAAAAGACAAAAATAATGCGAATAAATGCAGGTAATGATAACAGGGTTGAACTTGAAGAAACACCAATACAAGATGTAGAATCATACACATATCTTGGCAGTAATATAGACAAAGTTGGAGGGACAGACAGCGATATCAAAATAAGAATACAAAAGGCAAGAGGAGCTTTCATTGCATTGGGAAATATATGGAGATCAAGAGAAATAGGATCCAACACGAAAATAAGAATCTTCAACTCAAATGTGAAGTCAGTCCTATTGTATGGCTCAGAGACATGGAGAACAACAAAGACAACAACCAAAAAGCTACAGACTTTCATAAATGGGTGCTTGCGTAGAATAGAGGGATTAAAATGGTATGACAAGGTTACCAACGTGGAACTGATGATAAGAACTAGACAAGTGCCAGTGGAACAAGAAATGAGAAGAAGACGATGGCGATGGATAGGACACACACTGAGGAAACCTGTTGATAGCATTACAAGGCAGTCCTTGTTCTGGAACCCCCAGGGCAAGAGAGGCAGAGGAAGACCAAGAAGTACATGGAGAAGAGAGTTGGAAACAGAGGTGAAAATGATGAGGAGAACATGGAAAGAACTTGAGATGATGGCACGTGACAGGAGGACTTGGCATGTGTTTGTTGAAGGCCTATGCTCCTTTGGGAGTGGAGGGTTATGAATAACCAATTTTCAGGTTGAACAGGGTATAACAGCAACATAGTAGACAAACGAACGAACGAACGCCAATTGTGAATATGTTTATTGCCAACAATAAAGAACTTTGTTGTCAGCTACGAGTCGATCAGTCATTGCAGTCATCATAGTTGTCTAATCATTAAATATCACTCAGCAGTCACATAAGCAAGGTAGGCAAGTCAAAAGTGAACGGTGCATACAATTACAGACAGCGTACACAAAGACATGGACAGGCCACGAACATCATTAGTTTAATCGAGTAGATACACAAGGGTCAAGACGTAACGAATAACTTCACAAGCACAGAACCTGGGTTACAACTATCACAAGGTTACAGCAATTGCGTCTGAAAATACACAGGGAAAAGACAAAAATAGAGAATAAATGCAGGTAATGATAACAGGGTTGAACTTGAAGAAACACCAATACAAGATGTAGAATCGTACGCATATCTTGGCAGCAATAAAAACAAAGTTGGAGGGACAGACAGTGATATCAAACTAAGAATACAAAAAGCAAGAGGAACTTTCATTGCATTGGGAAATATATGGAGATCAAGAGAAATCGGATCCAACACGAAAATAAGAATCTTCAACTCAAATGTGAAGTCAGCCCTATTGTATGGCTCTGAGACATGGAGAACAACACAAAGACAACAACCAAAAAGCTACAGACTTTCATAAATGGGTGCTTGCGTAGAATAGAGGGATTAAAATGGTATGACAAGGTTACCAACGTGGAACTGAGGACAAGAACTAGACAAGTGCCACTGATAAGTATACTCATGGAAAAAAGTTAGTGTGCAGCACTCAACAGGGCACTGTGCGTGTGTTCTTGGGTGTGAACTCAAATGCAAGTTGGCACACATTTCTGTGTGAGTGTTGTTCACTTACCCGTGCAATTACAATTGGATCGCACTATTCATGGGGAGATAATCACAGTGCAAGATAAATCACATGAAAAGTGCCGTAGGGGAGAATTTATCACAGATAAAAGGAAGGTAAGTGTGTAGCTCTAATCACAAGCATGTGAAAACGTAATCGTTGAAATACAGAGTACCAAGAGTCCAACAGAAACATCTTTTTTGACAATGCCAAGATTGAACCAACAACAGCGAGCAATAGGGATGTTAGCTGCTGGAGCGACTATATTAGCTGTATCACAACATTTCAATGTTCACAGGAACACTATATCACACATTCAAGCTCGTTTCCACCAAACTGGATCCACTGCTGATCGCCATAGAAGTGGCCGACCACGAGTTACCACCCCTGCACAAGACCGTTACATACGCCTTATGCTCTTGCGTAACAGGTTTATTCAGGCAACATGGACTGCCAGGAACATTCCAGGTTTAAAACCTGTGTCGTGCAGAACAATGCGGAATAGGCTCAGAGAGGCAAATCTCTTACCTCATATTTTTTCGTGGGGATGCCACGCTGACTTTAGTTTTTATCTTTCTTTCATGACACTTTCACTAAAATCAAAGTGATCACTTGGTCTTTTATTCAATATTCAACCACATTGTGTGCCAACTTTTATTTAATTTCGTCCAAGAAATCACGCACAGTGCCCTACAAAGTGTTGCACACTTACTTTGTTCCATGAGTATACTAAGAAATCAACAGAAAAGAAAGAATTAATCTTTGAAACAGATTTCGTTTACACCCCAGAATTTATTGAGGTAATCAATGGGAAACTTTGCTGTATGAAACCCATGATCCTGTAAATATTGCCATGGAAATATTTTGCTGTTGAAATAAAAGTTTTAATGGACTACAGGAAGTTAATTACTTTCTTCAAGTTGAATTGTTGCTGTTGTATAGTTTGGATGCTTAGGAACTTTATATCAGACATGTTTTGAGATAACCTTTATCATCAACAAAAGAACGAACGAACCTGAGTCAACCTTCTGTGCGGACGTGTTTTTATTTGGCTCTACATTTTGGATATTTTATTCTAAGTTGTTCCCATTTAATATGGATGGTTTATACATCCATGTGTTGGCAGTTTTGTTTGACAAATAATGAAATTGTTTATTTTGTGATTGTGTTGAATTTACGTATTAATATTGTACTTTTTCTGTATGGAATGACGGTAGGAGCGTTCATCGTGTCCTGCCACCATTTGTCGATTTACCGAAAACTATTTAAACATTTGTAACACATTCCAAACTCTGACAGTGACCTTCTGGCTATGGAACAATAGACAATGCTAAATCACAGGGCTTGTCCGCCCTCAAGCGTGTAATGTGATCATGGCGAGCGGGGAGAACAGCATCGTCGTCGTATCAGGAATTTTATATCGGTGTATTCCTGTTTTGGATTGTGAATTTTGTGAAAGTGACATTATGTTGATTTAACAGATGGTATTTGAAAAATACCAGGAATTTATTACTGCAAATGCCTTCTACAATGCTTTTAACAATGACCATGTGACTCGTTACTGACCGCTGTAAAGAAGAGACGGTCGGCCAGTGTATTTTCTTGGCTACCAGCCCCTCTTAAACAGATAAGGTTTCCAGCGGATCAATGTATTTCACTTGCAATTAATCCCAGTGGGCATGTAAACATGTCACACTTAGAGATCGGCCATGGCTCGCAGGTAATGACAGCCGCTAGGGACTGTAGATTGCGCCCGACCACGATAAAAAATTACTCCCTAGACCAAAACAGAGCTCTTCACGTTAAACTGCAGGGATGTAACAAAGAGTCAGATTCAACATTCAAAATCACAAATGACGGTAAATGTGCTACTGTACTCTTCCACAATATATATCATTATGAGGCATTTCGCACAACGTGTACCAAACACTACCAGACTGACCATGTCGAGACGAGAGCAGATAAACAAGGTGCCTTTGTAGAAGATTTAATCACAACATCACTACTATCTGTGCACCTTTATCATACTAAAAACAAGGTGATGGCTCAAGAAACTGCCACTGTTATTGAGTCATGGCTGGAAACGGACTTTGTCAGTTTAAATGAGTCTGCACAAAACATAATTTGTACCACAAAATTGGACTCGACAATATATTTACCTCAGCTCGCAATAGACATCACATCATCAGCTGCCAGCGTCTCATCTGCTGATAGCGAAATCCTCAAAATTAACTCTAGCATACACTCTCCCACAAATACATCCACTTTGCCTCCAGCAGCACGCGACTTTCCAATGAGCGACACAGTAGCAAATACTCCATTTTCTCAACCTATGCTGGCCATAGAATATCCAATGGGCCCTAAAGACACTAGCACACAAACAGATGAAACATTATTGTTGCTGTCATTTTTGATTCAAATGTTTACCAGCTTGCTGAATGCCTAATGTATACCTATCGATTTCCGGTCAGCATGACCTTGTTTACAATGACTGTTCCTGTTGATACCATGTGTGTTCTCGTCAATAAATGTTTTGAAACGTGTCTGCAGTGTCCAAGCATCCTTGACTACTGCATGTGAGTGTATGGGTTGCAGGGTCTACATACATACGAGCCTAAACACATTCGCGCCTTCATTCGCACCCACACTCAGTTCATCATCCGCTCGCACTACACACCTAACAACATGTATACTGTCTTGGGCCAGTGATCACCTCAACAAGAGAAAAAAGTACAGTTACATTTTTGGTGGACCAGTTACGTGGGCTCTTCTGATACATTTCTTGTGGGCAGAGCGAGCAATTAACAGTATTGATGACATTAATGTGGTCCAGTAATTTACATTTGATGGGGCTATTTGCGTGAGAAGGACAAGTACACATTACATTTCTGATCTGTGGGTCTAAGCTACACACTGGACAGCTGTAACACACATCGCTAATTCTACACTTGCAAGTTTTGGCTACAACAGGACAGAAATAGGTCATCAACTGTTGACCCAGATAAACAGTGCTAGCATTTATGTTATAATGCTACATAAACCACAACAGGACAAGTACTGAAGTTAACATCTAGGCATTTGCTACGTGGACCACAACTGCAAGTCGAGTCCCTTTTTGTAAACGGTACCGCTGGTCGTTTACACGTTTCAGTCAACAACAGACTTTTCTACGCCCGAGCATTCAAGCTATATTGTTCGAGGTCAAGTGTTTGTAAACAGTACGTGGAAATTGTAAACATTCTATGTGCAAGTCCTAAGTCGAGAAGGTCATAGTAACTTTTGTTCGTGAATACCACTTTATGCTACAGTGGATTTGACATTCAGTGCGCGCTTGACATTTTGTTTCTGTGTTCGCAAGGAGCAAGAAATTTACTTTAGTTTCAGCTGTGACTGAACTTGTTTTGCAACACATTGAAATAGTGATTGCTATTTATGTTAATTGTACTATTTTTGTGTATTTTTCTTGTGTTCTTTTGCGGGTTTTCGGTTGGTGGGTCTTACAGTAAATATGCCACTTAATCGAGGGTTACTGTAAGCGTTCTGTAGGGATTGCAATTTTCTTAATTGAAATTTGCTAGCGACTTTTGTTGCTATTTTTTTTTTTTAGCTGTGACGACATCAGTTAGTGTTGTTTTCGTTATTTTTCCGTTCTTTGATTTTCGACTAATTTTGTTTGTATCTGTTCTTCTCTCATTCCTTCCGTTTATTTCTTTACACCTTTTCGTTTATAACAGTGTTGCCATTTGTCTTGTTTATTTTTCGCGGTTATCATTACACATTTGTGTAACATTTTTTTTTTACTTTTTGCTGTATTGTTTATTTGACTTCCGCGAACGTTTTCGGTCATTGTTCTGTATCTTTGTCTTTGTATTTATGATTGTACTACATTATTGTCATACACAGTCTACATACATATACTTGGTCATGTATTATTATTGTTATTGATAAGGTACACTCTTCATATAGAGATTGTTAATAAAATATTATTATACTGAAGCACATTAAAAACGCACCACCTGTATAATCCAGGAACAGAGTGTGAAATGTAAATATAAGTGTGTACATGTTTACATATTTGGAATCTTTATTCATTTTCCTATGAATCCATGCTGGTCATTAATTTGTACATTTGATTGGATATGAAATTTATTTTCTTGCCACAAGGGAGAAAACCAAAAATACAAATAAAATGCACGCGGACTGTTATCAAGGCTTTGTCTAAGAAGCTGCAAGTCTGAAATAAAGTGAAGTGAGTATACAAGGAGCAACAGTGCATCCAGAACTCATGCGATATGTCACAGCATTGAAATTCCACGGAAGAAGGTGAAGAGGCAATTTTTGGTGAAAACTGAATCTCCCCAAGACAGAATACTGTCTACATTCGAAATCGATTTCTTCATTACAGCAAGGGTCAACCCTCAGTAAGTCTGGCTAAAGAATTGCATACGTCCATCTGCAAAGGATTGTTGTAATCTGTTCTCGTACTGTGAAGCTGAACAAAAGAAAGCATTCCACTGCAGAATTTAAGATTGCAGATGCAATCAGATGAAAGAAATTGCAGGCCAGATGGATTTTGAAAACGGAAAAAAAACAACAGGCTGAAAGAATCCTTAGCAACAATGTCTGTGATTTGAAGAGAGTGTCGCGAAACAGTCGTCTTGCAGTAAAAAAGATAGTATCTCTGAAATTAAAAAATTTGACATTCGAAGAGACGAGATAAAACCATGTCTATTCTATTGCTCTTGCTGAGAGAACTTGAAGAGGAAATGATTTCTGGATTAGGTGACTCAAACAATATTTACGATCTTGCGCAGGGAGTAAAGCTCTGGTTGGGAATATTCCGAAGTCTAAATGGGCACTGCCAGTGGTTCCGTAACGTTCATTGAGACGTGTAATAGTGACGGTGAATGGAAGATAATCCTTCTGAAACTTGGTGCGAGCTCATTCCGGTCTCCAAACATCTCAACTGGAAAAAAAATGAGTTGGCGGTCGTTTTTCAGATAGTCTGGCATTTTCAAGACATGTACTGGGTCACTTTGTTTCAACGGCCTTTTTATACATTGCATTATTTGCCAGCTACGGCGTACGACACATTTTCAGGGTCATAGCTGTTAGGAATCACGTGTTGCACGTGTAACAATCTTCCCCTTTTCAAAACTAAGTACACACACCCGTTGGGTTTCTTGCACTTCTCATTCCAGCAAAGATAGTTGGAATCTCTACCTCAGATGGCAAACACGGTTTTCGTCCATTCCCACATTTTTTTCCAGCTTCTCGCAACTCGGAGTAATATAAGTTGGGTGCGCAAACAAAGAAAAGATAAGTAATATATGAAGATATTTATACAAGTTCTTTGATAAAAGACTTGTTATCTTCAAAGATTGAGACAAGGTGAAATACATATTCAAGTTCTTTAAAAAAAAAAAAAAAAAGACTTGTGCCCATAGTGAGTGGGATATAAAGGAATTATTTTCCACAGGTACTCAAGTGATTTTTTGTTACATTATAAACAAGAGGACCATACAAGGTCTTTGTCTAAGACTAAGAGAGTGAAATAAAGTGAAGTGAGTATACAAGTCTAGCATTTCAGACTTGTCTCCCATTGAAGTGGGATAAGGTAATTGTTGAGTTTTTGGTTACGCATCTCATTAGACAGAATGTCTACATTGGATTTCTTCATCCAGCAAGGGTTGACCCTTGGTAAGTCTGGTAAAGAATTGGAAGAATATTCATCTGCTCAATTCTCCATGGCATTAAGGTCAGAATTTATTGAAAACAGAAGCTGAACAAAAGAAAGCGAAGCTGAGAATTTAAGATTGCAGATGCAATCAGATTAAAGAAAATTCCAGATGGAAATGAGAAAACAAGAAAAAGGGCGGAGGCTGAAGAGAAACGGTTAGAAAGAGAATTTGAAGAGAGAAAACAGCGAAGTAAAGTCGAGCGGAAAAAGATAGAAGCTGAAATTAAAAAATTGGACAGAGAAGCTGACGAGATAAAACAGAAACTGGAAGCTAAGGAGAGAAAACAGAAGACTGGAAATGAGCTTCTGGATAAAAATAATGCTCTTACTGAGAAGCTTCAACATGAGAATAAAGCTCTTACTGATATATTAACAGAAATGAATTGTGAAAATCATATGCTGAAGTGTAAAGTGACGGCACTAATGGAAGATAATAAGAAACTTGGTGAATTCTCCGTTAAACAATCTCAACTGGAAAAGGAGAAAAAATGAGTTAGAAGTTGAATTGAGCTTAATGAAGAACAATCTTCTTTGCAAAGAACAGGCTCTTATTGGTGAGCTAGAGCAAGTCAAAATAGACTATGAGAATGTAAAAGCTCAGGCCGGACAAGACAAGGAGTCTTATAAAAGAACAATTCTGGAACTAAGTAATGAGGTGGATCTTCTGCGAAGTACTGCTATAAAGAAGAGTATGGAATCTCTGGAGGAGATGAAGATGTTTAAGAATAGGAAGGATACTGAGATTCAATCACTGCAACTGGAGTTAACACAGTTGACAGCAAACAAAGAAAAAGATAAGAAAATTGATGAACTTAGGTCTACTCATCATAGTGCTATGGAAGCACACATTCACCCAATTCAAGCACTCAGACTTGAACTTGTTCAAGAGAAAGCTAAGGTTTTAGAAACTACATCTCAAAAGGAAAAGTTGAGTAACGATCTTAGAGATAGAATAGTTAAAGAGAAGACTCTAACTTCACAGTTAGATGACTTAAGGTTAGAGTGCAACAGACTTCATGTTAAAGTCAACGAAAGTGTTCATGAAGTTGTTTCTAGAGAGAAAGCTGTTGCAGAGGTGGGAATTGCAAAACTTCGCAACAGAATTGATGGTTTATTAGATATTGTTTTGGAGAATAGAATGTTATCTACTACCAAGGTGAATAGATTTAGACATAAAGCTAATGATCAATATTCTACAAATGCAAAGAGCCAGCCACATGCACTTGGTGCTCATGGTAATACTAAGCAATATGGGAACAACAATTTTCGTGGCAAATATAGTTTCCCACGGAATTACGATACTGCCTCTAATGGGAGTTGGCGTCAGGCCAACAAAGGTAAATCAAGTTTCGATCACGGTGAGGACTTTCATAAGTGTCATGTTAAGATTCCTCAGGGAAACCGTGCATCGAATTCCCAGATTCCTGATAAGTGCGTAAAAGAAAACAAAACTGTTAGTACCCATCGTACTCAGCTCAGGCAGTATGATGTTAAGCACATTGCCATAGGCAAAAATAACAACAATTTGGCTAGGAAAGATAATCGTGATTATGAACAACACCAAAGGCGTTCATCACGTGGTAATTTCCCTTCAAGTAATTGGAGACAATTTAAAGGTCCTCAGAATTTTGGTTCTAATATTCATGGGAACTTTAATAAAAGTTACCAACCTGATAAAAGTTTTTCTTGCAAACAACAAAATCCATGTATGTCTTACTTCCCTCAAGAGAGAACAGACTTCTCATTTCATGGAAAGGTCCATACACTATAGTCTCCAAAATTTCCGATGTCGACTACATCGTCGATGTGGATGGAAAGCATAAAACCTTCCATATAAATATGCTAACAGAGTTTATTGAACGTCCAGACTATTTGCAGCCTATTTTCCAGGCGATGGACGACTCTCCAGTCCAACATGGTCACATCTCATCCCTGTCCGTTATACAGGATGAGGAAACTATTTTTTCTGACGTTAACTTACCTCTTCCTGCGATTCCACTGAATTCAACGGAATCGTGGAGGGACGTTACAATCTCTTCGAACTTGTCTTTTGAGGAGCAACGTCAAGTATCCTCTACGCTACAATCATATCAGGATGTCCTTACCGACATTCCTGGACACACAGATGTCATAGAACATGACATCATACTTACTGATCGTAATCCGATCAGAGTAAGACCATACCCAATACCTATTCATTTTCAAGCACAAGTCGAGAAAGAATTGGATGAAATGATTCAACTGCAAATAATTGAACCATCCACTTCAGCTTATTCTTCGTCGATAGTTATTGTTCGAAAGAAAGACAATAACATACGTCTTTGCGTTGACTATCGCAAATTAAATCAAGTTACGAAGTTCGATGCTGAACCTATGCCATTATTAGATGATCTACTTATTAGACTTTCTAAAGCTAAATTCTTTACTAAACTAGACTTGTCGAAAGGTTATTGGCAAGTCCCACTGACGGAACACGCCAAACCTCTCACTGCTTTTTCGACACCTAGGGGTCTGTTTCAATGGAATTTTATGCCTTTCGGGCTTATGAACGCCCCAGCGACTTTCGTGCGCATGATGCGACGAATTCTATCAGATCGTGCAGATGTCATCGCATATTTAGACGACATCTGTCTTTTCAGCGATACTTGGGAAGAACACTATTTGGGTCTAAAGGAATTGCTATCTACTCTACGTGAGCATAGTTTGACTGCAAAACCCTCTAAAGCTTTTGTTGGGTTTAGTGAAATTTCCTTCCTAGGTCATCGAGTTGGTCATGGTCTGTTGAAGACAGAGGACCAAAACATTTCGAAGATATTAAATATCTCGGTTCCGAAGACAAAAAAGCAAGTGCGTAGTCTCTTGGGATTGATACAATTCTATGGAAGATTCATTGAGAATCTGTCCTCCATTATGGCACCACTTTCATCGTTATTGAAAAAAGGTTCTCCTAATATGGTGCGTTGGTCCCAGGAATGCCAATCTTCATTGGATCAGGTTAAGAATTTGTTCTCATCTCATCCTATCTTAAGACTACCAACGATTGATAAGACTTTTGTTCTTCGTAGTGATGCCTCTTCCACTGGGATTGGAGCGGCACTAATGCAGGAATATTCAGGAACTCTGCATCCTGTAATGTATATTTCTAGGAAGCTAAATGCGGCAGAAAGGAATTACTCGGTTTTAGACCGTGAATTGTTGGCTATGGTTTGGTCCATTCTTAAGCTACAAAGGTTCCTTCTGGGCGCGCATTTCTTTATGGAAACCGACCAAAAAGCTCTTACGGCTATGCAAAGTAAGGATTTGAAGAGCTCGAGATCTACTCGTTATGCTATTGCTCTTCAGCCTTTCCATTTCACGGTGCGAGCTATCCGTGGTTCGGATAATGTGATGGCGGACATATTGTCCAGATGCCCACATGATTCCAGTTAAATCTTGTGTCCTAGTTTTTCCTGATACACTTTCGGACTTTTGTCTGTCCTTAATATCCTAATATGTTGTAATACAAATGTATTTGGATGATGTTTAGATAATTTAACAAATTTCATTTTGTCCATCCATCAGTGATATGTTGCTAATATAGCATTGTAATTCATGACATTTGTATATTGCTATAATTATAGTATTTAGTAATGATTGATATATGATTGGTATTGCCAGCAACTTAGGTTTCTTTAATGGTACCCCCTTAGTTTGTTTGGCTTAAAGGAGATATTTTCTCCTATGTTGGGAGATGATTTGTATCCTCTTCAGACGCTTTGTTTATGCGTCTATTGTACCTGATATTAGGTTCATTTTTTCATGAGCACATAAGTGATACTTGTGCAATCTTGCTCATGGACATATTAAAAAAAAAAAAAAATTTCATTTTTTTTTTTTACAGGGGGGTGGTAGTAATATGTTGCTGTCATTTTTGACGGAGTCATCTGTCAAGTTATTTGCTTATGTTTTTATCATAAGAATAATTGTGTCTTTACCTGCGATGTCAGGTTGATTAGGGGTTGTCTTCCCTTGTTTATTCATTCATTGTGTTTGACCTTTAGGGTCAAAGGTAGACAGTTCGGGCGTATGCCCATGGGCAGGTTTTTTTTAAGCGGGAGTTGAGTTAGACTTCCGGCAAGCCGAGAAGTGTCCTGGTTTCTGAAGGGACGAGAGTCCATTGTGTTTTTTCGGGGAGAATCTTCGAAGTGACTGCACTGGCAGTTTTCCCCAGTGAATCTCTGTGCGTTGGAATGACAGCAGAGTTCCTTGTTAAGTTCTGTGGACTCGGTTACAGGTAATACCGACTTTTTCCATTACTATGCTTTCGGTGGCAGAACATGTTAGAAGATTGCCTAGTCTGTGAACTGCAGCTCACCGGTCCTCCATTTCAGAACTTATATTTTGTGCTCGAGGTAGCCATCCAAGACTATTAGTCTTTATATTGTCCAGAAATCCAGTGAAGAAGATATATTGTGGGAACCGCAGATTGGCGGAATTTATGTCTACAATAAGCAATACTGCAGGGTTGATGGTAACCTGCTTATCAGAAGTACACAGTCGACGTCAGAACGAGGCCTGTGTTTTCGGCTTTTATACTACAGCCTGATAATGTGCAATTGGCGGGGAATGCCAAGTTGCACCTATGTGTCAAAGTGATTAAGGTATCTGACGCGTTTAGTCAGTAATCCCAGGGCGACGCCACGAACTGTCCTTATTGAAGAACATTGTATTGACCATGCACGAATATTCAAATGTTTACCAGCTTGCTGAATGCCTAATGTATACCTATCAATTTCCGGTCAGCATGACCTTGTTTACAATGACTGTTCCTGTTGATACCATGTGTGTTCTCGTCAATAAATGTTTTGAAACGTGTCTGCAGTGTCCAAGCATCCTTGACTACTGCATGTGAGTGTATGGGTTGCAGGGTCTACATACATACGAGCCTAAACACATTCGCGCCTTCATTCGCACCCACACTCAGTTCATCATCCGCTCGCACTACACACCTAACAACATGTATACTGTCTTGGGCCAGTGATCACCTCAACAAGAGAAAAGTACAGTACCAATTATCACGGGAAAGTCAAACAGAAGTCACTCACATGGTAAATGCGCAGTGCTGCCAGGAGCTGATGCTCAAAATGGAGCACACCCTTCTAACACTAATTGCCGATCTGACGACTAATGTCTATAAATCGATCAGCGCAGAAAACGAACTACTCAAAAAGGAAATACTGCAACACGTCGTTGAGCAACTACGAAGCGATTTTTCTATTTATAAAACAAAGCACTCGGAACATCCTCTTATAGTGCCTATTGGAGATCCCGCCAAAGAACATACATCAAACGAACGCCGCAAGCAGCACCAATGTAACATCAAAAAAGTTGAGGATACACGTGCGCACGAAGCTTACCCTATTAGTGTAAAGTAAGCAACAGGTTTACCGCCCTTAACCAGAGTTCAGTACAAAATGAACAGGCATTAACGCCGCTACCAGATCAGATACTGACACCACAACCATCCCATCAAAACACCCAGACTATTCAGGATGATTCACACCAGGAAAATCAATGGCTGCAGCAAGAATCAAAACGAAAGCCGAGTCAACGACCATGTAGTAAAGCAACACATATTATAATTGGCGACTCACTCCTAAAAGGCATATACAATGATCGGATGTCTACTACTAAAGAGGAAACCTTGTGACTTAAGCAGGCTGTCAGTATTTTGTGAGAACAAATATACCAACACAATCTCATCCAACATTCCGTTTATGACAGTTAATCAAGTGTATAACTATCTTCTAGGCCTTAAAGATAATAACTCATCAGGACTTGACGGAGTCAGCAATCGAATATTGCGTTATGCGGCTCCAGCTATTAGTGATTCGCTTACATACATATACAATCAATGTATCGCACGGAGTTACTTTCCGTGGCACTTTAAAGTCGCTAAGGTATATCCTCTCTTAAAACCTGGCTCTTCCGACAATAATAACCTTGGTAACTATAGGCCAATCTCCTTAATATCATCGCTATCCAAACCACTAGAAAAACACATACATAAAATAACACAACAACACCTAGTTAACAACGGCTTGCTAATTGATAGTCAGTCGGAGTTTAGACCTAAACATTCATGTCACACAGCTCTAACTAAGATGATTGACAACTGGCACTTAAATATTAATAACGATAACATATGTGGGGCAGTTTTTGTAGACTTTAAAAAAGCATTTGATATGATAGATCACGCTATTTTAATTAGAAAACTAGAAACATCAAAAGTAAACCTTCAACTAGTGACGATAATTAAATCATTCCTGTCAGACAGAAAGATGCAGCAATAGTGAATGCAGTCAGCGACTCATAGCTTGACTGCCTGCGTCAGGACCAGCGAACCAGAGCTGGTCAAGACCGTGCTCCACCTCCACGTGGTGGTCCTGGAAACAGTCTGCAGCAGTGCAGGCTGGCTGAGCGAGCATGGATCGAAATGGGAAGGCAAACCCGGTCCTTAAAAAATGCCGTGCAGAAGTCGGATGTGTCGACCGAAAGGTGCAGATATCACAGCTTAGGCGCAAACAGACACAACGCAACCACCGTCCTTTTCAGGACGAACGAAGAAGAAGAAGAAGACAGAAAACATGTAGTTTCTTACAAGAACTCTTGTTCAAACCCAACTGTAATAAATACCGGCGTTCCTCAAGGCTCTATTCTTGGGCCTCTACTTTTTGCCATATACATTAATGACCTTCCACTACACGTCGAGCACGCATCCTGTGACCTATTTGCTGATGACTGTACTGTCTACACGAGTGATACAAGTTGCAACACACTCGAACTATCGTTACAAAAAGATACAGATAATCTGATTAAGTGGAGCATCGGAAATCGCATACTAATAAATATAATTATAACAAAGTGCATGTTAATATCAACTAGACAAAAATTACAAAATTCAGAGAAAACAACACTTCAGATCTACATTAGTACCACACCAATTGAAAACGTTAATGAACATAAAACTCTAGGAATAGTCGTTGACCAGCATCTAAATTGGAACTCACATGTACATGCACTAACCAAGCAAACGGCACAGAAAGTTTACCAGTTAGCTAAAATCAAACATTTCTTAGATGAAGATGCACGAAAATTGTTCTATATATCTCACATACAAACAAACCTTGACTATTGTTCCACAATCTGGGATGGTTGTTCTATGTCCAACACAAAAAGACTCCATTCACTATAAAAGCGTGCAGTGCGTCTAGTTTCTGACAACTGCCAAACACAGTGTGTAGATCTATATAAAGATCTAAAAATACTGTCTCTAAGAAAGCGCTTTCTGTTCAACAAAGCTAAATTTGTTCACAAAATCCTGTCACAGAATGCCCCAACATATCTGTGGCCAATGTTCAAATACAATGAAAGGCCCAGTCAACGCCTTAACAAAATACAAGTGCCCAAGCCTAGGCTTGACTTATTCAAGAAAAACTTAGCTTACTATGCTGCTCATCTTTGGAACTATCTTTCACATTATCTAAAACATAACAACCTCAGTCGATATTCATACAATCGTAAACTTTTCGAATACTTTATGAGTTCTGATTATCTGCCCCCCTGTTATTATTTTCCGAACAAATGACATACCGTAAAATCTCGCGTATAATACGCACTCGTGTATAATACGCATGCTTTATTTAGCCCAAAATTTTCTGGTAAAATGGAAATTCGTGTATAATACGCATCATAATTTTTCAAGATTTTATTTTATGAAACATTTGTTAAAAAACTGAAAGAAGATGGAAGATGCTGCGCGATAGTAGTTCTTTGACGAACTGAAAGACCATGTCGCTTCATAAAACGAACTGCCCATCCATATGACGCTTTAAATGTTGTTGTGCCTGTACGAGATTTTTTAAGTTCCAGAGCTTTAAGTCGGATTTCAATGCATGAAACACCGATGCCTTGTTGCCTTCTATCCACTACCCACTCCAATAATGTTTTTTTCTAGGTCTGGAAGATCTGGTGGTGACCAACGATTCGCCTTTTTCTTACTAGGCAACACTTGCAGCGCCTCTTTGTTTTTTCGCCATAATCGAATGTTGCACTCGTTAATAAAAAAATGTCGACATGCTGCCCGATTGCCATTAGATTCTGCATATTTTACCACTAAGAGCTTTTCTGCTGCAGTACAACATTTTCTCGAATTCATTTTTAGGGCTCAAAATAATCAAATGACAAAGTTCACAACCAAGCTTAATATCAAAACAGATTGAAGACCAAGAGTGCGAAATGCGTTTTGCAACAATGTCTGACACATAAGAAAACACATGGCACATTCAATTTTGCGCCATTTTCACTGTCAAATTGTGACAAAAACCTGACAGACTTTCTAATGTAGGTTACTTTCGATATCGAAAATTACGTATTTTTTAGTACTCGCGTATAATACGCACCCGAGTTTTAGCGGGCAAAAATGAGTAAAAATTGTGCGTATTATACGCGAGATTTTACGGTAATATCGAATGTAGGTTTAATGATGATGTTAGTGCTTTTCAACATATTTTATTTCATGGTAATACTTAGTTTGTACTTTTCAACATATTTTATTTCATGGTAATACTTAGTTTGTACTTTTCAACATATTTTATTTCATGTTTATAATTAGATACTGTGAATGTGAGTATGCTATTATTTTACCTTTACTTTGTTGAATTCCTTGACATTGATGGGTAAAATGTATGTGAGAATAAATGAAATCAGTATAAAAGACGAGAGAAAGGTAGGGCAGAATGTCAGACGGGCCTGCGTGCCCAATTCTCAACCCTTTGAAAATAAAGTTTGTTCGTTCGTTCGTTCATTCAAGTATCAACATCTCTGGTAGTCAACCAGTACTCCCAACTTGAAAGAATAAGAACCGTACTAGTGTTAGTGGACACAGGGACAACACCATCCGAGTGGAACAAAGGAATAATTGTCAAATTGCCCAAGAAGGGAGATCTTGCAAACTGCAATAATTGGAGAGGAATAACTCTTCTCTCAGTTCCCAGCAAAATACTAGGCAGGATAATTATACAGAGAATTTCAACAGCAGTAGACCACAAACTGAGGAAAGAACAAGCAGGATTTAGAAAGAACAGATGTGTAGATCATATATTCACTCTCAGGAACATTATAGAGCAGTGCTCAGAATGGCAAAGACAGCTGTACATTAATTTAGTTGATTTTGAAAAGGCTTTTGACAGCATACATAGGGCCAGTTTATGGAAAATACTGAGGGCTTATGGAATTCCAAGCTGCATAGTGTCAATCATAAAAAGCCTCTATGCCAACTTTATGTGTAGTGTTGGGCAGAGCAACCTAACCTTAGAGGTGAAGACAGGAGTACGACAGGGATGCCCCTTATCAACCACTCTATTTTTAACAGTCATAGATTGGGTGATGCGCCAGACAACAGAGGGCAGTCCAAGAGGAATAAGATGGACTACATTTTCTACATTGGAAGATCTGGAATATGCAGATGACATTGCACTACTAGCACATTCACATCAACACATCCAGGAAAAAACGGAAAGACTTAATAAGTTTAGCCAGCAGGTGGGCTTGAACATCAATTTAAAGAGGTCAGAGGTCATGACGCTCAATGTGAGCAACCCTGAGCCCATATCAGTAAGGAATCAGCAACTGGTACAGACAGACACCTTCACATACCTAGGATGCATAGTAACACCAGACGGCGGGGCAGGCAAAGACATCAACATCAGAATGAATAAGGCACAGGGCCGGCTCTACCGACGGCGCAACACGTGCATTTGCACGGGGCGGCAAGCTTTGGGGCGGCGGCAAAAAATCTTTTTACTTGGCGTGGGAATCAGGAGTTCATTTTTTTATTGACTGTTCTATGTTGGCGGTTCGAATGTTTCAGTTGTTTTGGAGTGTGCATTCAAGGAAGTTACAGTGATAAATAAGTTTTTAAAACGTTTTATGGAAATGAGTACAGTGCTTCAGCCTCCATTCATTACTAAATAATACACTTTATTGTAGGGTTTATTAAAACAGTTTTAATATTCAAATAGATATAATGTCCGATAAAAGAAAAAAACTATCAGGTGCTGAATATCGGAAACGGAAACTGGAAAAAGAACGCGATATTCAAAAACATAGCGGGGCTTTACATAAATATATAAAAACTGAAACAGCTGAGGTAGGACAGAAGAAAATAAGCAAATGTGCCGAAACAAATGATTCTGAGCTCATGGCAAGTACTTCTAACTCGGACCCCAGTAATGTAGATATTACTAACAATGTCAAAAATGAGACTGATTTGACTGTTTCCAATTCCAAAGATTTAAGTGATGAACTTAAGAGGTACACTGATCCGGCAAGATGGAGTCCTTCTTTAAGCGATACCGAAAGACTGGAAATCGTAAAAAAAGGCCTGCCGGAGAGACCAAAAAATGAGTTCGTTTTTCCGCGCAGCTCTAATGGTCGGAAATTTTCCCTAAATTTTTACACTAGGGAGCTAAGCAATGGAGAACATATTAATCGATCATGGTTAGTGTATTCAAAGGAAAAAGATTCTGTATTTTGTTTCTGCTGTAAGTTGTTTTCCTGTAATAAAATGTCACTCACTGCTGATGGCTATAATGATTGGGGTCATTTGTATGTGTATCTTAATGAACACGAAAAATCTAAAAACCACTTGGAGTCCCATACAAAGTGGATTGAATTATCGTCCAGGCTTAAATCAGTACAGACAATTGATTCAATGCAACAAGAGTTATTAAATTCAGAAGTTCGACACTGGAGGAGCATAATAGAACGCCTAATTGCTATTGTCCAGTTCTTGAGCCAACAATGCTTGCCATTTCGTGGAACATCTGATAAATTATATGACCCTAACAATGGAAATTTTTTAAAGCTTCTTGAACTGATTGCCAGATTTGATAGTGTTATGTGTGAACATTTAATGAGAGTAGCTCGTGGATTGACCCAACATTACCTTGGGAAAAACATTCAAAATGAATTAATTGCTCTTCTCTCTAGAACCATAAAAAAAAAGAAATAATTTCTATGGTGGAGAAAGCTAAATATTATAGCATAGTTGCAGACTGTACTCCCGATGTAAGTCACATTGAACAATTAACACTAATTGTAAGATTTGTTAATACGAATCCAGATGATATCAACATTCATGCGCATTTTCTTGGTTTCATTGCTGTAGAAGCCACCACAGGCTCAGCGTTAACCGAATGCATTCTAAGAAAATTGTCAGACATGGATATTCCAATCGCAAACATGCGTGGCCAGGGGTATGACAATGGATCAAATATGAAAGGAAAACATTCAGGAGTTCAACAACGTATTAGGGACTTGAACCCGAGAGCTTTTTATATCCCTTGCTGTTCTCATTCTCTCAACTTGGTGGTCAATGATGCCGCGATGTCATCTAGAGAAGGGGTTTTATTTTTTTGAAACGGTTCAGAAATTGTATGTGTTTTTCTCAGCGTCAACACTGCGTTGGGGAATCCTTAAGAAACATATTACAACTCTAACGCCCAAGCCACTAAGTACAACTCGCTGGGAATCTAGAATCGAGGCCATTCATCCTTTAAGATATTATATTGATATTAAGATATTTATGATGCATTGATAGAAATTGCTGATGACGAGTCAGTAGACAAAATGGCGAGACATGAAGCTGAAACCCTTGCCCTAAAACTCAGAGATTTTAAATTTTTATGTTGTCTGGTTATATGGCATTATGTTTTAAACGAAATTAATGTTGCTAGTAAACTGTTGCAAAGCATAAAAATGGAATTGACTAGTGCCATAACAACTTTGATGTGATGAACTGAAAGTAGTATCAAATTAGTACCAGAAAATACTCCACCAATTGAAGTTCTACGAAAATAACATTGCTCCTAATGTCGCTACCTTACTTTTGCTGCTTTTGCATATATGAAAGCAAGAAAAGTGTCTTTTTAAGCAGTACATACTTCAAACAATATAAATTCAAATAATGTGAAAATAGTGCTAAAAACTATATCATGTACATACTACAGTTAAGTGTTTGTGACTCAGCAGTTCATCGTTCCACATGAGAAGAGCATGCCCTATATGTAAGTAATGTAACTACATTTATTTCATATAATTGTCTCTAATAAAGTCAATCTTTTATTTTATGATTATACAGTATTTTCATCAATTTATCAATACATTATTATTAATGGTACTATTTAAAATTAGGCTAATGGTCATGAAATTAATGTTGAAGCTTGTTTAATAACATGATGGTTTCAAAAATTTCAAACGTTAATTTGAGGTTGGGCTGGGGCGGCAAGGTATGGTATTACACGGGGCGGCAAAATTCCTAGGGCCGGCCCTGATAAGGCAAGAACAGCCTTTTTAAGCCTAAACAACATCTGGAAGTCCTCTCAATACAGCACAAGCACAAAATTAAGATTATATCAGAGCTGTGTGCTTTCTGTGCTTCTCTATGGAGAGTTACAGAGAAGGAAATGTCAAAATTGTCCTCTTTTCACACAACATGCCTAAGAAAAATTATTCACCGAATCTTTTGGCCGAACACCATCACCAACCAAGATCTGTTTATTCGGAGCAAGCAAGAGGACATGCACACCATCATAGCTGGCAGACGCTGGAGCTGGGTTGGCCATGTCCTCAGAAGAGACCCCGATGCCATCACAAGAACAGCTATGCTATGGACCCCTGAAGGAAAACAAAAGAGAGGCCAACCAAAAACAACTTGGCGAAGGACTGTGGAGGCTGAGATGCAAAGAATGAACCAGAGTTGGGGTACTGTACAAAGGATGGCCGCCGACCGAGCAAAGTGGAATCAATTTGTTGTTGCCCTACAAGATGCCACCAGGCGTAATGGCCACTGACTGCTTTGACGGTCGGCGGCTATCGATCAAAGAAGAAGAAGAAACCATTTTATATACATTTAAAACTTATTTATGCATGTTATTTAATTTATTGACAAGAAGAAGATCATACATTATATGTGTAATGCCATCAGCGGGACGGCAAATAACCATCAACTCTGGTTTCTCTTCACAATGTATAAATCTTTCGCCTTTTACTAAAGATTTTTTTGAAGAGAATCGTGCGTGTGGAAAGTCTTTTGTCAATATGGCAGTTTCAATAATACCAACTATGGAGTTTAGCATGGAGGAAGATTTAGAAGGAGGCACCCTCCACAAGCTAGGAACCCTGGTCATAACTTTATCTGGGCCCCAAGTTGGCTGAGCTTCATACTCTTTGCTAACGAGTATCCTGGCAGGGCCCACAGGAGTTGGACTCAGTGGAGTCGCTACGCTTTACAGATTTGCAAGTCCGAACAAGTGGTTCGCCACCCTGAATGCAGCAGCGCACATCAAACGCTACGCAGGCCTCCATGGCAAACGTTTCGAGTGGGCGAACCCCCAAATATCGGTCCTGGTTGAACATCAGGACAAAGAGAAGGCCAAGGGAATCCTTCATTGGATCCCACCCACAATGAAGGCAGATGTGGTAAAAAGAATTGCTGCAGCAATAAGCGGTGACAAGGAAGCGGAAGTCTACCGCATCAAGACTGAATAATGTTCCTCAGTTATAAATGTCTGGCCATTGTTTTATCTTCTTGATATTCTTGAGTGATCGTGTATCGTGCCTTCTATGTAAGATTACGCGAATGCAGGGGTGGAAGATTCTGAACAGAATGACCTTGATGTGACAAGTCGGTTCCATTGAGTCCACCAACATTTAATACAGTTTACACGTCAAAACGATTCATGCATGTTGATCACAAAGGTACATATTATAACTTGAAAATATATGGCATAGATATGCAGATATCCTATCAGTCCTTGTCCAATAATCAAATTACTGTATGCAGATTGTCATAGCTGTATGCACGCGCGGTTGGGGTTTTCCAACGGCCGACAGTGAGTCTATGAGTCTGGCAAAAATCAAATACTATGGACTGTAATTCATCCTTCCTTAATTTTCACTTTCGTACTGACCTTTAATCATTTCAAATCTTCGTAATAGCAATGGACTGACCCATGTCCGTACTTACATAAAATATATCTGTATGGCAATACCATGCTCAACATTGGAAGGAGAGTCAGACGCGTCTTAACAGCTTGACGGTCAATGTGAAAAGGGTAGCGTTTCTTAGTTACCGACTGTCCTAAACAACGCGTCATAATCGATCGTGTATAAAGCGTTCATTAATTGAAACATCTATCGCAATATATTAAATGTCTTAACCTTTATAATTGCACGTCTGGTAACCTTTAGCAGACGGCGTTAATATCATATACCGTAACACCGCATCAAGACAGCCTCAGACAAATTGACCTTTCTCTACAAAGCTGGGAGTCAGCAGATTCCTCATTTCATGAACCTGAAGCTGACGGGACCGGAAGAAAAATATCAACGTATCTGGGTATCCCTGCCAGGGCGCAAAGTCCAGTGTGTACTTTGCGACCAAGACACACACTGGGTGACCCAGTGTCCTAAGAAGAAGGCAGCTGTGAGACCCACCAGTCGATAACAAAGTTCCCTCCCCTCCTGCGCAGCCGATGAAAGAGCAGTCCACGCAGCAGATGGAAGAACGGCCTACGCAGATGGCCAGTGCACCATCGAGCCCTGCTAAGCAAGACGGGTCCATTGATGCGAACCACAAAAAAAAAAAAAAACAGAAAAAGGCATCTCCCCAAAAGAAGATTCTCCAGAGGAGAAATAAAAAAAAGTGCAACCCTGCGAAATCGTTTCGCAACAAAACTAGATGAAGATACCGGTAATTTAAACCAGAGAGAAAGCATTCACAAAGATGTTCTCCTGTCCCATGGGAGCCAAGAAGGACTGCTTCCGATTTGGGCGACACTAACATCAGATGAAAACAGTTTGGACGAGATGTTATCCCAGCCAAACCTATTCACTGATGATGAAGAAGTCTATTCTGACAAGGAGTAACACTGTCCCGATGAAAGAGTCAAGTGATTCCATATTGTGGATTGCCTTTAAAGCAGTGAATTTTTCCTTGGATTATTTTACATTTTGTGAACTTTCCTTAACTGACTATACACAGATTTTTAGGAATATCCACAAAATAAATGTTAAACCACAAGCTAAAGAGGTCACATTTAGGCTATTGTACAACATGACACCAATAGTACACAAATCAGCACAGGCAGGGGCAATGGTCCATAAGTGCAGACTATGTAGTTGCAACATGCAAGAAACAGAAGAACACTTGTTTTACAAATGCAGCACAGTTGTCCCTGCCATAAACAAATTAAAAGAAACAATAGTTTCCAACACAAAACAGACACCTGACATGTATCGAGCTATTTTTCTAAATACATTACCAAAATCATCAAGACAAACAGAACTCAAGCTACTATTAGCAGAATTTAGACATCTAGTTTGGATATGCAGGAACATGGCAGTATACGAAAGTAGACATTATGACCACAAAATATTTTCACAAATATACACACAGAGAATACAAGCACTACTAAGACAAACTAAACACAGACAAGAAATCACTGTCCTGAAACATGATTTTGAAACATAAGGGGAAACAACCCTGGTTATGAAATAACAATGGAATAGCCTTGTTATCTTTCGGCGTGGAACATTTTATAACTGTTTCTGAGTGACTAAAATAAAAGCCTCTCAGTAATTACTATTAGAATTATGATTACTTTTGTATTTGTTTTTATTTTAATATTTAATTTAATCTTATTTACTAATTTTCTTTTATCAAGATATACATTTTATTTGTCTAGAAAGACGATGTAAATAACGAATATAAAATGCAAAAAGCCATAGCACACCTGCGCTAAAGGTACTTGTAAATAATTTTCCTTTTAAATATGTATCTTCAGCCGTGGCGGCTTTCTTTAATGAGCTGTTGAGCTGCAGCACCCCCTGTAAAAACAAAGGACTGCATACTGTCTCTACTACATAATCGGGACAGACAAAAAAAATACAAAAAATTGAGGTTACACCGGAAGGGTTAAATACAAAACAAACAAAAAATTATCCAACAACGTATTGTGGAAATTGCTGCAAACGATGACAGTTCAAGTGACTTTGACCTCTTATAAGCGAATGCTTGTTATACACACAGTAAGAGGCCAGCTGCGATTGGGTTGAATTTATTTAACTAGTGCTGCAACGGAACACAGCTCATGTGGAAATTATCTCTATCAATCGACTGTTTACGTGCGCGTTCACCACAATACCGCAAAACGTTGGTCAATTGCACTGTTTTGAGATTAATTTAATGCTGATATTTTCTTGTGTGCTGAATTATTATAGAAATGAGTGAAGTAACTGTTACATATTTACAAGAAATTGTTTTTTCGCAATTGTCGTTGGCTGAAAAATGCCGTGTAAAAACACTAGGTCGGCCTCTTCCGAATCTAAAAATTATCCAGACCTCGACTAGCAGGAACAGTACATACCAGAGAAAATTTAACAGAGAAATTTATGAACATCATGACTGGTTGTGTGGCTGTAATGTAAAGAATGCATTATTTTGTTTTCCTTGTTTACTTTTCAACGGTGATACTACATGGACAAAGACAGGCGTAACGGATCTGATACATTTGCATAGCAAGCTTCAGAAACACGAAAATAGCACAGTCCACGTTAGATATGTTGTAGCATTGGGGATGCTGGGGACAATGGATATTTCTTCACAGTTAAGTGAGGCATACACATTAAATATTAATAGACACAATGAAGAGGTGAAAAGAAACAGAAATATTCTTTCAAAAATAATTGACTGCATAAAGTTTTGTGGGAAATTTGAACTTCCACTGCGTGGTCATGATGAAAGTTTGGAGTCTGCTAATCAGGGCATCTTTAGAGGATTACTTTGCTTCTAAACTGGATGATACATTGCGAACTCATTTTGAAACTGCCACTGTTTTCAAAGGACATTCAAAAACAATTCAAAACGAGCTTCTACAATGTATCCTTGAAGTGTGCAGAGCTCAAATTGCTAGCGACATAAGCAAAGCAAAATTCCTTGCTATTATGACTGACGACACAACAGATGTTGCAGCAACGACACAACAAGTTCTGTTTTTCGTTATGAGCACGAGGGTCAGGTGCATGAAAGATTTTGGGGATTTAACAACCCTATTTCACAGAATGTCCAAGGTCTGTCAGAATACGTTTTACTACAACTGATTTTTATTCTGAAAGATGGCTATACCAAGCTAATAGCTCATACCTATGACGGTGCCACTGTAATGAGTGGAGAGAAAGGTGGAGTACAAACTATAATTAAACAAAAATGCCAACATGCTCATTTTATTCACTGTTACGCACACCAGCTAAATCTAATAATGAAAAAACCTGTATCACAAAATTCAGAAGTGCGAATTTTCTTTTACACATTGTCAGGAATACCTGCATTTTTTTTTCAAGATCACCACAACGACTCTCGGTTCTGCTGAAAAAGTGTAAAAGAATTCCGTCAACATGTAACACTAGGTGGAATTTCAACTCCAGGACTGTTTACACAGTCTATGAAAACAAAGATGAACTGAAAGAATGTTTTGGTGAGTTGCGCGAGTCAGGTAATTGTGCAACAGTCCAGGCAGCGACTGTACCATGTGTTGAATGATGCCGATTTCTTGTTTTGGCTTTCCTTCTTCCACCGTATCATGCCACATGTTGATGTATTGTATGATAAACTTTAAAGTCGCAATGCTAATTCTTTGATAGTTTATTCAGCAGTGCAGGATTTTCATCGTGTGATTTCAGGTATCAAAAATAACATTGACATCTCTGTTAACTTCCACGATTCAGAACAAACAACAGATTCTAGAAAACGTAAAAAGAATATTGATCTAAACAGTCTTGTTAAGGAAGTATGTGATACAATTTGCTTTCAAGCAAAAGAACGATTTGCGTTTACTGGTCATCTTTCCGCAGCGAGATTATTGGTTCCAGAACAATTTCCTCTTTACAGTCGAGAATTCCCATCAAGAGAACTTCATGAAACTGTAGCGGCATACCCGATGTTGAATAAAGAGAGACTTCGGACCGAGCTATCCGTACTTTATGAAATGGAAGAGTTTCATCACTTTTCTGGGCCTTTCAAAATTCATGAAATAATTTTAAAAAGTGGACTACAAAATTCTCTTGCTGAAGTAAATTGACTTGTGAAAATCATACTCACAACCCCTATGACGTCAGTAGAACCAGAGAGATGTTTTTCTACACTGAAAAGAATAAAAACTTTCCTACGGAGCACCATATCTGAAAACCGCCTTTCAGCATTAGCCATGCTAAGCATCGAGAGTAAAATGATTGATTCCTGCAGTGATTTCAATGACAGAGTTATTGAAGTTTTTGTAACAAAGAAAGACAGAAAAATGGACTTCACTTTTAAATAGGTTAGACACATTTGTGTCTGGGTTGATATTTTACATGGTGGTCACAATTTGTGAGTGTTATGTATAGTATTTTAAATGAATGAACAGTGCAGCACCTCCAATGACAACCCCCTGGAACCGCCACTCATCTTCAGTCATACATATTTCATCCATCGTCACCTGTAAATGTCATCATCAAACACCACTAATCAGTATCTTCACCAACCATAGCCATTAATGCTCACCTTCATGCCCATATTGATCTTTGTTTAAAAACTGATGTAAATATTTGAAACCCAATAAAGGTTGTGTAAAAAAAAATAATAATTTACTAACGATTTTTTTTTAAGAGAAACGTGTGTGTGTGTAGAGTAGGGTTCCCATTCGTCCCGTTTTTTTTATAAAATGTCCCGGTGTCCCGAATTTATTCCAAATGTCCCGCTTTTTAAGGGCCCTTCCTAAAAAAAAAAATCTTTGGGTAACAGATTTTATTCAGTGTTTTAGTAGTGTTACTTTATCAATTTCCAGTTACAGTGGACCCTCGGTTTGAATCTCTGTAGCGGGAGGTTATATAAAATTATTTACTTATGTAAGAGTATGCCAGTATAGAGTTCTGGTCTTACAAGTAATACCCCAGTCTTAGAAATAAGCACTGGTGTATGGCTATCATAGAAATAGTCAGACTGTGAAAACCCTGGCCAGTTGGTAAGAAGTTGTACCAGGATTTAAGGCATCTCCTCCCTATGACTATCTTATGATTACTTATATTCTAGGGGATAAGTAAAATGAACATTCACTGAAACCACAAATGGAAGAAGTGAATAAATCCTCAGGTACAGTTAAAATAGTTTAATAATTACACTAATATTCTATTTCTACTAGTTGGAAAAGAGCATATACATATATATAAAAGTATTCACACAATTACTATTATTGTCTGTTTAGACTTCAAGATCTTGAATATTAAAGTTACTGCAATCTGCAATCACTGTTTTTAGTCTCTTGACTTTCCAATTAATTGTCATCAGTTGACTGAACTATGGATTTTCACTATTAGCTGTTTTATATATTGTGGTGGTCAGTGTCCTAAGTGACACTTATCTGACTCTTGATCCTGCTGACACGGACTGTCCGTTGCATATATCAGTATCGGTAGACCCAGCACTAGGGATGCCGAAGACCAGTTGAAGTTCACTCTTTGGGGTCCTGCACGTTTGTGGGATTGCCTCTGATGAACAACACAGGTTTCTGATACTGGACAGTCTGGTTTGAGTTATTTCATGGAACCCTCAGACTTCAGATACTGGACTGAAAAATGTTTCTGGCAATCCGCTCACAATTCGTGGGTAGTGGCGAAACTCTGCCTCCAGTCTGTCTCAAACCTCTTTCGTTGTCTGTGTCTCAGTTTACCGATACGCTTTATATACGTACAGCGTGGACGTATCGGAGGGTACTGACGTCACAGCTTAAACCTAGGCCTGAAAAATCCTTCCCGAACAGCGATTTCAGCCGATCTGTGCGTCGACTGAAATTTCTCATTCCTGATCTTCGGCTTATACAGTATCCATCCTGTTCCATCTTATCTTGTTTTATACAGCCGAAAAATCTCTATCGTCCTATCCATGTAATTTCCCAAACTGTTATTTGTTGATTTTAATATTTAGAACAGAAGTGGGTTTACATGCTTTTCCGCGTAACTGAGGGCAGCCGAAATACGCATATATCTCCGTAAATGAGAACTTCCTACCGTTCCTTCTTATATGCAGTTATACACAATCCTCCCCTGTACTAAAATGTAAAATCCTTTTCATAATGATTCCCTTCTGCTTTTATTTATCCTTGGCGATTTCCTCTGTCTGATACACATCTCGCTGATACACCGCCATTTTGAAAGCTGTCAATCGATCGTTGACGGGTTCATAAATCTACCTGAACACGTTTGCAATGACTTGAAACCAATTTTGCGACAATCTCGAACAAAAATTCGAAAGTCGACCAAAACAGTGTTCAGTGAGCATCTACCAAATGATTTAACTACAGGAAGGCAGAAAAGTTTCTTACTACTACTGTGAGAAATCAGTTGAACAAATTAGAAAAAGAAGGACACATAACAGTTGAAAAGTTTCAAAGCTATGCAGTAGATTTCTATGACACCTGCATTGAATATATTCAGGAGTGGTGTACACCATTTTTTACGCCTCTTCAGTCTATGGATTGGATCAATTTGAAGGGAAAGGAGTCTGTGACTTGGAAGAACATCCAAGAAAGCTACATATTCACGAAGACAGTGTCACCAAATTTTACTGTGAATGAAGAGGACTTATTTGATGAGTTTGCATGTGTGAAAAAATATTGTGAAAGCAAATTTGATGTGTGGAGTGAACTGAAGGATCAAAGTGTCAGTGAAAAATGGTGTGAGATGTTCGCTCATTTTACAAAGCAGGATATAAATGCTGAGAACCTGAAATGCCTAGTTAGTTTTTGTTTGGCACTGCCAGGATCCAATGCAGCTGTTGAACGTGTTTCATTAATAAATGCGCTTTGGACAGACGAAAAAAAACAGACTTAAAATTGAGACAGTGAACGCTTTAACCATTATAAAGACCCATTTTAAGGATTTCTCTTGTGCTGAGTTCTATGTCCAAATACCAGAAGAAAAAAAACTTCTTGAACAGGCCCATAAATCTGATAAATATTCTGATGAATCTGAAATATAAACTTGACTATTGTGTATTTTTTAAAGGTGCGATTTTTCTAATTAAGTATGTTTGTAATTTAGAATTCTTTTTTAAAGTGGAAGTTGTGTTAGTTAATATGTGTATTTTTATACAAGTATCTTATTTTAAGTGCAACATATAATATATAATAGATTTATTTGAGCTTTACCTTAATTTTTAACATGTCCCATTTTTTTACAAAATGTCCCGGGTTTTTTAAGGTAAAAATTTGGAAATGTCCCGGTTTTTGAACAAAACATTATGGGAACCCTAGTGTAGAGGTGTTTTTTTTCTTCTCTTGTACATATGGCAACCATTCAAACGAATGAAATTAACATGGAGGATGACCTGGAGGGCGGTGCCATCCACAAACCAGGAACCCTGGACTAACCCTGTCAGGACCCCAAGTTGGGCGAGCTTCTTATTCTTTGATAACGAGTATCCTGGCAGGGCCTGCAGGAATCTGACTCAGTGGAGTCGCAACATTATACAGATTCGCAAGTCCCAACAAGTGGTTTGCAACCCTAAGCACAGCAGCGCATATTAAGCACTACAATGGCCTCCACGGCAAGCGATTTGAATGGGTGAACCCCCAAATTTTGATCCTCATCAAGCACCAAGATAAAGAGAAGGCTAAGGGAATCCTTCATTGGATCCCTCCCACTATGAAGGAAGAAGCAGTACAGAGAACTGCTGTAATGATCAGTGGTGACAAGGATGCGGAAGTCTTCCGCATCAAAACAGCATTCAACAAGTGGACATTTCTGTATAAAGCTGGCAATCAACAAATTCCTCACTTCTTAAACCTAAGAATGACAGGACCGGAGGGAAAGACCCAACGTATATGGGTATCCTTACCGGGACGCAAAGTCCAATGTGTGCTTTGTGGGCAAGACAGCCATTGGGTGAGCCAATGCCCGAAGAAAAAGGTAGCAGTGAAATCAGCCGCAGTCGAGAGTAAAGTTACATCTCCGCCAGAACAACAAACCCAAGAAGAACTACCAACGCAGACTGCAAGTGCGCCATCCAGCCCTACCAAACAAGATGGGTTCGTTGATGTCAATCATAAAAAGGGTAGGAAAAGGCCTCTCCCCAAAAGAGGAGATTCTCCAGAAGAGAAGACCAAAAGCGCAACCCTGCGCAACAGATTCAAGGAATTAGACGACGATGCCGGTGATGTGAAACAGAGAAGAAACATCCATAAAGACCTTCTATCTCATGGGAGCCAAGAAGGACTGCTTTCGACCTGGGCGACCCTAGCATCAGATAAAAATAGCTTGGACGAAATGTTGTCCCAGCCGAACCTTTTTATTGATCACACGGAAGTTTATTCTGACAAGCAGTAGCAACAATGTCAGTGCAAGTGTCAAGTATGCCCATATTATGGATTATCCTTGACGGCATAAATCTTTACAATATTTGTCGCTATGCTGTATGCCATACGTCACGGAAGTAGCGCGATTTCTCGTTCCCATTCACCTATATGACGTACGGCGTACGACGTATTTTAAAAGCACCAGAACTCTTCTGCTTACAAATGTATTGGCAATTGCTGGGCATAATCGGATTCAGCATTGAAAAATCTGGCCACTAAGCTTGAAACGAACAAAAATATTTTACTGCTAGCGAATACAGTAGAACTGATAAAAGCGATTTCACAAAGGCCAAAGTTCACAAACATGGATTCTGCCAGTACAAACGAACCATCAACATCTGGTGGAAAAAGAGCACGAAAATCCTTTTTTGAGCTGAATTTATTTAACTTGGATGATTCTGACGACTCTTTTTACTTAGATTCAGGGTCAGAGTATGTGCCGTCTAGTTCAGAATCAGACTCTGATGTAGATTTAGATCTAGAGCAAGGTGATAGCGAGAGGCTTTCTAAAACGAGGAAAGTGAATGATAGTACTAGTAGTAACATTCGATCTAGATCTTCTAGTTCACTCAGTTTAGATCAAAATAATTCATCAGTGAAATGAAAAGGAAAGGCAGTGAAAACAAGATTTGCACAAGGAAATAAAATGTCAAGATCTAGACCTCGGAACGAAAAAAACATTGATGAAGAAGAACGTCACCTACAACACACTGGTAACGAAGACTTACCAGAGGCAGGGGAAGAAAATAATGTAGATGAAAATGTAAGTCATGAATGGAGACAAGAAAACCATGCTGCCCAGCTTGATTGGCCTGAGTTTACAGCACAGTCTGGTCTACTTTTTGATCATACTGATTATGAATGCCATGATTTCATGAATGAGTTTCTGAATGATAACTTTTGGACACTACTAGTGAATGAGATAAACAGAAGAGCTTTACAATATCTTGCTACAAAGACAAATTTAGCAAAACGATCAATCTTTAGGTCTTGGGAGGAAACAAATGTATACGAGATGAAGCGGTTCATTGGCCTAATTCTTCTTATGGGAATCGTTCACAAGCCGAGATACACTAATTATTGGAGCACTGACAGTTTGCTTCTTACATCACTCTTCCCAGCTGTCACTTACACCACTCTTCCCAGCTGTCACTTACACCACTCTTCCCAGCTGTCACTTACACCACTCTTCCCAGCTGTCATGAGTCGTAATCGCTTCCAACTGCTGATGAAATTCTTCCACTTCAACAATAATGAAAATGAGCCTCCCCACACAGCCGAAGAAAGAGACAGATTGTTCAAAATTAGACCTTTGTTGGAACATTTCTCCAATGTATTCCAAACAGCTTTCTGCCCCGGTGTGACCGTACGTTAGTCATTTTTGGAAATTATACTAAGAAAAAATAACTTATTGGTAAATCACCATTTTAACTGAAACAGAGGATAGTTTGTGTAATAAAAATCAAGTATAAAATAAACTGCTATTTTAATGAAAACAGACTATATTCGTAACTTAGATAAAAGACAGTAAGGGAGGGAACGGTTATGGAAAAAATGTATTAGTACAAATTTTTAGGTTAATTTTGGCTTGGACACGTAATTCCTAGCCAATCATTAGGCTGGACGTAATTATACCATGCACGCTTTCTTCCCCAGCTAGAATCCCCGGCTAAGTTAGTTGCAGAGAAGATGTAAAGCCATTCAGACGTATAAGCGTTAGCTGTCTGTTGAAGATCTTATTTCAACTATGAACGGATTGTTCATAATGCTATGACCACAGAATGTTTTATCTTCGAAGTGGTTTTATTTGTGATTATTTCTGTGGAAATGCAGTAAGTAGAAAATACAGTTAAAATTTTCCTACGATATTAAGATGTCTGCACAAAATAGTTGTACAAAGAAAGGAGGAGGGGACATGGGCATCCCTTGGGCCTCAGGAGAGATAGATTAGCCTTACGGAAAAAACAAGCATTTCAGTAATAGGTGGATTTAAAATGGGAGAAAAATGAATACAGTTGATATTCAAAAATCCGGCAACCTCCGGACCTGAGGAGTGCCGGATTTTTGAAAATGCCGGATTTTTTATGGTTATATATTCTGTATATATTTAACAGAAAATGACTACCTGTACACTTTATCTGCGATCGACAATGCACGATGTTTACGTTTTACACCACTTCTTTTATTTGCTGAATCCATAATGGGGCTAAACAGCAGCAAATAAATGATAAAATGAGAAGGAATGAGCAGGAATGGCTGTTAACATGTGCAAGCAAGACCCAACAGCTGCATCAAAACATAAACTGCTCCAGAAAACAGTGGCGCGCCAACGCGGTAAATTTAAAAATGCGCTCCGAAATCCATGCCGGAAATCTGAAGGAACCGGATTATCGATGGCCGGATTTTTGAATGTCAACTGTACCCCACAGAGATCCTCATATGATGAATTGTTCACCATTATTGAAGGGAAAGTTGAATAAACTAAATCAGAGTGACTTACAAAATGCTAATCCCATATGCATACGAGACACTAAATTGAAATGCTGGAGAAATGAATAAGCCATGATTATATATTATGTCAAATTGAAGGAAAGTTTGTAAATAAAGTTCACCTATGAAATTTGATTAAGCGGTTATGAACTTACTTTGTTGTGCATAAGAAATCCCTGAAGAGGAGTACGCTAGTTTGCTAAAAAATTATGATCTCTATTTGCTCTGACTATAACACCTAAAGAGGACCACTAAAGAACCTGGTTTTCCCAAATATAAGAAAGGAATAAACACCTCTGGCGAATTTAGGTCAGTCATACAACTCACTCTCTGGTGAAGAACAAGACGGAACAAACCCCCACACGGCCACACCGGAAGGGACTTTTGCATCGATGAATCCTTGCTTCTGTGGAAGGGCAGAGTATTGTTCAAACAAACAGTACATACCACTCAAAAGGGCCAGGTTTGGCATTAAGATTTTCTGTTTGTGCGACAAGGCAGGCTATCTATATCGTTTTCGAGTGTACTCCGGGAAGCAGGACCCACTGTACAACATAGACGACCTTATCCCTGAAGACTGTCGAGAGCTCTCACTTACTGCCAAGACAACTCTGGAGCTGCTCAATCCACTTCTCAACAATGGCTACCATTTGTATATAGACAATTGGTACAACTCTGTGCTGCTTGTCAATTACCTGTCAGAAAAAGAGACCCTGTATAAAGGCAGAGTTTGTAGTAATAGAGTCCCCAACGAATTGATAGCCATCCCAGCAAAGAAAGGGGAAACTGTCTCAATTAGATCAGGAAAAATACTGGCCCAAAAGTACATTGATAAGAAATCTGTGTTTATGCTGACCAGTGCTTTCCCAGCTGAAACTGTGCCCAAAATCCGTAGAGGCGGAACTGAAGCCCAACTTCCTGTGTCAATCTCAAATTACAACACAGGAATGGGTGGTGTGGACCGTAGTGATCAAATCTTAGAACCAATCAGTGCAACAAGAAAAACCACAAGGTGGTACCTCAAGCTAGGAGTTCACTTTATACAACTAGCAATTATGAATGCCTGGTACCTCAGGAAGACAACTGGTGGAAAAAAAGACTTTTTACTCTTTAGTCGCAACTGTATTGCTCATCTTATCTATCAAAGGGGTGAAATCAACCTTGCTGAAAATGAAAATTTTGCCAGACTAAATCAAAGGCATTTCATCTACCAGATTCCCTCTGAAAACTCAGCAAAGAGCAGACCACAGAAGAGGTGCAGAGTTTGCTACAGCAAAGGCATTCGTCGTGAGACTCGGTATTACTGTCCGAAGTGCCCCAGCAAGCCTGGTTTGTGCCTTGGGGAATGCTTTGAAACTTACCACACTCAGCCAAACCTATAACTGTAAAAATGTCAGCAAACTCAAGAAAACAAGTGCCAGCAGTGTTTCCATGTTTTTTTTTATCATAATAAAATGAAAACAACAAAGCTTTTGTGGCTCATACAAATAATTTTTCTCTCAATTTTCATTTATGTATGTACCCTGTGACCTTGACCTTGACTTTAGTTGGCCTTTATTAGCATATTCTGAAACTTTGTTTTATGCTCTTTCATAATATACTTTTAATGGGGTTCCTTTTATGATAAACTGTATACAGTCAAATTAAAAATATGACCCCTAAAATTACAATTATCCTGTCGTTCAGGGGAACGAACTAAGCTGAAAATGGTGTCGTCATGGGGAATGAAAAACCCGTCGTGGCGAAAGGGTTAAGAATCTCAGAAATGATGAATCATTTCAAAATTTTCTTGTTGATGCTACAACATTAGCTGAGAAAGTTGAAGCTGATCCTGATTTGATACCAACGTTTGAATGTACTAGAGTGCATCGGCAGAAAAAGCAACACAACTATGAAGCAAGAGATGAACCTATTTTGGATTCCAAAACTAAATTCAAAATTAAATTTTTCTTTTTTTATAATTGATGTTGCAACTAATTCTATTGAAGAAAGGTTCGAGCAATTGGAACATCACCGCAGTGCCACCCCCTAGAACCCTTATTCCAAACACTATAAATGCAGTGAAAAGAGGAATATCCTGGGAAAAAAACGCCTCGATTTCAGCGACTACGGAAAAATAGCCGACAGCACACCCCGTCAGTCTGGGGCTGAAATAGACAAAAACCCAAGACTATAATTGTTTTAGTACTTGCTAGAGTTTTTTTTATCCCTTTCCGGTCGTGTGTCTGACTGGGTAAGACAATCGATTTTTCCCGTTCTGGTCGAATGTCTTACCCAGTTAGACACACGACGAAACAACTGGTTTTACGGTCGTCTGTCTTTCCCAGTTAGCCGAGGCATTGTACCATTATTTTATGGCACAAATTCGTGCGGTGAAACAGGGAAACGAACTATTTGTGGTAAACTGAATAGTAGAACGTAGGGGGGAAACAATGGCACCAACGAGCAAATGTGCCTGGCGAATGACTACCTCCGAAGTAGTGACTTTTCTAAAGGAGACTGATAATAGTGGTAGTGAAAGTGATGAGATAAATATAGATGACAGTGATTTTTTATTAGGCAATTCTGTAACACATGATTCCAGTACCAGTGATGAATCTGGCAGTAGCGATGACAGTGACCTAATAAAGATGGTGAAAGTGAGGAAGTACCAGCACAATGGGTGGAGTTATCTCAATCAGACTCTTGTATAAATCATTTACAATTTTCAGTACTCAATGCAGGTGTACAGTTTCTTGATTGTGATATTCCTGACAATATTTGTGGTTTCTTTCAGTTGTTTTTCACATCATCATTGCTAGAGGAGATAGTCAATGAGACCAACCGGTATGCAGCTGACCAATTGAAAAATAAAACCCTGTCTCCACGCTCCATATGGCATACATGGAAAGATGTAACGATTTCCTAAATAAAGGCTTATTTTGGAGTCATTTTGAGAATGGGAATGCAAGAGGGTGGCGTGGTAAAAGAATATTTTTCTGTAGAATGGATTGCAACCCCACGGAGCATCCTAGACTCAGAAGCATAATGCACCAGTCCCACTTTGGAGTGTGTGCAATGTTCCGAGGTTTGATAGCTCTCTACCCTGCAAAGGGGGTTATATCTCCAAGACAAGTATGCGGATATCTCCAAGACAAGTATGCGGTATCCGGCAGAGCAGCCAGTCACCATAGCGGATGTTTCAAGGCGTAGGTGTAGCCACAGCCGAGCCACCACCACTGACAAAGTACGACATCAAACGGACACATAGCTCTGCCCCACCTGAACTGGGAAGACCCGGCAACCGGGACCACGCATAGACTCGATGGGACAGGGCATGTTTATTTTCCTGTTTGGTAATGGCGCAGCTACAACTGAGCCGCTACCACTGCCGAAGGACGTCATCTAGACAGACACATAGCGCTGCCCCTTCTGAACTGGGAAGACCCGGTAGCCGGGACCATGCACAGTCTCGATAGGACACGGCATGTTTATTTGCTTGTTTGTTAATGGCGCAGATACAACCAAGCCTCTACCACCGCCGAATGACGTCATCTAACAAAGACTTTTTTTCTTATTTCAGGTCCCGACACTATTCCAAATAAATAAAAAATGATACAACACTTATTACTTATGTACGTTCTTTCTGGTGTGTAGAATATTAGCAGGTGTCGTTTTGGGGAATTTTTTGACAAAAAATATTCCAACTTGGTAATAGTGGCATGCAAATTTTATTCAGTCGGAAAGGGCTAATCCATGGAATGCCCGATTCAATGATTGGTAAGTGCAGATGAAAGTGGGCCACTGTATGTGTGCATTGAATGAACGAAGTTAGATAACCTTAATTTTATTTGTTTTGTTTTGCTAACATCAGTATACTTAACTTCTTTTTCTGAGTTTTGTTCCCCCCCCCCCCCAAAAAAAAACCCTTGCTTAGTCACGGGATAGATAAATAATTAAGAACCTGTTCCTATACTCTTACTGATTATTGCATATCCCCTTGTTAAAATTGAATCTCTCGGTGGGTTAATTACCTCTGATAGTAATGTTCTTTGGTTTGTGTTTTTCCCTTTACAATAGAGGGGAGGGCCTATTGAGATACTATTTTTTCTTCTCTTTCCCACCTTGTCTGTAACTATGCTTTATAAATGTAACATGATTGATGTTGTGCCTTTTGTTTAATCATAATAAACCTTAATTACTGTGTTGGTCAAACCCATTGTCCCAATATATACTGTTCAAAAAAAAAGAAACGCAACTTTTTTGGTGTTACTTTTATTAAAAGATATTCGCTGATTGGACATCAGTCAACCTATCGACTGTGTCCATCTGGTCATTAACTTCTTGTGGTTACCTGAATTGTACTCACCTCATGATTCGTGAGGTTATGAAAGAGGTCAAGGTCAAAACAACATTTTTGACAATAACTCGTAACAGGTTCATGAGAATCCCGTGAAACTTACTGAACACAAAACTCTCTGACCACATTATTGAATGCCTATAAAAGATTGACGCTCCTCAAATAAATTCAGTTGAAAATTCAATGCGCAAGTATGGCTCATCTCACTACAGAACAATGACTCATCATCATTGGACGTTTACAGACTGGACAGTCACAAAGTGTAGTGGCCAGACAATATAATGTGGTTAGAAGCACCATTAGTCGCCTTTGGAGGCGATTTCAAGAAACTGGCTCAGTGGCAGACCGGCCGCGCAGTGGAAGACCCAGAGTCACAACTCCTGCTGAAGACCGCTTCATACGGCTGCGTCACCTCAGGAATCGACTTGCATCTGCGTCCTCCACAGTCCAGTCAATGTCAGCAGCTCGTCGAATTTCAGATCAAATGGTCAGGAACCGGCTGCATGACTCTGGGGTCTTTGGGCTAGAAGACCCTACAGAAGTCCTGTTCTTACGGACCGGCATTGCCAGAACCGAGTGCAGTGGGCAAACCAGCACGTCAATGGACCGTTGGGAATGACTGGAGACGGGTTTGGTTTAGTGATGAATCATTTTTTTGTGCTCCAGCGACACGATAGACGGAGAAGAGTTTACTGCAGAGTCCATGAGCGCTACGCCCAGAACAGCGTTGATGAGGCTCCTCCACATGGTGGTATAGGTGTACTGATGGGGGGGGGGGGGGCGCGATCAACTTCATGGGAAGAAGTGACCTGGTGCAAATTGAAGGACGCCTGAATGCCCAACGATACGTCGCTGAAATTCTTCGTCCTCATGTCCTTCCACTTCTGGCTGTATGAGGGTCGATTTTTCAGCAGGATAACGCTCGACCTCATGTGGCACAACTCACCACTCAGTTCCTCGCTAACAACGTCCAGACCATTCCGTGGCCAGCCATGTCATCAGACATGAACCCCATAGAACACTTATGGGATGAACTCGACAGACAACTCCGCCAGCGAGACGTGGTTCCAGCCAATCTCCGACAGTTGTCTCTTGCACTGCGGGAAGAGTGGGCAGCCATCCCACAACAACAGATCCAACGGCTAATCGGATCCATGTCAAGGAGATGTCGTTCTCTGATTGTCTCTTGCACTGCGGGAAGAGTGGGCAGCCATCCCACAACAACAGATCCAACGGCTAATCGGATCCATGTCAAGGAGATGTCGTTCTCTGATAGAGGCCAGAGGAGGCCATACACCTTACTGAAACGGAGGCCTCAGTCGCAAAGAATAAAAGTCCAAACCAAATTTAATGAACATCATTTCATTGTTAATGTCTGAAAGTTTCTTCATGCCAAGATTGAAACATCAATTCCGTAAAATAAAATTTTGGTACAAGTTTGAAATTTGGTGGCCATTATCACTGCAATAATGTTGCGTTTCTTTTTTTGAACAGTATATGTTATACGTAGTTTGTATTCACGTTTGTGCATTTGTAGCACCAAATTGGTGTGTGTGTACATGAGTGTAGGGTAAATTGCAAAAATTGTTTAGCATAGAGTAAGTACGTCTGCAGATAAATTAATGTTGTAAGATAGGCTGGATTAGAGCAACTACTCGATTCAGAGACTGTCCTTCCTCTTACCCTATCACCCTCGTGAAACCGCAATCTATTTCTTACCCCTTATTCTCACAGAGTTATCACTATCACCTCTGCTCGGACGGGACCATAAAATTTCTCAAAACCTATCTCATCAAAAATTACGACAATACCCCACTTCTTGAACTAAAGATGACTGAACCAGAAGTAAAGAACCAGTGCATATGGATATACCTACCAGGGCGCAAAGTCCAGTGCACAGTTTGTGACAAAGATAGCCATCGAGCAAGCCAATGTCCCAAGAAAAGGGTCGCTGTGAGACCCACCGCAGTCCACAGCAAAGTTCCATCCCCACCTGAGCAGCAGACCAAAGAACAATCAACACAGACTGCTAGTGCACCATTGAGCCCCGCTAAACAAGATGGGTTTACTGACGTAAAATAAAAAAAGAATAGAAAAAGGCCTCTCTAAAATGAGAAATTATACCGATTCGCTAGTCTGAACACATGGTTTGCCACTGCAGCCCAGCTGAAGCACTATCAAGGTCTAACCCACAAATGTCCTGTCTACATAGAACACCAGGACAAGGAGAAAATTAAAGGCATCCTGCGCTGGATCCCCCCAACAATGAAGATGGAAGCTGTACAGAGAGTTGCAGCAGCGATTTCCAGAGACAAGAATGCTGAAGCGCTCCAAATCAAGACAGTATACAACAAGTGGACCTTCCTATTTAAGCCGTCCACTCAACAGATTTCCCATTTCATCAGCTTGAAGATGACAAGGACAGAGGAGAGGATGCAGTGCTTCTGGGTCTCCTTGTAAGATCCAATGTGCCATACGTGGCCAAGAAACCCACTAGGTATACCAGTGCCCAAAGAAAAAAGTAGCTGCACGACCCAAACCCACTGAGATAGAGAACGCTGTCCAAAATTTTACCCCATCCAAACATCATCATGCAGAGGAGCATCATGCCCCAATGAGTCCACCAGCCAGCCCTACCAACAAAGACAGGTTCACCAAAGTTGATTACAGACGCAAACGAAAACTGTCAAAATGGAGTAACTCACCTGTTGAGAAATCTAAAGGTGCAACATCTTGCAGGCAGGCAATCAACTACATTAGCAGAAGTAGTCATACCGGACAAAGAGATAGAACTACAACACTCAGATTCAACACTCAGTTCAACAGCCTTATCATCAGAGTCGCAAGGCAAATTATATCCCACTTGGGCAACATTAACCTCAGGAGATGATGGTTTCGACTCGATGATGTCTCAACCCAACCTTTTTATCGATGGCTGAAATCTACTCCGATAAAGAATGATCAGCTTCAAGAACCACCACCTTTTTTGCTGTGATCCGTTTGTGCACAGAACTGTTAGTGGTAAGAGACATACATACAAGAAAGACATTTCTAGACTTAAGCTTTGTTTTCAATATAGATTATATATATATATATATACAAATCGATCGTCTTGTGCCACACCGTAGCCGATATTTGTGTCGTGAGATTCGGCAAATGTTAGGCCACGAGAATGTTATAAAAAAAAATAAACCAATGAAAATTAAGCTGCCAGAGTAAGAACCCTGATGTGTTTAGTATAGGGCGTATTTGACATCTTGTAAATCTCTGTGCCCAGGAGGGTATAAAGCAGCTGACTGTTCCTGTGGATGACCTTTTAGTAGATATCTACTATCATTTTGAGCATAGCTCAAAACGGAAAAAAAATCATACAGAGAATTTCCACTCTTTACAGGAGTATATGAACTAGGCATTCTAAAGCACTGCCAGACTCACTAGCTTTCTTTGCAGAAAGAAGTGGACAGGATTTTAAATCAATATTCTGCTTTGTCTTCATAGAGACCCACGACGATAAGGAAAAACCATGCTGAATCAAACAAAAACATTCATTAGTTACTGAAATCACCACTGACCCAGCTGACGTTTTCTCCAATTTGTGCAACCTCTGTTGACTGAATTTAACAAATTGTTTCAGACAGATGAGTCACAAATAGGCAGTATGATGGATAAAACCAGAAAATTCAGGGTCAAATTAAGTGAAGTATGTAAAGGAGGTGAAAGACCTAAGATTGTTAAAGTATGCTAAGCATGATCTACAACACAATGACTATACACTTGCTGCTGGCCTGTCAAACAGGACATTACTGGAAGAGTTAAGATATAAGTTCTCAAGTGACTAATTCATTTTTCAGAGATGTGAGGAACTTTTATGTTGCTGTTGTGAAAAAGATGTTGGATAAATTTCCACTAGAGATGTCTAAATTCTTGATCCAGTCTTTAAAGACACAGTGCAATATACAGCAACTTCTAAGCTGTCCAACATTTTTGCACCACATTTAGACCAAGAGGTAAAAATTGGAATGAATTTGGATGAATTTGAAGATTACTGTTTGCTGCATGACAAATGTATTTCAAGCTTGGAAGCTGGACAAAAAAATTCAGCTTTCCTAGCTACTGGCTTGACGAAATCCGACTGAAAACAAGCACTGGTCATACAAAATTTCCCAGTCTGGCAGTCATAGTGAAACGCTTATTGACATTGCCTCACAGCAATGCTGGCTGTGAGAGGTCTTTCTCTTTGATGAAAAAAATACACACGGACTGCAGAAATAGAATAAATGATGATAAAATTACATCATTTCTACAATGCAAAATAAATTCTAACACTTGTTGTTTGAGTTTTAAAGCAAGTGAAGACATGCTTAAAAAGGTAAAGGGCGCATGTTACTTTGATGATGCAGACCCTTCTAACTGAATATATTTTTACATGAATTAATTCATTTGACACTTTTTTCTGTCGTATGCTTTTCTTAGCTTTTGTATGGTTTTTTGGATTGTTTGTAGAGGTTTTTCATTTCTGAAGTGTGGCATGTATGAATTACAGGTAAGGTTACTATGTATGCGTGGTGATGGTGGGTTTTTCTGCGAGACACCAATTAACCAGTGACTCACAGACGACCATCTATTTCCGATCGAACAATGAACAGGGTGTCCGTAAAAGATTGTACCCTTTTCAAAAAATGTAGACTCAAAAAGAATGTACTTATTTCTTCTTTTTCACCTACTTGACCAGTGTCTTGAGAGACATGTAACAATTACCGGTTGCAACTCAACCTGCGAAGTTTCACTTGAAATATCCGCTGCGCGCATGTGCACTTTTTTGAGTCTTTGTAAGGTATGCTTAAAAACTTGCTGAAAAAATCGATACTTAACTTGATAGATTTGAATGATTTGCTGCCTCGTATGATCTGAACAAATAAAAATGGGCCCTCAAACTCTCTCAGGGATTGTGTGGAACAAACTATGAGCTGTAAATGAAATTGCCGATAACTGAGCATATTTCCACATAAAAGAGTACATAAAGCAACATGGATATCACCAGACCACAGAACTGAGAATCAGATTGATCACATATGCATAAGTAAGAAGTTTAGGTCATCATTGCTTGATGTGAAAGTATGTAGAGGAGCAGATGTTGTATCAGACCACCATCTTCTGTTGGCTAAAACAAAATTAAAACTCAAGAAATTTTCAACAGCATATAGCTGTAGACAACAATATAATGTGGGATATCTAAGAAATCAGGAAATAAGAGAAACATTTTCAATCACAATATCCAACAAATACCAAGTACTCCAACAACTGGAAGATGAAACAGATACGGAAGACTGTCATAAGAGGTTTTGATGTTAATAAAATATGGGATATCCTGGACAAATAGATGTATCAGAGGATACCACGATAGTGCCAGATAAGAGACTGGTCTTATAAGTAATACACCCTTCTCTGAAAAGAGCAAGGGTGTATAGACATCAAAGTGGGGTCAAGCTATGTAAGTTCTCAGAGAAGATGATGATGATGTACTCCGAGTCCCTAACTGCTACCTCTTTTGATCCCAAATTGGTTTGGCTAAGTGTCTAGGGGAAATGTAAATTTATACTAGTAATTAATTCCAAGCAGAACTCGAAATTTAATAAGAGTATTAAGCAAGACTGTATGAAATTTTATGTACAATTTAATTGTCCTGAGCCTCAATCTTTTCAGGTCAGGAATAATCAAAAGCACTAAAATGATATTTACAAATCAAAATAAATATATTGGAACATCCCTTCCATAAGGTAGATTGTCATAGGAATAACTACACCCTATCTGTTCATCTGATGGTTAACTTCTGCTAACACTGGCTTGTAAGTGTTCTTTATTTATTGGGGAGGTCTTATTTATTCATCCTAAAAAGGGTGGTAAATCTAGTATGGTTACTATTTGGTGAATTGGTGGATGAATTGTCATGGGCCTTCATAAAGGACTTATCTTAGAATGTTGCTGCTGATTCTTATAAGCACAAGTCAGGACCATAAACTTTCTAGCTCCTGACTGAGAAGATGGGGTCTGGTTCCAGTTATATGAGGACCGCTCAACTCCCACACTTCCTCTCAATTGAATGCAGCCACGAGGTAATTTCGTGATATAACCTGGAATAAAAGGACAACCCATTCCATGTAGAAATCTGCCTCAATCCACTCACTCACAAACAACACTAAGTCTTACCCTTTTTCAGTTATTGTGCTAACAAGTTGCACAAGACCTAGAATTTCTTTGCCTAGTCAGTTCCATGTAATCATTCTTTCTCTGTTTTGATTCAATGTTAATGTCCCTTGTCCATGCTTGGCTTCCGTACAATAATCAGGTTAAGTACAAAACAGCATGTGACCTATTGATTACTTCATTCGAACCTTTCCTGTACGTTTATCACATGATCTTTGAACAGTGTGTCACTCCAGAAGAAAATACTAATTTAAACCAATACTAACACACTGTCGTAATTTGTTGCCATATATGCAAACACTATACACATTTTTTTTTCATTTCGAACATGTCGGCAAAACTACACACATTCATAAATGGGTCAACATGGCACAACACACTAGTTTCACTTTCCACTTAGTACTGAACACATAAGCTGGCTATACACAGGTCAATTATTTAACCAAAATATGCAAATAAAATTATCTTTCTTACCCTCAGGTAAATATATTCACACACACACACAAGCTGAACTGGCCTTCTAAAGGATCTTAGAACTGCTCTCAAGTCCAGGAAGGCAAAAGACGTGGTCGATACTGTCTTTAACTTCTGTCAGCTATGTGCTAATTTTTAAAATCAAATGGCGGAAAACCACAAGAGGTTGTTACTATTTATAGAACTACACCCGCCCAATCAGGAGTAAAGTCAAAAAGTCTTCCCAAGAAATCTTGACTTACGTTTTCATTATCCTGTTTGTATAATCTGACTAACCTTTAATATTAGATATTACCCTTAATATTGAGCTGATTTAAATTATGGAAGATGATAATTAAACGGCCAGTTGTTCTCTATCGTTCTATATAGATATGCCTTTGGTATTCCTATGCATTTCAATCTGGGTAATTTTTAAGTAATTAAATTGGGCCTTACCCTGATATGAAAATCTTACTAAAATCCATTTTACTGTCAATATAATTTTATTATGAGGGAATCTTTATGTTTATGTGTCAAGCAATATCAGTGCTATAATTCGAGATATCCCTTTCATTTTAATTATTTTTAGTTGTTAAGAAATAAATTATCTACGTTCGGTCAAAAACACAAAATAGCCTCTATTTTCATGTCAACCAAAATTTTCTTATCACTACAAGAAAAGGAAACGATTTGATTGGTTGTTAAATTTGTACTATGCTCTTAGATAATTTTTGGTGGGCGGTAACTTTTGACTTGGTTCCTAGACAAATTCAAATACACTAGATAAATTTTTGGCGGTAAATTTGACTGGGTTCTCAGACAAATTTCAAATACTATAGTTAATTTTAGATTTAAACATATGATAGCTAGCTTTTGAGCGGGGAATTTGAGCGTGGTGTCATACAGATTAAAAATTTTACGACAAAGACCACTGCCAACAAGTAAAAAATATATGGAACGAGACATGAAGAAGTACTGAGAAAAAGAGAACATCAGCACAAAGCATGGATGACAACAGAAACCATTAGTAAGATAGAAGACAGGAAAAACAAGAAAACAGATTTAAACAGAAGCTTTAAAGCCAAGGCTCATGAAGTGTACATAGAAGCAAACAAGGAAATAAGAAGAAACTTCAAAAGAGACAAGATGAAATATATTGATGATTGGCAAGGGAAGCAGAGGAAGCAGCAGCAAAGGATATATGAGGGACCTGTACAACAACACAAAGAAGCTAACAGAGAAATATAAGCAAGCAAATGGCCTCATAACAGACAAGAATGGAAAATTGCTTAGTAATATACAAGAACAAATGAAGAGATGGACAGAACATTTTGAGGAACTTCTCAATAGACCATCTCCAACTAATCCCCCAGACATCCAGCCAGCAGAAGAGGAGCTACAAATCAGCTGTGAACGACCAAGTAGAGAAGAAATAAAGAAAGCCATAAAGCTTCTAAGAGATGGAAAAGCAGCTGGTCCAGATCGCATTCCAGCAGAGGCCATCAAAGCAGATATTGATACCTCTACAGAGATATTACACAAACTACTTGGCAAAGTCTGGGAGAGAGAGAAAATACCAGCAGAATGGAAGGAAGGTTATCTGGTCAAGTTGCCTAAGAAGGGAAATTTACAAGAGTGCACAAATTATAGAGGAATAATGTTACTATCAGTGCCAGGAAAAGTATTAAACAGAATCATCCTTGAGAGATTAAAAGAGTCCATAGACAAGCAACTGAGAGATGAACAAGCAGGTTTTCGACAAAATAGATCCTGTACAGACCAGATAGCCACATTGAAAATAATAGTTGAACAAAGTCTGGAATGGAATTCACCGCTATACATCGGATTCGTGGACAATGAAAAGGCATTTGACAGTGTAGACAGAGAATCGCTTTGGAAATTGATGAGGCATTACAGAGTTCCCATGAAGATCATTAACTTAATAAAGAAGACCTATGAAGACATGACATGCAGAGTTCTTCATGAAGGACAACTTACAGAACCGTTTAGGGTTAGAACGGGAGTGAGACAGGGATGCCTCTTGTCTCCATTTCTTTTCTTACTAGCAATAGATTGGGTCATGAAAACATCGACATCACACAACAGAAATGGAAGCCAGTGGAATCTGACTAAACAGCTTGATGATCTGGATTTTGCAGATGACTGGCTCTTCTGTCCCATAACCACAATCAGATGCAAGAGAAAATGAAAATTCTCGATGAGAGGTCACAACAAGTGGGCCTGAAAATACACAGGGAAAAGACAAAGATTATGAGAATAAATGCAAGAAATGATAACAAGGTTGAACTAGAAGAAACACCACTAAAATATGTAGAACCGTATACATATCTTGGAAGTAATATAGACAAAGTTGGGGGGACAGACAATGATATCAAAATAAGAATACAAAAAGTAAGAGGAGCTTTCATTGCATTGGGAAACATATGGAGAACAAGAGAAATCAAGTCCAACACAAAAATAAGAATCTTCAACTCAAATGTGAAGTCAGTCCTATTGTATGGCTCTGAAACATTGAGAACAACAAAAACAACAACCAAAAAGGTACAGACTTGTATAAACGGGTGCTTGCGTAGAATAGGAGGACTGAAATGGTATGACAAAGTCACAAACATGGAATTGATGACAAGAATCAGACAAGAGCCAGTGGAATAAGAGTTGAGAAGAAGGCGCTGGCGATGGATAGGACACACATTGAGGAAACCTGTTGATAGCATTACAAGGCAGTCCTTGTTCTGGAATCCACAGGGAAAGAGAAGCAGAAGTAGACCAAAAAACACATGGAGAAGAGAACTGGAAACAGGTGAAAATGATTAGGAAAACATAGAAAGAACTTGAGCGGATGGCACAGGACAGGAAGACTTGGCATGTGTTTGTTGAAGGCCTATGCTCCTTGGGGAGCTAAAGGGTATTGATTGAATGAAGAGTTGCTGGAGCTAGAACAAGAGAGAATATTGAAGAAGATGCAAGGGAAAAGGAAACTGCAGAAGGAGAAAACAGATGCAGAAGATGTTCACTGTTGGTTTAACTCCCAAAAATGAAGAATTTCATTGAAAATATCAAATTTTAGATATATTGCACTGGAAAGTACATTCATTTGCCAACATTTCTTTATGTTTATTTTCACTAAAACCTTTGTGGATGATTTTATATAAATTTTTAAAGTATGTCAGGTAAGCGTATTGTTTACCTAATTATATATGCAAAATATACAAATTGGTATATCTTCGCTTCTAATGCATGGAGTTAAAAAAAATTTTTGGTATTCATTTCCCTGAAGCAAACCTAATTAAAGTTTTTTAAACATCATTTCATGTGGAAAAATAATTTTGATTGGCTAATCTGTGTTAAGGTGGTCCCTGGTAGAGAAAACTGGATTTTTACGAACACAATATCGATTTTTTACTTTTGAGCTTATTTTATTAAATAATCATCGAGGAATCGATTGAGCAAGGTTTTATAACATAAAAAATGCATTTGATGTATCAAAAAGCATATTTTCTGTACTACCCCAGCTATGATTTGCAAATTTGTGCCGAAAATGCAAGATTTGTCGCTCAATAATACCTTAGTTACGCTGCCCATATCGTGGACTATTTGGTATCGATACACAGGGAATTTCATTGTCTGCCAAAATATCGCACATTTGAAACTTTTTTTCTCATAGCTCTGAGTGATGTGTGTTTGAAAATTTCCGTAATTTTACGCTAACTTCCTTATAAGGAGTGGTCACGTGGTGACCTCATGCCCTCATTCCCAACCCATTGAAGACGCAAACGTAAACACCTGTTTTGATTGGTCATAACAACATTTTGGCTGCGTGCGCAAATGTGGAAGAAAGCAACAGCCATTTCCGCCCGTCAACAATTATTGTTGCTGCATGTAACGTGTTCGATAATTTTCTTGTTTAAATTTCAGTGAATTGTGTTCTATTACTTAAAAATGGGAAGAATAGGTAAGAGATCAAAGCAAATATCTGCTGCCAGGTCGCGTCGACAGTATGTGATTTCTAGCAGTGGTAAAGGTAAGACAGAATCAGCGGTAAATGATACACAAACTGATACACAAACAACATGGAATTTCTGCATACCAGTATCCCAAGTCGATCTGATATAAAAATTAACTTGAGCACGAGCTAGAATGTTGCATCTCATAATACTGTCTGCGCCCAGCCTAAACCTACGTACAAAACCATTGTGGACATTTCTTTCTTCAACAACCTTCTTAAAAATGTGTGTTGCAATGTGTGTAAGCAAAGCACATTGCAAACAAGAACTGACAACACCAAGTCTAAGGGTTTCTCTCTCTTCCTGGAAGTTGTGTGTCACACATGTGAAAAAGCAATTTCTAGAATGTACACATCCGAGAGGGAACCAGAAGGCCGCGGCCCTCGTGGACATGCAATCAACAAATCTGCTGTTCTTGGTGCCCTCATGTCTGGAATGGGCCTATCTACGTTCAATCTCTTCTGTGAGAACCTAGACCTCCCTGGCCTGCACCAGAAAACATTTCATAAATATGCAGATCAAATTTTTGATCATTTGGATACCATGCACTCTACAGTATTTCAACGTTCCGTCAGCATCGTCCGAGCTGAGCATGCTAAGAGACAGCATCGTACCATTAATAAAAAAGAAGTCATTGACATCGCTGTCAGCTTTGATGCAACATGGCTAACTAGAGGTCATAAGTCACTGATAGGTGTTGGCAGTGTTATCGACATCTTGACTGGCATGGTCATCGATACGCATGTTATGTCTTCCTTCTGTCACACCTGTGAGAATACTGGACAGTGGCAACTGAAAAATCAGCCTGACAAATTTGAAAAATGGAAAGCAGAGCATCAGAAGGACTGCTGCCGTAATTACGAAGGGTCAGCTGGAATGATGGAGGTAAAAGCCTGTGAAGCTCTCTTTCTTCGTTCAGTGGCAAATCACAAGCTACGCTACACTGTTTTGCTATCAGATGGCGATTCTAAGGCCTACAACAGACTCTGCGACATCAAACCGTATGGACCAGAAGTTGACATAACCAAAGAAGAGTGCGTCAACCATGTTGCAAAGCGATTAGGCACTGCACTGAGGACACTGATTACTGACTGCAGGAAACAAAAAGTCACCCTTGGGGGAAATGGCCGTGGTCGTCTAACCCAAAATGCCATACGAAAATTGTGTATTTACTACACCAGGGCCATCCGCAAGCATAGTACAGCCCCAGAGATGAAACAAGCCATCATGGCTTCTCTCTACCATGGGTATTCGACAAACCCCAATATACTTTGTGTCCGCCAGGCAAAGACTCCTGGTGTTTCTATCAGACTTCCATCGCCAAAGGAGAAGCTGCCGGACCACACGAGACCAAGGTTCACACTCCGCTAGACTACAACCTGCTCCATAAGCACTTAGCTCCTATTTATGAGCGTCTTACTGATCAGCATTTGCTCAAGCGGTGTCAGATAGCTGCAACACAAAATGCAAATGAAAGCCTACACAATGTTATAGCGGAAATTTGTGTCATTAAAAAAAAGCCAAATTCAGTGTCCTTGTGGCCGTTGGAGAGTTCAACTTTGGTCCATCAGCCAGTGCAGAAATAAAAAGGCTGTGTAGTCAAGCATCTGGAACAAACTCAATACGCCTTGGACAGGTGCGACTGAGGAAACGTCTGGCCAACAGCCAGAAACATGAGGCTGACAAACTTGTAAAAAGGAAGAAAAATTAGGCAAGAGGCAAGACAAAGACAAGAGGAGGAGCTGCAGGAAGCTGAAGGAGGTGCAGCATATAGTCCTGGAGGATCTTAAACACATTCAGCCCACCAGAATGGAGTATATTGGACAAGACAAGGCACTCAGTGAGTAAAATGCATTTTTCTTAAAAACTAACATTTTATTAACCAAAAATGTTATTACTAACAAACTATTTAATAGATCAATCTGAAATTTGGCATGCATGTAGTACACATATATACCTTGAAATTGTCACATGCTTTTTTTTATATTTTGGTAATTTGCTTTGATATATTTTTTTTAAATATTTTTTTTTCATTTTTTTCATACAAATAAATTTTTTTTTTTTTTAATCATTAAAAATAGAATTTTAAACTTATCGAAAAAAGCATGTGACAAATTGTTTAAATTGTCAGTCAATTTGTGTGCAATTTGATAAAGTTTGGTCAATGGTAAACATAAGATTTTTGCTCTTGAAAATTGGTGAAAAACCCAATATGGCGGTTGTTGTTGTTTTTTTTGGTTACCATGTAGAAGGAAAGAAGAAAAATTAGGTAAGATAAAGGCAAGAGGAGGAGCTGCAGGAAGCTGAAGGAGGTGCAGCATATAGTGCTGGACAATTTTAAACACATTCAGCCCCCCAGAATGGAGTATATTGGACAAGACAAGTCACTCGGTGACTAACATGCATTTTTCTCAAAACTAACATTTTATTAACAAAAATTTTTATTTTTTTACAATCTAATAGATCAGTCTGAAATTTGGCATGCATGTAGTACACATATATACCTTTAAATTGTCACGTGCTTTTTTTTTTTTGATATTTTGGTAATTTGCTTTGATATATTTTTTTTTAATATTTTTTTTTCATACAAATAAAGTGTAATTTTTTTTTTAAAAATCATTAAAAATTGAATTTTAAACTTATCAAAAAAAGCATCTGACAAATTGTTTTAATTGTCAGTCACAACATGTGTGTGCAATTTGATAAAGTTTGGTCAATGGGAAACATAAGTTTTTAGCTCTCGAAAAGTGGTGAAAATCCAATATGGCAGATGTTTTTTTTTTTTTGGTTACCATGGTAACCACATGTTTTTTAACAAAATAAACTGTAGAATTTGGTTCATGGACATACACTGTGTCTATTGAGCACATAAAAAGTTTGAAAATGTTATTAGAACAAAAGTTAGTTTTCGCTGTAGTGCAGCCCCTTAACCTTGGCCATAGCGTGGGGCTTTTCAGCCCATCAGAAACGAGCTCTCAAAAGGGACTATTCTATTCGATGTAAACAAAGGCAGGTCAAATTCTAACATGTGTTAAACCAGTGACCATTGCAGTGTGTGAGATAATTCTTGATTATAACGCATAAAAATTCACGAAAGTGAACAGATCGTTCAAAGAAAAGAAAGTTTCAAGGAAATAGGTATGTGAAAAAAAGGTTAAATGAAGATATGACTATCGAATTTGTAAACTGCGAACCACTAACAGAGGCTGTACCAGAGTTTAGGCCTACTGTCGCACACAATGCTAGTAAATCTGAGTGTGAGACTGTGAGCACTTCTAGATTATCATCATCTTATCAAAAGCTACACACAAATATCCTAGATGATGAATATGCTGATTCAAATGTAGAAGGAATGAGTGGATACAGCATACATGCCACACCTCGGAGAGGAAAAACCTGTACAAAAAATCCAAAACCCTGTACAAAGACCTGCAAAACCTTTACAAAGACTGAAAAAAAACATATCAAATGAGTTAATTCGTGTAAAAATATTTTCAATTACAGTGGGCAGCATTATAAATGAGGCACGGGGACTTTGTCTTTTAAAGCAGGTCTTCACTTATTTTAAAACCCAAACAATAAATGTCTGAGTTTATTTTACACTGTCAAAATAATGTGATGGTGTAATCATTTAGTCTATTTCTGTGTTTAATTATCACTAACAGACTGGGAAATCCTGTGTTCAATAGGACCTTATTAAAGAACTCTGAGACACAGTAATAAGGGGAATGGGTTAGAAAACTTGTACAGAAATTATGTACAGGGTGTACACATCTTAAAACACAAACGCCTTGTACAGATTATGGTTAAACCATAGCATGTGGCATGTATGATACAGGTTGTATAATATAACACAAGTAACAGCTGATTCAACAATTTCCATATCTATCATGTTATGAACTATCAGACACTGGAGATAATTTTATAATTTCAGAGAAGCTTGTAGGTCTAGAGAGTCTGCTTTATATAATATGCTCACAGTGTAAACATGTTATTACCATGAAAAAGAACCCAGAAAATGTGAACTTGAGATTCACTTTTGCAATTTATAGCATTGGATGTCACATGGAGAAGGTAAGGAGATTTTTGGGGAACATGAATATGCCACCACCAGTAAGTAACATAAGAAGTACCACCTACAGAAAAAAAGATATTGGAAGCCACCTCTATAGTTGCAGATGAGTGCAAAGCAGAAGCAGCAGCAGAAATAAAACTGTTAGTAGAAGGTGAAGATGTAACAGTTTCATGTGATTGTACTTGGCAGCGGCGAGGTTTTACAAGCAAAAATGGTGTGGCCACAGTTTTTTCTGTTAGCCAAAAGGGACCAGCATAGGTGTTGGATGTAGAAGTAAGCAGCAATTATTGTGATAGCTGTATGAAAGCAAAGAGCAGAATGTCAGACCACGAATTCAAACGCTGGAGTCAGAATCATTCAGAATCAGGAGAACGTGAGAAAAATCATGACAGTACTGCAGGTTTGATGGAGCCATATGGAATACTAAAAATCTTTAATCGTTCAGAGAAACAGTATGATTCGTGTTACACAGGATATCTGGGAGATGGGGATTCTAAAAGTTACAAGACAGCAGCACAGCATCAGCCACCCATTTACCATGGCAAAACTATTAGAAAGCTTGAATGTTGCAGCCATGTTCAAAAGCGAATGGGGAAGAGACTTCTGGATAAAGTATCAGAAAACAGATGCAAGAAGTTCACAGAGAATGGGAAAACTTATACCGGCATAGATGGAATAGGCAGATTAACCAAGTTAGCCATAAAACGGATTCAAGGACACTATGGGGCAGCCATATGCAGAAATGTAGGAGATGTTCCAGCAATGAAGAAGAGCATATGGGCAATCTGGAAACACAGGCAAGGAATACATGAAGACGTGATAGATGGTGCCCTGTGAAGAAAGACCCAGCTGCAGATAATAAGAATCAACTTCCTGAATTTGTGTGTTCTATTATTAAAGAAGTTTTTGAGGAACTTGCAGCTGATACCCATCTGGAAAAGTGTGCTCATGGTGGGACTCAGAACTGGGGGGAGATTCACCGGCGCCACAGTTGTACAATGCTGTGCACCGGCGGTGGAGAGATCGGGGACGGTTTCTGTCGGCAGGTACAGGGGGAGATGGAGACTACACCCAGGTACGATCTTGTTGTGGTGGTGGGAGACCTGGATGCAAAGGTTGGAGCACGCAGTAATTATGGTGAGGGAGTGGTGGGGAGGTGTGGCGGTGGATGGGAGTGGGGACGGATTGATAAGCTTCTGCGGTGTTGGCGGCCTGGTTGTTGGAGGAACACTTTTTCCACACAGGGGGGTGCACGGGTTGGCATGGGAGTCGCCGGGCATACGAGGTGGAGGCCAGATGGATCATGTGGTGATCGGTAGCAGATGGAGACGTGCGCTGCAGGACGTGAGGGTGAGGGGCGCGGGACGTGAGTGTGGGGGGCGCGGATGTGGAAGGTGATCATCACCTAATGGTGGCGGGACTGAAGGTGGGGCTCAGAGCTGCTGGACCAGTGGCAGTTAAGCGGAAGAGATGTGACATCACGAGACTTGGGGATCCCCTCGCCGGGGGAGCTTTCGTGGTCGACGTGGGGAGACGATATCGGATTGCCGAGGGCCGGGAGGGGGCGGAGACCGGTGGTGTCGGCCGGAGATTCGGCACCATCTCGGCGGTATACGGGGAGAGCGGCGGGCCGTTCTTGGGATTCCAATGGGGAGGAGGCCAGGACTGTATGGCACCAGATGCGCTGGAGCCATAGCGAAGGGAGGGGTAATGGGGAGAAGGAAGGCGGAACCTGGGTCTCCCAGGTTGAAGGCAATGTATGGTGAGCGGTGCAGTCAGCTGGACAGGGAGGTGGAGCGTCAGACCCGTGCTGGCAGGAGGACATTTCTGGATGGCCTTGCGGGACAGTCGGGGGGGGGGGGGGCAGCGCTGGGAGGTGAATGGGGCACAGTGTGCAAAATAGCTAAGATCGTCGGCGGAGAGCGGGGTGCAAACAATATTGCATTAGTGGGAGATGGGCATGGGGATCCCGTCGTGGCAGCAGAGGGACGGGAGGCGGGATGAGCAGAGCATTTCGGAGAGGCTCTGGATAAGGAACCACCAGAGACACAATTGAATGTTCCTGAGGCTGAAAATGATCTAAATGTTAATACAGACACTCCACGAAAGGAGGAGATCATCACAGCAGTCAGGGGGTTGGGGAATGGAAAAGCTCCTGGCCATAACTTAAATGCAGAGCTATTTAAGACAGGCCCTGGGCTGGCGGCGAGGCTGTTGGAGTCACTGTTTGCGCGAGTCTGGAAGGCGGGGACGGCGCTGGCAGAGTGGAGCGGAGGAGTGATTGTCAGGTTGCCCAAGGGGGGAGATCTTGCAGACTGCAATAACTGGAGAGGGGTGGCTCTTCTCTCGGTTCCCAGCAGGATACTGGGCAGGATAATTATACAGAGAATTTCAGGGGTGGTGGACCACGGACTGAGGAGGGAGCAAGCAGGATTTAGAGAGAGCGGAGGATGTGTGGATCATGTATTTACCCTTGGGGGCATTGTGGAGCGGTGCTCAGGGTGGCAGGGACGGCTGTACATTGATTTCAATGATTTTGGGAGGACTAGAATGGAACCAGGCCAGGAGGAAGACAGCCGATAGGATAGTCTGGCGCTCTCTCTTCCAAACCTCTACACCTCACGGTAGAAGGGAAACGACTAAGTAAGATAGATTTTGGGAGGGCTTTTGACAGTATGCATAGGGACAGTTACAGTCATGGACTTGGTGGTGTGCCGGGCGGTAGAGGGTGGTCCAAGAGGAATGGGATGGACTGCATTTTCTACATTGGATGATCTGGGGTGTGCAGATGACGTTGCACTGCTGGCGCATTCACATCAACACATCCAGGAAAAAACGGATGGACTTAGTGAGTATGGGGTTAGCAAAATTCTTTGCAGACAACAGCTTGCTGAAGAGTGCTGAAGAGATGGACTCAATGCATGAGCATTCCTCTCTATCAATGAAAACCGTTCAGTGTTTGAGTCCATCTCTTGCTGCATATAAAGAAATACATGAAGAGAAGAAAATGCAAACTAGGCAAACAACACTTGACATATTCCTGAAGAAGCCAACACCTCCCCAAGAAGAGCCTCAGCCAGGTAGGTCCTTCAGGCATTACAGCAGATGATATTGTCATTGTTGGTGACAGTTCATCAATGGAAATTATTCGACCTGAAACTCTTCCAGTGGAACACTATGAGGAAGCTGAGGACAGTAATGTGGATGATTCTGCTCCTCGTACTTAAATTGTGTGTGATATAGGCTAAGAAAGTGTTGTGTGTGTGTGTGATATAGGCTAAGAAAGTGTTGTGTGTGTGTGTGTGTGATATAGGCTAAGAAAGTGTTGTGTGTGTGTGTGTGATATAGGCTAAGAAAGTGTTTTACATAAAAGTTTAAAAAGTGAAAAAACAATTTTAAAGTTTAAAATGAAATATAAAAAAAGATTAAAAAGTTTAACAATAAAAAAGTTTACAAAGTAGCCTAAGGTTAGTTTATAGAAATAAAATAAGAAAAGTGTCTATTGTACATTAAGTTCAGTATCTTGTACAGTAAAGAACTGTACCAGCAACAGCCTCCATACTTGCCCAACTCTACTTTAGCCCTGCATGCTCCAATTGTGTTAAGTACAGATTACATATTAGCCCATGTACAGTATACAGTATTTTACATTATTTTCTACTTAACCCATTTACTGTACAGTATCACCGTGCCAGATACAGTACATTAGCTGAAATACAGTACTGTATGTGTACAGTATCTTGGCTATTTAGTCAATACAGGTACACTACCGTATCCCATATAACTTTGCTAAGTATAATATAGTATGGTGTTCGCACAATGTCTAAATCATGTAACGTCCCATTTCACAGAACGAATTGTGTATGTTAAGCGATGTACAGCTGTAATCACAACGGAATGTCTTTCCTCCCTTTCATTGCCGAAAATTTTATAACTCTATCTGAGTGGATAAAATAATAATCCGTCCGTAAATTTATTTGAGATTTATTCCAATGATTGAAATAAATATGGAGGAAGATCTAGAAGGGGGCACCCACCACAAATCAGGAACCCTGGTTATAACCCTATCTGGGCCTCAGGTTGGTCAAGCATCATATTCCCTTCTGAAGTATCCTTGCAGGTACCGCAGGAGTCTGGCTCAATGGTGTTGCTACACTATATCACTTTGCAAGTTCTAACAAGTGGTTTGCTACCCTGAGTGCAGCAGCGCACATCAAGCATTACAAAAGCCTCCATTGCAAACGTTTCGAGTAGGTGCAGCCCCAAATATCGGTCCTCATTGAACATCAGGACAAGAAGTCCAAGGGAATTCTTCATTGGATTCCTCCCACCATGAAGGCAGAGGTGGTACAGAGAATTGCTGCAATGATCACTGGCGACAAGGATGCAGAAGTCTTCCGCATCAAGACAGCATTTGATAAGTGGACTTTCCTGTACAAAGCTGGAAGCCAACAGATTCCCCACTTCTTAAATCTAAGGATGACAGGACCAGATGAAAAGACCCAACCCATATGGATATCCTTACCAGGGCGCAAAGTCCAGTGTGTGCTTTGTGGTCAAGATAGCAATTGGGTGAGCCAATGCCCTGAGAAATATTATATTACATACTTTAGCAAGATGCCTCTGACATTGTTTCCATAGTCTACATGACGATAGACTGATTTTATGGACGGGCTAGAGATTGCCATTGTCTATTTTGGGGATGCATTCATTGAGGAGCTACGTTTCGTTCATTAAAATATATATCGTACAAAACGTCAATCAGACATTATGAAGTTTTCTACTGTTGAAGACTAGCCTTACGTTTTGAGGACTTTGCAAAAGTTGGACTAAAATTAAACTCTACCCTAGACAGGCTGGACACCATTTTCCGGCTACTTGAAATACTCTAATGAACCCGCAACAGTATTGTCCTGCGAGGCTTGCAAGGCATTTTTTAAGCGTATTATCCAGGAAAACTTACATTACATATGTCCCGCCAGAGACTGTCAAGTCACAAAAACGAAGCCGAAAATTATGTCAAGCTTGTCGGTTTGAGAAGTGCCTAAGTGTGGGCATGGTGAGAGAGGGTGTCCGCGTAGATAGAGGCCCATTCTGTGTAACCGATGGGACAATGATATTTAATTTGAGAAAGAATAAAGAAGTATCACCGGAAAGGAGTATATAATTAAACAACGGGAATGTTACTTTAGAGGTAGGTGTAAAAACTTTCTCAAATAGTATTCTATAGTAAGAAATATCGAGTGAAAGAGCTTCGTTACATCAGGCTTAGTCCCAACTTAGCTAGTTAAAGCATGCATATATTAAAATGCAGTTTGCAAACTAACTAATTAGTAGATAGATCAATACAGAGACCCATAGAGTCCAGACCAAAGCTCCACCGGAACAGCAAACTGAATAACGCCCAGCACAAACAGCTAGTGAACCATCGAGCCCCGCAAACCAAGTTGGGCTTACTGAAGACGAAAATAAAAAGAACATAACAAGACCTCTCCAAAAGGGGTAATTCACCAGTGGAAAAATCCAAGAGCGCAATTCCATGCAACAGATCTACAGAAGCAGGTGATGTGGGAGATAGAAAAATCATACATTACGACGTCTTACTGTAAAGAAAGTAGACAGAAAGACGTTTTACTGACTCACGGAAATCAAGAGAGACTTTTTAAAGTGGACGACACTAACGTCGGATGATAATAGCTTGGATACGATGTTATCCCAGCCATGTTTGTTTATCGATGACACAAAGAGTAACATTTTTTGTACAAGAACCTAGTAATTTTATAGTGGATTTTTTTTAGACACCGTGAACCATTCCTGACTGGATATTGTGATCGTGAATGGAAACCGTAGATTAGTAAAGTAGGAAGAAATTAAGTTATGGAACCACCACTGCAAACCATACGCATTGATGTAATATAATTCTAAAACTAGAACAAATGATTACATATAGGTGATGTTTGGTCTTTTATTGTAGAGATGAACGAGACGAAGAAAATAATATCAAAATTAACAATGTAGCTAGTAAATGCCATATCAGGTAGGGATTCAAAGCTATTTATTTTCAACATGAAGACATGATTGCTCCGTCTCGTCAATATAAAATTAAATGGCGTTTATTTCGGTCAGCGAACACTTTCGGTGTCCATAGGACAATATGTAATATATAGCAAATATACCAATTAATGGCTTGAGTACCTTGACAACCCCAGAGCTATGCCAGCAGGAGTTTTACTCCTGGCAGGTTCTAACACGCTGGACTAAAGCTGGCGCCCTGGTCCTTCAGGTTGGGGGTTTTAGCATAGGGCCGACATCCCTGTCTATGTATAAAATCATCAATACGGAAACAGCAACACATTGGGGTAAAGGGGGCAATAGGCACCATCCACCGCTGCGTTTGTTCTACTGTAATGCTTCTCATGAAACAGGGGGCAATAGGTGTCGCTTGTGTTCGCTACTGCCTAATCAAATGCAGTGTTTCATTCTCCATAGGGGCCAAGACAACCATTGAAATAGGTCGAATCTTTACAAATTTGAGGGTGTCATCTGACCACCTCATTGCAGCCATTATAAACGCACCTTGAAAATTTTCAGTCGCTTTGTGTCCCTGCATGAAACTTTAGTTTTCTTGGAAAATAACTTGAAGAAAGTCATCATCTTTGCATCTGAGGTATGAAAATGGATACATTAACTATTAATACTATGTTGTTGTGTATAAATAATGATAATTCGTTTTCATCAATGTGCTACCACTCTCCGTTGCCATGTGCTCTGCTGCAAATGAGCTGCTGTTGTGTCACATGTTGATTTAATTTTTATCATCTGAACCACTATAAAATGAGTTTTGTGCCATAGCCCCTGTTTATCTAGTGAAATGACTACGAATAAATGAAATTTCTTTGATGATTTTTTAAAAGCTATGACAGGATATCAACAGATTTAATATTGGGGGGGGGGGGGGGGGGGGGGGGCGGGGGGGGGGGGGGGGGGGGGGGGGGGGGGGGGGGGGGGGGGGGGGGGGGGGGGGGGGGGGGGGGGGGGGGGGGGGGGGGGGGGGGGGGGGGGTGGGGGGGGGGGGGGGGGAGGCCTGCGGTGCCATTAAAACTCCATTCATGTTTTTTTAACCAATGTGTCTTAACACATTAACTACCGCAAGCCGATGCTATCGGCGCACGAAAGAAACACATTTGAACCACAGACCGCGTCTTTCTAAGTTTAGTAAGTAAACGAATGAAATATGTGACTGTAGCGAGTTGATCCTATGAAAAGGGCAGTAATCCTGAATATGTTTTTGGGCAAGGTAGTGAGTTACGGTGCTTGTACGCTCGATTAAGCTGAGGCTTGTTTAACTTTATAATAGAAATATCTCCTTCTATTTTTGAGTGACAGAGTACAGAAAAGCGTGTGAACGCTGTTTAATCTCAAATGTTGAGATGTATTTATTCTGTACTGTTTTGAGCCATGTGAATAGCTCGCAGCTAGGCTGCATGGATTATTGAGAGCGGTGTTCTAAACAGCAGAGTCTCGTGATTGGGTTTTTTGGCAGGACTAGTGTGTGATCCCGTAGAGAGAGAATGTTCGGAGTGTTGGACCAGGGTGGTCAACGCTGTGTGTGTTTTTGATGGTGTATGCCTACGTAGTGCTTTGAAAAATGTCGACTTATATTTCGCTGTGTGTACAGCATATTTCCTAAGCTGCAGTATGGATGTTTGTGAGTACTCTAGGCCTTGTCATATAGTCGCGCTGAGATGAGTGAAGGCGAGATTATTGCAGACTGCCGGGTGTGCAGTCTTGTAAGAAATTGCTAGTAGGATTCATTATATCTTATAGCGCAGAAGTGAGTCGTGAGGACTTTAGGCCATAATTTATGTTAACTGCTGTGTGCAGTCTTATAGCGCAGAAGTGAGTCGTGAGGACTTTAGGCCATAATATATGTTAACTGCTGTGTGCAGTATTATAGCGCAGAATTGAGTCATGAGGACTTTAGGCCATTAATTATGTGAACTGCTGTGTGCAGTATTATAGCGCAGAATTGAGTCGTGAGGACTTTAGGCCATAATTTATGTTAACTGCTGTGTGCAGTCTTATAGCGCAGAAGTGAGTCGTGAGGACTTTAGGCCATAATATATGTTAACTGCTGTGTGCAGTATTATAGCGCAGAATTGAGTCGTGAGGACTTTAGGCCATAATTTATGTTAACTGCTGTGTGCAGTCTTATAGCGCAGAAGCAAGCCGTGAGGACTTTAGGCCATAATATATGTTAACTGCTGTGTGCAGTATTATAGCGCAGAATTGAGTCATGAGGACTTTAGGCCATTAATTATGTGAACTGCTGTGTGCAGTATTATAGCGCTGAGATTATTGTTCAATGTGTTCGTGCTGTGATCTAAACTGTACATGAATGTAAACGTGATTATGTCGTGACTTAATAAATCGTCATTAAATGTCACCAGGCGTTTACCACATTCCATGATTCTTATGTACGTGCCTGTGGCGTGTCTACCCTAACACGCACCCACTTGCAACATTCTACACATCGTGACAAGAGAACAGTAGCACATATACCTTTATGATAAATAGCCCTGTGTGGGCGTGGCTTAGTCTATTATATATATAGCACGGAACGACAACAGTTGGACAATAACAGTTAACGAAATGACCGTTATCAGTTGGTGGTTCACAGTCAATTGGAATGAATGGATATGACATTCGCGTGACAAGAGTTTCTCTAACTTGAGAGATTATTTAACAGACGGAAGGATAATATTGTTATCGATACAGTCCACATATCTGTATCATTTGGTGGACTTGTTTTTCGGGTTTTGACACCCGCAACATTAGTTTTGAGAGCACTTCGTGCATGGCCTGGGTCTCCTGTGCTTCAGGCCGTGGCCTAGTTTGTAGTCTGCCTGTGTGGCGCATTTGGAAAACGCCTTATTCGTGGTAATATCAGCTTTATAGCACTGTCAGTTGACGTCCTGTGTTGTGCCTGTGGAAAACAACAACGTCTGTAGTCTACATTTGCTATCAGATGTGCAGCGAAATTATCAGGCAGCGAGCCAGCAGTTTATGAGGTGATCCAACGTCTGAAGGATAGCGTGTACCAGTCGAGTGTATGTGCAGTTGTACCAGTCATTTTGCAAGTATACCTCAAGTCAAGAGAGGGTTTGCTGTGTTCCTGTTACGATCATCATGTGCTCCTATGCAGTATTCGAGCACATACCTTACTGAAGCGAGGACCTGAAGGGAAGAGAGTCTAGATCCAGTACCTTTTGGCGATAGACTGTTTTAGCGTCAGAATTATGTGATATTTAAGGTCTTGGCGGAAGGGAATGGAATATTGACAGATAAGTGATTTTTTGTTCTGTAAAGTGTGTCATTTCACGCATGTCATCAGGCCTTCTGAATTCTATGCATTTTTTATTCTGTTGTTGTTGTTGTTTATGTCTATAGTGACATATAAGTAGAATTTAATGCATAAGTAGTTTATGACTGTTGACATATGTTGACTACCATGATATGGATATGACCATATGAAGGTTCTTTGAACAGAAATTGATCTGACAGTAATTAGGAATAGTTTCAATTTGTTGTATGGTTAATTAGCTGTCAGGAGTAGAAGGTTCATTGATACATATACAGTGATCTCAATAAGTAAGTCACTATGGATGATGACGAAATGGATCCTGATAATATGTGGCCTTTATTGGAATATTTATTTCAAGAAGGTAAAGATTTTGAGAAATTACAAGGACCAGAGCTGGAAGCACACATGATGGACAGATTTATGGTCAGTGCGTCGAGAGCACTAAGAGATTTTGCTGAGAATAGATTTCAGTCCATCCCTCATTTAAGAATGGCTAGGAATTTAGCCGGTTTGCTGCGGCTCGACCTTCGTGTATTTGTGTATAAGAATATTCATGTTGAACACGACAATATATTGAAGGGTATACACAATATAATTCATTGTGACATTTCTGACAATCAGGAAAAGAAGCTAGAAGATGAGAAAGTAAGAGTCAACAGACAGGAAAGAAAAAAATGCTTAAAGGGTAAAGCTGAAGAGAGTAAACTTAAGGAAAAATTAGCTAAACTTACAAGTGATTTAAATAGATCAAACCTGGAACTTGCTAGAGTACAAGCAAGTTTGGATTCTTCACTATTGAAGGTCAAAGAGTTGGAGGTCCAGATGAAAGTTAAGCATGTTGAGGTGGAAAACCTTACACAAGAGATCCAACGAAGAAAAGACATGTATGAAAAATTAAAAGCGGAAACCAATGAGCGAGAAAGATTATACATAGAAATGATACATGATGTATGTTTTGATAAACTTGAAGAGAAGAATACTGTATTTCCAGGGGAAGTCGATGAGCTAGCGAATAATAATAATGGTGAGAATGAAACACAGTCAATAAAGGTAAATAAAGAGCAGGATGGAAAAGAGACATTGGTAGAGTTGACGGCTGAGAAAGAGAAGGTTGCTAAGATTGAGAAATTGCTAGCAGAAGAAGGTTGCAGAGTTTTGGCTCTTAATGATTTAAATAAGAAACTTAGTCAAGGGATCTCACATAGAGATGGTGAAATTGCGGAAGCAAGGAAAAGAGTAGATGGCCTGCTTGACATTGTTTTGAACAACAAAATGTGGTCTTCTGTCAATGTTGACAGTGATAGACAGAAAGTTGCGAAAAGTCAGCCCCATACACTTTTTGCTCATAGAGAGGCCATACATGGTAAACATAGATCTTTTTGTGGGAAATACAACTTTCCCAGTGCTAGTGGTACTAGTGACTCTATTGATAATTCTTGGCGTCAGGCTAATAAAGATTCTTGTGTTTCAGCCAGTTCTATTAATTACGAAGAGAAATGTAAGAAATTGCAAGTTAAGGCTCCTAAAATCAATCACGTGTTTACTGTTGCAGATTCTGATAAACTTGTAACAGGGAATAAACATAGTACTATTTTTTCCAGGAATGAAACCCACTATGGGCGGGAAAATAAACATTCTAACGGTCCAGTTACTTGTCAAACTCAGCACAGCCAGTTTGACGGGATTGGTAAACATATTCCCATAGGTGAAAAGGAGAACAGTTATGGTAAGACATATAATCACAAGATTAGACAGTACCAAGGGAGTTTATCAAGTGGTAATTTTGATTCTCCAAGGAATTGTAAACAATTTAGCGGATTTCAACATTTTGATCCGAAGAATTCTGTAAGTTATAGTAGAAATAACTGTAAGAAAAACTATCAATCTAGTAATGATTTTGCTACTAGAAAGCAAGTCCTGTCTAGTGGACATTTTTGTCAAAAAAGATATGTTAACAACAACAATGCTAACTTGGGTTATAGACATAACATTTGTCATAATAAAGGAATTAACAATAATATAAAGAGAGATAATAGCTCTCCACATGTTGCTCTACATCACCAGATTAACTTGGCTCAGCAAAAGACTAGAGTCATTGTTTGTAAACAAAGCAACTGTAGTAATAAATATTTTCATCATGTAACAAATAATAAGCGCAAGTATGCTAACTTTGCTCAACATGAGCCCAGAGTCAGTTGTAATAGAGATAAACAAGGTAACAATAACAGTGGTGTTTCAAATACTATATCTGATAATGTTGTTCATCACGAGAAAGTGTCTCGGTGTTGTGAATGTAACACTTTGTTTCAGCCTACGGCAGTGATGACATAGAGTAGCGGTCAAGTTGTCCCCTAGTCTTCTGTGATGTCTACATGTTAAGCGGGGAAGAGCTGATGGCATTGTGAAAGGACCATTACTTTACACGACCAAAGTGCTGGGTAATTGTCATTTTGACTTCTACGTTTTTTCTCATTAGATTTCACCATTCATTAAAATGGAAATTTTCATTCATATATTTCCACAGAAGCGACTTTACGATAACAGTCAAGGCTCCTGTGACATATTAGCGGTGAGAAAAGTAGGTCAACTTTGCGTCCTGGTGTTCGATCAAGCGTAACCTTTTCAGCGTCTCACTAAACATCTGATGTTTTGCTTGCTCAGGGTCAGGACATGTTGACAGGAAAGGGATAGATTTGCATCTGATTTTTTTTTTATTAAAACAGTAAATATTTTCTTTTGTATTTGTTAGTATAATAAATGATATGTTCTTGTTTTGCAATAACATGTAATTTCGTTGAAATATTTAATGCATCATTTGATTGCCATGATTTTTTGTTTCTATTGTTAGTTATATTCTATTGTTGAACTTGCAGTTGTTTGTTTTGTTTGTTTTTGTAGCAGTTTTGTTAGGATAACTTTTTGTACATGTTGAGTTTGCCAGCCCTATGCACAAACTCATTAGTTGTAATGGTGCAATAATTACTTTTAGATAATTCATGAGCACTTGAATTTTTTCTCATGTGTTTTATGTGATGTATATTTTTTGAAAAAAAATACTTACATTTGTTAATGTGTGTCTGTTTAGAGATAGATTGTTTATATGTCCTTCATTTTCTTAAAGTCGATTTCATTGTAAGTTTATTTATTATAACTTTGAATTGGTTGTAAATGAAATATTTTTTTTATGCAACTTAGTGCTACGAAACTTTTTTGTATTTTATTTTTTGGAAAATGTATTTTTTCGAACGTTGTAATATTTTTTCTGCGCCAATGCTAGTCTGTATATTATGGTTAGTAATGTGTAGTGTCATTAGTTCCTTGAAATTGTTTTTTAATGTTTGATGTATTTTTCTGTATTTAGCGCGTGACTTTGAGTCAGTGCAAACCTTTTTGATAGCGTTTTATTTTTGTGTGTGTGATATCTTGTATAATTTATTATTAGTTATGTATAAGTTTTATAATTTGGTTAAATTACTTACTATTCTTTTTGTCATAAGTTTTTACTTTGTGTTGTTAGTATAGATATACTTTGTCATTTTGTGTTATAATTTTTGATCGTAATTGTATTAATTTATACTATATGATGTGTGATTTAAATAGTTATTGTAAGGTATTGTTACAACTTTTTCTACATGTGCATCTTTATTTTTCATCTGTCTTTGTTGACTATTCGTCATCCCTTTACATCTTTTCTGTTGTCTTTTCAGCATGATCTGATATGTTGTTTATACTTCCGTGTTTCATCTTTGTCTCACTTTATGCTTCGTGTATATTTTTTTCTGTTACGCTACTTAGACTTTCATTCTTTGTATTGTTCAAGTAATGATGTAACTTTAGATCAGGGATAGTTGTATTTGCTTTACATGATTTGACATTGTGATATTATTTGTTGTTTTTCATATGATGATTTCATATTTTACTTCTTTTTGAATTATACTTCGTTTGCTTGATATTGTCATTTCTATTACTATTGTTTGTTGCTTGTTTGAGTATTATTGTATATGCTTAACTTAGTTCTGTAATAGATTAATTTTGAGATACTTAGCTTGGTCTTCTAATAGATTAATTTTAGTAATCTTACTTGATTACGTTGGATGATTGTTATTTACTTTACATTTACTGCTAATATTTTGTAGATATACTATTTCTGACTTATCATAAGATGAATTTTGTAAAACATATGTTAGAACTTCATTATCTTTTAATTTTTTTTCGTTTTGGGAGTTAATTTTCAAAAAAAATGATAGAATCATTTTTTTTCTCCCGGGTGTGTGGGAAACTGTAGCGAGTTGATCCTATGAAAAGGGCAGTAATCCTGAATATGTTTTTGGGCAAGGTAGATTGTGAGTTACGGTGCTTGTACGCTCGATTAAGCTGAGGCTTGTTTAACTTTATAATAGAAATATCTCCTTCTATTTTTGAGTGACAGAGTACAGAAAAGCGTGTGAACGCTGTTTAATCTCAAATGTTGAGATGTATTTATTCTGTACTGTTTTGAGCCATGTGAATAGCTTGCAGCTAGGCTGCATGGATTATTGAGAGCGGTGTTCTAAACAGCCGAGTCTCGTGATTGGGTTTTTTGGCGGGACTAGTGTGTGATCCCGTAGAGAGAGAATGTTCGGAGTGTTGGACCGGGGTGGTCAACGCTGTGTGTGTTTTTGATGGTGTATGCCTACGTAGTGCTTTGAAAAATGTCGACTTATATTTCGCTGTGTGTACAGCATATTTCCTAAGCTGCAGTATGGATGTTTGTGAGTACTCTAGGCCTTGTCATATAGTCGCGCTGAGATGAGTAAAGGCGAGATTATTGCAGACTGCCGGGTGTGCAGTCTTGTAAGAAATTGCTAGTAGGATTCATTATATCTTATAGCGCAGAAGTGAGTCGTGAGGACTTTAGGCCATAATATATGTTAACTGCTGTGTGCAGTATTATAGCGCAGAATTGAGTCATGAGGACTTTAGGCCATTAATTATGTGAACTGCTGTGTGCAGTCTTATAGCGCAGAAGTGAGTCGTGAGGACTTTAGGCCATAATATATGTTAACTGCTGTGTGCAGTATTATAGCGCAGAATTGAGTCGTGAGGACTTTAGGCCATAATTTATGTTAACTGCTGTGTGGTCTTATAGCGCAGAAGCGAGTCGTGAGGACTTTAGGCCATAATATATGTTAACTGCTGTGTGCAGTATTATAGCGCAGAATTGAGTCATGAGGGCTTTAGGCCATTAATTATGTGAACTGCTGTGTGCAGTATTATAGCGCTGAGATCATTGTTCAATGTGTTCGTGCTGTGATCTAAACTGTACATGAATGTAAACGTGATTATGTCGTGACTAAATCGTCATTAAATGTCACCAGGCGTTTACCACATTCCATGATTCTTATGTACGTGCCTGTGGCGTGAGTGTCTACCCTAACACGCACCCACTTGCAACATTCTACACATCGTGACAAGAGAACAGTAGCACATATACCTTTATGATAAATAGCCCTGTGTGGGCGTGGCTTAGTCTATTATATATATAGCACGGAACGACAACAGTTGGACAATAACAGTTAATGAAATGCCCGTTATCAGTGACGAAACCCATTCTGATCTGGTTCGAGGTTTTAATTTACCACCGGAAGACAACATCCAAAAGCATGGGTAAATTTGTGCCTCTGAAAATTGATATTATATTCATATTTTTCCAACGTTTCAGGTTAGTTACTGTGGCCGTGATAGTATTATAAGGTTTGGACCACTGCCCTTTCAGTAGATAGTATGTAGTAAGGTAAATGTGACAAACTTCCTTCTCTCAGACTGACAAAAATATTTTCTCATACTCTCTGTTGATTCAAACGAATTCACCCGAGTAATAGCAGTGAAGATGTCAAAGGTCGAACTTTATTAATAAGGTTAGCAGTCTTTCATAACAACAGCTTCTTCAGCAACAAAAGTATTCAATATTCAAAACTGCAATTTCTTGTCTTCTTACTATTTGCTTATTTCAGCTATCACAATGTCATTTAATTCTTCAGGTAGAAACTTCTTGTCTCTCTTCCGTGCTGACCATTTTTTCTATGTTTTTCTTTTCATATGTCTCTTGGTATATCTCACTGAGAGAAAACTGGCCTTACCGCCAGGGCTGTCACTTTGCCAAGATTTCATCTATTATTCTTCTCTGCTCAGACCTGGTCTGCTGAGCTACACATGCTACTGATAGATCAAAAATGTTCAACATACCTTGTTTTGTTCTCAATCGAAATACACCTTTTCTTTCACAACTATCTTGTCCTCAGAATAAATACTATCACCACAAAATACTGACGTACACCAATTTATGATCAGTAATAATCAGTACTGAGCATTTTTCTATCTCTCTTTTATTCACAGCACATGTTGCTGATCACCTACGCTGAGTATGTTTTTCTCACACAAATCTTACGCTGAGCGCGTTTTGCAAAATCTAACTTTAACACTTGGGAAAAACCCCATTTCTCTTCCTACGCCTAGCGCGTCTCAAACTCAACTGCCCAAAAACCCCGTTCTCACATTCTTTGTTCCCCCTAAACTGTGTTCACGCATCTCGACTTTCCCGTGCATACTTTTTTTCAACTCACTCAAACCTGCAAGGGACCCAATTCTAAGTTACTTCCCTTTGCACAATTATACCCAATTCCAATACTCTTCTCTTTAACCCTTATTACAAATTCTTAACATGCTAATTTTCCCAACCATAATTGCTGACCCACTAAATCTACTTAACCTTAATCCAGCACTTTTATCCACCAACCGTAATATGTGGAGTTTCCTCCCTTTTCTCAAAGCATTCCATCACTCATCTTACCTCCCTTCAACTAAGACATATAGTCTGTATCGAAATCTATTCATATTTCCTAAACCATTTTTCTACACGCTTTTCCTTTATCAAAACCAAACCATCGTTCCAACCCACCGTTCACATTACCAAATCACAAAACTGTTTACTATGGCAACGAGTGATAGCGCCCCAAATAACACACGTACACCTCGTCTAACTGCTGAACAGGCTAGAAATTTATTTCAGCAATTGATTGATAGATCTAGCGACGAGGAGGACAGTGAAAACAATGTGGACATTGATTCAAGTAGTGATTTTTCTGGCAGTGATAACAGTAGTAGTTGTGATTTATTCTGTCTCACAACACGGTCTTCTTCATACTTAGGA
>JAMPIV010007390.1:0-197508 GCA_024509875.1 Oreohelix idahoensis | reverse complement strand
GCCGCTCCCTTGGATTTGGTGGGGTGTTGTTTAGATAGTTGGCCCCACCCCCCCCTATTGTTTGTTGTGTGTAGTATATAACCCTGTAATATCATGAAGGATGGTGTTTTGTGTGAGTCCCCCCCCCACCCCCCACTCCATCCCCCCCCTGTGTCCCGTCGACCATCTATCAAGCGTAAGGTATGTACTCTTATCCTCTCCGTCACCTAATTAAATTAAAAGGCACACGGGTATCTTAAGCCTGTACAATCGCGCGTCGCTTAACGAGTTCGGGTTTTGGGTTAAAGGCAATGCCGCCTTCCCCCTCCGACCCGGTAAAAAAACTCAGCGACAATGGCAGTTAAAATTAATTATGACTACGCTACCTTAACAATATCGCCTGTCATTATTAGTTAGTTGATTCTCGGCGTCTATCGTTTTTTTTACACGTGATATTAAATGCTAGTCCACCTATATAATTACACCACAATGAAATATAGTGACCACATTCTACTCTGTCACTTTATCACGTACTCATAGCATTTTACTTAGCAGCTAAACTGTATCTTCTGTATAAAAAAAAAATGGGTTGATGGATTTTTTTATATTATGCTTGAAACAACTGGTAAAACATACTACGCGTTTGCTATTCCGATAGTCTTAATGCTAGGGACTTACAGTGAAAAAAATGGATGAACTTTTACACATTTAACAACTTAAGCACAACTTATTATTATTACAGAAAAACCAGAATAATCCCCACGAAGGTTATTAACGCCACTATTTCACATAGGTTTAGCGTACACGTTAGATTATCCAAAAAATTTCATGAGAGACTTCATAACTGAACTCGGAGAAAAACGCAGTATATATAACAGAATTTGTGTGCAATATTCTCTAAATAGATGTGGACAATTGACACCTTGGTCTTAGCAGGGAAAAATCAACCGGAGACTTGGCTTCCGAGATAAAAAAAAAGGATTCTCACGGTTTCGCTCACTCCGCGATGACCGAACGACATCAGAAGACATGCCGTTGCGAACGCTGCCCTTACTTAGATTTTCTCCCCCTGGCCGTAAGATTTAAAATACTTCAGGCCATTGAAAATGGTCGGACATCAAAAGGTGGTCGGGAAGTATTATTTTATCGCCCTTTGAATTTTGCTACCGAGTCAGGCTCTTTGTCCCACGTGCTTTCTGTCAACTATTTTGATGAATGACAGACCGCTCGAGTGAAGAACTTCAGGTTCAAACAGAGCCGGTTCCGACTCCGCAGTTATCTGAGCATGAAGCGTAAAATACGGTCAAACTATCTCGTTAGCGCAAGAAAGACAGGAAAAAATATCGTGGCTTTCATAAGTGAGTCAACAGACCAGCGAATTGGCGTGGTTTTGCCTTCGCAAAACGTTAACCATCTAACTGAGGAAGCGAATGTGGTCGGCATTTTTTAGAATTACTGAAGCTATTATTTTACATACGTCACAAGTTGTATGATCTGTTCTCTCTTGCCTTTACGCTTTTGTTCCGTTGGTGGGAAGGGACTGGAGATGTTTTATTCTTTCTCCTGCCTATATTATTACAACATACACTAGTCACGGTGTCTGTAGTCAGTTGTCCGGAGTCAGTGTAGTTTTCGATGTGTTAGTTTTCTGTTAGCTGACATATGTCATAACACTACAACAACACACAATACATGATTCATTCTTCTGTTAGCTCACATTATGTCCATAAACTACAACTACAAAATACATTAATCTCTTCGTTATCTCACATATGTCATAAACTACAACAACACAAAATAACATATCTCTTGCTGTTAGCTAAACTACACAACACAAAGACATTACTCTCTGTCATAAACTACAACAACACAAAACATTATCTCTCTGTTACTCCAGATGTTATAAACTCACAACACAAAATATATGTCATAAAAACTACAACAACACAAATACATTATCTCTTCATATACTACAACAACACAAATACATTATCTCTTCTGTTAGCTTACATATGTCATAAACTACAACAACACAAATACATTATCTCTTCTGTTAGCTCACACATGTTATAAACTACAACAACACAAACACATTATCTCTTCTGTTAGCTCACATATGTCATAAACTACAACAACACAAATACATTATCTCTTCTGTTAGCTCACATATGTCATAAACTACAACAACAAATACAAATACATTATCTCTTCTGTTAGCTCACATATGTCATAAACTACAACAACACAAATACATTGTCTCTTCTGTTAGCTCACATATGTTATAAACTACAACAACACAAATACATTATCTCTTCTGTTAGCTCACATATGTCATAAACTACAACAACACAAATACATTATCTCTTCTGTTAGCTCACATATGTCATAAACTACAACAACACAAATACATTATCTCTTCTGTTAGCTCACATATGTCAAATACTACAACAACACAAATACATTATCTCTTCTGTTAGCTCACATATGTCATAAACTACAACAACACAAATACATTATCTCTTCTGTTAGCTCACATATGTCATAAACTACAACAACACAAATACATTATCTCTTCTGTTAGCTCACATATGTCATAAACTACAACAACACAAATACATTATTATCTCTTCTGTCTAGTTAGTTCACATATGTCATAAACTACAACAACACAAATACATTATCTCTTCTGTTAGCTCACATATGTCATAAACTACAACAACACAAATACATTATCTCTTCTGTTAGCTCACATATGTCATAAACTACAACAACACAAATACATTATCTCTTCTGTTAGCTCACATATGTCATAAACTACAACAACACAAATACATTATCTCTTCTGTTAGCTCACATATGTCATAAACTACAACAATAAAAATACCTCCTCTGTTAGCTCACATATGTCATAAACTACAACAACACAAATACATTATCTCTTCTGTTAGCTCACATATGTCATAAACTACAACAACACAAATACATTATCTCTTCTGCTAGCTCACATATGTCATAAACTACAACAACACAAATACATTATCTCTTCTGTTAGCTCACATATGTCATAAACTACAAAAACACAAATACATTATCTCTTCTGTTAGCTCACATATGTCATAAACTACAACAACACAAATACATTATCTCTTCTGTTAGCTCACATATGTCATAAACTACAACAACACAAATACATTATCTCTTCTGTTAGCTCACATATGTCATAAACTACAACAACACAAATACATTATCTCTTCTGTTAGCTCACATATGTCATAAACTACAACAACACAAATACATTATCTCTTCTGTTAGCTCACATATGTCATAAACTACAACAACACAAATACATTATCTCTTCTGTTAGCTCACATATGTCATAAACTACAACAACCCAAATACATTATCTCTTCTTTAGCTCACAAATGTCATAAACTACAACAACACAAATACATTATCTCTTCTGTTAGCTGACATATGTCATAAACTACAACAACACAAATACATTATCTCTTCTGTTAGCTCACATATGTCATAAACTACAACAACACAAATACATTATCTCTTCTGTTAGCTCACATATGTCATAAACTACAACAACACAAATACATTATCTCTTCTGTTAGCTCACATATGTCATAAACTACAACACAAATACATTATCTCTTCTGTTAGCTCACATATGTCATAAACTACAACAACACAAATACATTATCTCTTCTGTTAGCTCACATATGTCATAAACTACAACAACACAAATACATTATCTCTTCTGTTAGCTCACATATGTCATAAACTACAACAACACAAATACATTATCTCTTCTGTTAGCTCACATATGTCATAAACTACAACAACACAAATACATTATCTCTTCTGTTAGCTCACATATGTCATAAACTACAACAACACAAATACATTATCTCTTCTGTTAGCTCACATATGTCATAAACTACAACAACACAAATACATTATCTCTTCTGTTAGCTCACATATGTCATAAACTACAACAACACAAATACATTATCTCTTCTGTTAGCTCACATATGTCATAAACTACAACAACACAAATACATTATCTCTTCTGTTAGCTCACATATGTCATAAACTACAACAACACAAATACATTATCTCTTCTGTTAGCTCACATATGTCATAAACTACAACAACACAAATACATTATCTCTTCTGTTAGCTCACATATGTCATAAACTACAACAACACAAATACATTATCTCTTCTGTTAGCTCACATATGTCATAAACTACAACAACACAAATACATTATCTCTTCTGTTAGCTCACATATGTCATAAACTACAACAACACAAATACATTATCTCTTCTGTTAGCTCACATATGTCATAAACTAGCTCACATATGTCATAAACTACAACAACACAAATACATTATCTCTTCTGTTAGCTCACATATGTCATAAACTACAACAACACAAATACATATCTCTTCTGTTAGCTCACATATGTCATAAACTACAACAACACAAATACATTATCTCTTCTGTTAGCTCACATATGTCATAAACTACAACAACACAAATACATTATCTCTTCTGTTAGCTCACATATGTCATAAACTACAACAACACAAATACATTATCTCTTCTGTTAGCTCACATATGTCATAAACTACAACAACACAAATACATTATCTCTTCTGTTAGCTCACATATGTCATAAACTACAAAAACACAAATACATTATCTCTTCTGTTAGCTCACATATGTCATAAACTACAACAACACAAATACATTATCTCTTCTGTTAGCTCACATATGTCATAAACTACAACAACACAAATACATTATCTCTTCTGTTAGCTCACATATGTCATAAACTACAACAACACAAATACATTATCTCTTCTGTTAGCTCACATATGTCATAAACTACAACAACACAAATACATTATCTCTTCTGTTAGCTCACATATGTCATAAACTACAACAACACAAATACATTATCTCTTCTGTTAGCTCACATATGTCATAAACTACAACAACACAAATACATTATCTCTTCTGTTAGCTCACATATGTCATAAACTAAAACAACACAAATACATTATCTCTTCTGTTAGCTCACATATGTCATAAACTACAACAACACAAATACATTATCTCTTCTGTTAGCTCACATATGTCATAAACTACAACAACACAAAAACACAAATACATTATCTCTTCTGTTAGCTCACATATGTCATAAACTACAACAACACAAATACATTATCTCTTCTGTTAGCTCACATATGTCATAAACTACAACAACACAAATACATTATCTCTTCTGTTAGCTCACATATGTCATAAACTACAACAACACAAATACAACACAAATACATTATCTCTTCTGTTACCTTAAATCTTCTGCTATCTCACACATGTCATAAACTACAACAGCACAAATACATTATCTCTTAGACATCTGCTTCTGCTAGCTCACATATGTCATAAAACTACAACAACTACACAAATACATTTCCTTCTGTAGCTCACATATGTCATTACAAAGCTCACATATGTCATAAACTACAACAACACAAATACATTATCTCTTCTGCTAGCTCACATATGTCATAAACTACAACAACACAAATGCATTATCTCTTCTGCTAGCTCACATATGTCATAAACTACAACAACACAAATACATTATCCATTCTGCTAGCTCACATATGTCATAAACTACAACAACACACATACATTATCCCTTCTGCTAGCTCACATATGTCATAAACTACAACAACACAAATACATTATCCCTTCTGCTAGCTCACATATGTCATAAACTACAACAACACAAATACATTATCCCTTCTGCTAGCTCACATATGTCATAAACAACAACAACACAAATACATTATCCCTTCTGCTAGCTCACATATGTCATAAACTACAACAACACAAATACATTATCCCTTCTGCTAGCTCACATATGTCATAAACTACAACAACACAACAGGTACTAATACAACTAATAATTCAACTTAATGTAAACCCTTAGTGGTCATCTAAGCGATCTCTGGGACCGTAATACTGGAGGATATCTCAACAACAGATATACATTTTTACAACAACAACAACATAGTTATATATGATTATATGTCAAAGAAAATAGATTTATTATAACAAAATTAATGCCACTGGTATATCACCTTCTTAGTAAAGTTTGTGTAGCATCTCAATGGTAAACATACTTTTTAAGTACTTTTTACCACTGTGGTAAACTTGTAAATACAATATCTAAATTAGAATATAACAGTATAGTGCATAAAGTCAAATATAGGATAGTACTACAAATTTTCATTGTTGACGTCGCCTACGCCTTCAGCTTATTATTTGATAGCCGAACAAAAAAGGGTACCCAAATTTTCAAATTCGTCCTTGACGACAAACGTAACACTTCCCTAGGTCAACTAAGTATTTGCCTAAAAGACATAGTAGAGGGGAGAGGGGACGGATAGATAACCAACGCACATCACGTCTCACATTGTTTCTAAAAAATAAAACCGACTTGCTAGTATTGCCCTTAGGCGGTTTTCACAATACGATGAAAAAGTTAGAAAATTGGACACTACGGTCATGAAAACACGCTTAGCTCTTATTGCGAATGACGTAAATTCTCGTGTATTACGAGAGACTCTCGTATTTAGCTTGAAAGTACATGGAAAAAGAATTAAACAGGAGGTAGTTTAAAAATAAACAACTAACATAGAAAAAAGGATAGAATTTTGAACCAAGCCACTTAGCCCCATAAAAATCATATATTCGTGTACCTGAAGACTTGCTAACCAAGAATATGTAGTTATCTAAATAGTCCATTAGATAATCAAATATTGGTAATAATACATAGAGAATCGGAGATACTGTCAGGTCAAGTCATATCTGCTTAGATTGGATAGCATATTTTTTCGGGGAAAAAAATTAGGTCAAAGAAAGGCTAAGATAGTACGATGAAAGGGATTGGATGAAATTTGACGGAAGCCGAAAGAGGTTGGTAAGAAAACGAAGATGGCTGTATGCCGCTCCACTTATGTCCCAGTCTTGACATATGGATGCGAGTCGTGGGCAATGACTACAACCCACAAAAGCCAGATCCAAACCTCAGAAATGAGGTATCTGAGGAAAGTGGTTGAAGTAACAAGAAGAGACATGGTCCGCAACCAGACGATACGTCAAGGCCTAAAATCCCACCCGCTGCAGACCCAAATAGAACAGTCCCAATTGAGATGGTTTGGCCATGTCTGCAGAATGGGAGAAGATCGGCTACCACGACAAGCATGGGAAACAAATAGCCAGGGATCCAGACCTCCAGGACGACGCAGAGTCCGCTGGGAGGACAACATTAGACAATCTTTGAAGGACCGAGGACTAGAATGGAACCAGGCCAGGAAGAAGACAGCTGATAGAATGGTCTGGCGCTCTCTCTTCCAAACCTCTACACCTCACGGTAGAAGGGGAACGACTAAGTAAGTAAGTAATTAGTTTAGTTAAGTTTAAGATTGTCTTAGAACTTTAGTAGACCTACTTGAATTAGAAATGCTGATCTAGCCAAATTCAGATCTGCCGCTGTACTGACTGCTAAAGAGATGGGCATGGATGGACCAGAACTGGTCCAGTATTTAACTTCAGAGGTGGACAAATTTATTGCCCGAGAAGATAAATAATTAGCTGAAGAAAGAAGGTTAGAGGCTGACAAAGAAATTAAGAGGCTGCAGATTGAGGCTGACAAGGAGGCTATGGCATTGGAGGCAGATAGGGAGGCAGAGATTAAAAGGCTCCAGTATGAAGAGAAGAAGTTGGAGGCTGAAGAAAAGAGAATGGCTGCAGAAAGAGAAGCAGAAGAAAAGAGAATGGATGCAGAAAGAGAAGAAAAGAGAATGGCTGCAGAAAGAGAAGCAGAAGAAAAGAGACAGGCTGCAGAGAGGGAAGCAGCAAAGGAGGAGAAGAGATTACAGAGGGAGCAGGAGCTACGATTAAGGGAGTTAGAATTTCTAGGCCATGCTCCTGAAAATGGTGCCAGCCCTTTTGCCTCAGATGCCACTGCTTGTCAGGGACCCTCAACCTCAGCTATAAGTTCTCATGTAGACCATTTTGTTGAGAAAGATGATGACATAGAAGGGTATTTAAGTAGGTTTGAGCTTTTGGCTACTACATATGGGTTAGAGAGAGAGAGAGAGGTGGAGCCTCAAGTTATCCCAGGGGCTTAGGGGTACGGCTTATGAAGTTTTTGCCAAGATGAGCAGAGATGACCAAGACAATTATGACATGTTAAAGCAGGCTCTTTTATTAAGATACGAAAAGAACGGAGAATTTTATAAAAAAAAAAATTTAGGAATGCCAAACTACTGTCGGGTGAGACCTATCACCAGTTCTCTGCACGATTAGAGACCTACTTGGAGAAATGGACTGCTCTGGGGAAAACCCAAGATCTTACGGAAATGATCCTTATTGAGCAGCTAAGAGAGCCCATGGCTCCAGACCTGAGAAAGTTTCTCATGGAACAAGGTGCAGAGAGGCTGGGTGAGTTATTAAATGTCGCTGAGAGGTATCAGGCAGCCCAAGAAGAGGTAGTTGGCAATAAAAAGAAACAGATAGACAATTTTAAGGCACCACAAAACTTTAATAGGTTTGACCATAGAGAACAGAACAAAGGTAGGCACCAGTTTGATAGGCCACGCAATGAATATAAAAATAAAACCCCACAATTCAATGAAAGGAAATATGATGAAAGAAAATCTTTTAACCAAGCAAAGAGGTGGTGTAAAAATTGTCGGATGGACAACCATAACACCGAAAATTGTAATAGGAAACCTGTAGTAAGGCCACGCTACAGGTCAGGTCGACTCCTAGAAAGGAGGAGGAACCACCAAAAACTATGTCTCTTAAAGAGTGTAGGAAGGCACAGGCTAAAGATAGATCACTGAAGCCGTGTTTTGACAAACTCCATACCCCTCCTAGAAAAGGAGAATTCTATTTTGATGATGGACTGCTTTACAGGGCGGATAAAGCAGGATCATACGGGTGTGCACAGTTAGTAGTGCCATCGAAATATAGGGAACGAGTTATGAGACAAACACATGTTCAAGACGGTGGACATCTGAGGATGGGTCGCACCTGTACAAGGACATCTGTGTCTTATTACTGGCCAGGAGTGGTTGAAGACATAAGAAAATTACTCGAGGCCTGCGACCAGTGCAATAAGAAAAATTCCACAGGGTGGAAAAATAATAACCAAATGCGAGAGAAGCATTATTGAAAACCTGGGCCAGAAAATAAAGAGGGAATACCCACACGTGGGAAAATTGATCAGGACCTAAACACGCCACGCGGCAAACTTAGGCCTGGAAAGAAAAATAATTATAATAAAGTGGACAGAGGGGAATGGGAACCCCCTTTTCACAGACAGTCTTCACTCGAATGTTTTACAATGGCCGCTATGCGACGAGTACAAAGAGATGTTTTACCTCAGAAAAAGCCGACAATCCCTCGGTCGGAATTATGTGAACTGGGTGAAGATAAAAGAGAGAGAAGATCTCTCACAAGGAAATTAAAGTGGGGAGACAACCTCAAGAAAAAAATTGGTAGTGGTCGATTTGTGAGTGATGATTCTAGGAAGAAAAGTCCTCACTATAAGGCTTCCAATGGAAAAGACCATACCGGTGCCTGGAAAAATAGGTAAACAATATTAAAGGTCTATATGTAGCACTGTTAAGGACATGGACCGATGAAAAGGCAGAAGAAAATATTACCTCATCATATCAATATGTGAACGAGCTGACCACTCGTCTTAAAACTGTCTGGAAACTTGCCAATAAAAATTTGAGACAAACCAGGAAAAAGCATGCTGCCTATTACAATAAGAAAGCGAAGGACAGAGAATTGGCTGTGGGAGAGAAGGTGCTCCTTCTACTGCCCGGCAGCCAGAATAAAATGCAAATTGGATGGCAAGGTCCATATACAGATCTAGAGAAGGTGTCTAGAACAAATTATAAGATAGATAAGAAGGGGAAAGAGAAAATCTATCATATGAATCTCCTGTAAAAATATCTGGACAGAGAAAACCAGGAGGAGACACACCTACTGACCTTGCCTGTTGCAATGAAAATGAAAAAGGAACCACTCACCTCTCATGAATATCCTTTACATCCCTGTGAGATCGCTGCACAGGTAAAAATCAGTACACACTTAACGAAAAATCAGAGGTAGAGAGTTCAACAGGTTCTGAATGATCATACAGATGTGTTAACGGACCGACCGGGGCATACAAATTTATTAGAGTATGATATGAAACTCATAGACCCAACACCAATCTGTATGAGAGCCTATTCGATTCCGTTCGCTAAGGAAAAAGCTTTGAAGGAGGAGATAGATTATCTGTTGAGAGAAGGAATCATCTCGCACAGTGAATCTCCTTACAGCTCCAGTGTAGTTCTGTTAAGAAAACCCTCTGGAGAACACAGACTGTGTATAGATTACAGGAAACTGAATGCTGTCACAGAAGGTCAGGTGGATCCATTACCTGATACAAATCAGCTGTTTGCCAGGCTGAATAAAGCTAAATATTTCTCTAAAGTGGATCTGAGCAAAGGCTACTTTCAGATTCCAGTGAAGCCGGAGGTTAGACCTTATTTAGCCTTTAGCACGTCGGAAGGACATTATGAATTTAACATGTTGCCATTCGGGCTGAAAAATGCAACTAGTGTGTTTTCGAGGATGATAAGAAAATTACAGGATCCCCTGAATAATCCATGCATCACCAACTTCATGGATGATATTCTCATAGCGACTGAAACATTTGAGGAACACATAAACTCTCTGGATATGTTGTTTAATCGACTTAGAGAGACAAATTTGACAGCTAGACCAACGAAATGCTGTGTTGGATGTAAAGAGCTGGAATTCTTGGGACACACAGTACATCAGTGTTACATGCAGTTTTTCATAACTGATAATGTAGTCTGTCTGTATGCTTGTTATACGTTGAATAAGATTTTTGGGTCTAATGTATTCTTCATTGGAACCATAATCTAAGGGCGAATACTCATCTTTTGCTTTGAGGGAAAGTATATATGTAGTTACTCCTCTTTAAAAGGTGACCCCAGCTGACTGGATAGGTCAGAGGGGATGCGAACTGCGCATGTCTAAACTAAGAGAGTTTTTTTTATGAAGATTTCCGGCGGGAGGCCGTGTTTTTTGTTCTGGGTCTGTCAGACGGAATGTCTGATTGTTTCTCAGCATTGCCTTTTGGGGATGGAAACTCTTCCACTGTATTTAGAGTCCCCGGTGTTATTTTCTGTTCGTCAGGAAGACGACAGTTGCTTCTAAGTGGTGTTAGGAATTCGTATCAAGGTAATATTACGAAACATTCACACTTCCTTGGTAAGGATCATATTTTTGAGTCAACCAGTGACAAGAGCTCACAAATGGTTGGAAGGCAGAGCATTCCTCTTGTTACGCTCGTTGGAGCCATTTAGGACTGTTTTTCTAGATTTACACACAGAGACCCATGAGAATAGATACTCTTCTACAACCCGCATGATTGGCGGTATATTTTGAACTCAGACACTTATGTCTACAGAAGAGAAATCCACAGTGTGTACTGTTTGACATAGGCCTAATATATATATATATATAACTATCTGGAGTAGAAGAACAGATGGGTTATTAGTTATTATAACTTTGAAAATGAAAACTCGCCTGATGTACAAGGGAGTTGTATAAGTCTATCTTCGAAAGGACAGCCTATCTTCGATACGTCCGATTAGAGGGATGGACTATGCTAATTTCGTCGCCCGCCATGTTTGGGAAGTTGACTTAAGAAGAATGACTTTGATGAGTCAGAAAGAATCTGTTGGATGTTTATACAGTATTTACCCGTTGTGTAATACGGGGTTTTTTCTGCTAGTTGTAGACTGAGAGATATCTTGGAGGCTGCAACACTTTGATAAGCAGATAATTTTTGAAACTTATGTACATGCCATTGTTGTGAACTGTTTTCATATCCGCCATGTTCCTGTGTCATACTTACATGGAGTCGTCTTCGTCTTGTTGCTGTGACCATAATAAATGATCAAAACGTACACAGCTGTTTATTTATATTTTGACTCCATCCCCTTCACATCTACATCCTTCAAGGTGATGAATGCCACACACGCTCTTGTACGTTACGTGTGGTGATACCAGTCTGCACTGATACATAGACGTCCACCTCGACGAACTACCAGGTCACACATTCGCGATTAGTCATATTACAGCACGATACATCACCAGCCACTACCACCATAGCAGTATATAAAGAAGCCTTACTACATCAGTTGAACATATGCATTGCAACCAGATTGGTAACAATCAGGGAAACATGACCCCTGACCCCAAGAACCTGGAGAAGTTGAAAAGAGCACCAAGACCACAGACAAAGAAAGATGTGCGATCTTTTGTCTCATTATGTGGTTTCTACCAAAAGTATATTAAAAACTTTAACTCCATATGTGCTCCATTGACTGATTTAACGAGCAAAGGAAATCCTGATAGAATTACTTGGTCAGCGCAGTGTGAATTAGCTTACCAAGAGTTGAAGGAAAAGCTCACAAGCAGACCTATTTTGAAATTACCTGACTTGAGTCAAGAATTCATTGTGAGAACGGATGTAGTAATATAGGTTTGGGTGCAGCTCTATTACACAGGTCAAATTAACTTGACGGGGAATTAACCCCAGTAGCTTATGCTAGTCGTAAGTTGAACACAGCAGAACAAAAATATTCAACAAGTGAAAAAGAATGTTTAGCTGTCATATGGGCTATAAAAAAGTTCCAGATTTATCTCTATGGTAAATCATTTAAGATCCAAACAGATCATAAACCACTCGTGTTTCTGTCACAAGCATCGCATGAAAATGCTAGATTATTAGGTTGGTCGTTGCTCCTACAGCGATACCAGTTTAACATAGAATATATTCCAGGCAAAACCAATGTAGGTGCAGATTTTTTTAATAGACATCCGTACGACGAACATCAGAGTAGCCACCAGGCATAGGTAGTAAATTTATCTATGTGTATTTAGAAATAGGACTGACATATGATAGTCTGTTCTAAGTGGGGAGATATGTGGTAAACTTCTAAATACAATATCTAAATTAGAATATAACAGTATAGTGCATAAAGTCAAAGATAGGATAGTACTAAAAATTTTCATTGTTGGCGTCGCCTACGCCTTCAGCTTATTATTTGATAACACATTAGCCGAACAAAAAGGGTACCCAAATTTTCAAATTCGTCCTTGATGACAAACGTAACACTTCCCTAGGTCAACTAAGTATTTGCCTAAAAGACATAGTAGAGGGGAGAGGGGACGGATAGATAACCAACGCACATCACGTCTCACATTGTTTCTAAAAAATAAAACCGACTTGCTTGTATTGCCCTTAGGCGGTTTTCACAATACGATGACAAAGTTAGAACATTGGACACTACGGTCATGAAAACACGCTTAGCTCTTATTGCGAATGACGTAAATTCTCGTGTATTACGAGAGACTCTCGTATTTAGCTTGAAAGTACATGGAAAAAGAATTGAACAGGAGGTAGTTTAAAAATAAGCAACTAACATAGAACAAAGGATAGAATTTTGAACCAAGCCACTTAGCCCCATAAAAATCATATATTCGTGTACCTGAAGACTTGCTAACCAAGAATATGTAGTGAGTTATCTAAATAGTCCATTAGATAATCAAATATTGGTAATATTACATAGAGAATCGGAGATACTGTCAGGTCAAGTCATATCTGCTTAGATTGGATAGCATATTTTTTCGGGGAAAAAAATTAGGTCAAAGAAAGGCTAAGATAGTACGATGAAAGGGATTGGATGAAATTTGAAGGAAGCCGAAATATTATTGGCTAACCTAAATATACAAATCTAGTTGGTAGTAGTAACGCATTGTGGTTTGAGATAATTTAAAAAATAAAAATTCATTCAAAAAAAGAGATGCTTGGTCTCATTGGCCAACGCTTTTTACATGATAGTAATAGTAGGATGCTCGCTGCCATTTTTCCAAAAAGATTCAGAGGAGCAAGAAGCGATGAGCAGACTTGTGCTTTTTATTAATAATACTACAATCTGAAAGCAGTCTGAACAGAGGCAGTGATGAAAGTGTGCCTTATTCTATTGCCTAATTCATCGTTACTTGTTTATATTTCCTTGATATGTGGTAAGATTGATTTTATTGACTTTTTAATTAAAAAAAGGTTGTGTGAAAAAAGAAAAGGCCATGTAAAAGATTGTAATTAAATGGTTCCATGGCAGATTTAGGCATGACCTAGATGTTGATCCATCATATAAGGGACTATCTAAGAAGTTTAGAACTACAGGAATATATATATGATGGTCATACAGGAACATTACACCTATCTTATTGCATGGAAAAGATTACTGCAGGAATGACAGAGGCGTAGCATCCATTAGGGAAGAGAAAAGAAAACTGATACCATTTGTTCCATCAAACTAAAGTGGAGAAGCAGGGTTGTCAGAGAGAGCTGACCATGTTCTTTTGTATGTATGATTTCATGTACATTAGGAGGAATTAGCTTGATATTAAGACAGAACCATAACTTGCATTGATACAGGGGTTCCAGCTGGCACTTGTCTGGTGCTAGTACTCGCTCATTGAAGAAGTGTGCACGATTTCAAAGAGTCTCTGGCACCTGCTTGTATTGACGAAGTTCAAGTCCAGAGGAGACTGAAGTGTTTGGCCAAACCGACTACAACTGCGGCTTATTCCAGGATCCAGATAAGTTGAATATCTGGCCTGGGACAACCTATCACGATTAAATAATAATCTCCTGTGCTTACAAAAACATTCATCCTAAAGACTATAATAAACCATCATAGTGAAACAAAAGACAGTGGGATGATGACAATCCTCAACTTGCTTCCCTGTACCAGTATTTAAAAAGAGTAAATAACATCAAATTGAACATTTGTAATAATGTACTATGGACATATTGTCTGTTGTATGTAAATATCTTTAGATATATTTGTAAATATATCTATTCATCTAAATTGATTCTCATTGACTGTAGTCCTGACCAAAACAACTTTAGGCTCAGGACCAATAAAGTTTAACAAAAGATATTTTAAATATAAAATTTAACAGCTGGAGTTGGTTGAGTTTATCATAGTAATTAGTATATGTTTGTATATGTTTTTGTATTGAGATTCTTTAACAACACTCTTACAATACCCTAGACTCTTTATGTAGCTTTCAGTCACGCTAGTCAATAAAAATATAACAGAGTGTGATCGTAGGGTGGTACAAGAAAGGTACTCTGTAACACAGTTGTCCATTGTTTACCTCAGAGACCTTCACAGTTGATCTCACTCAAGTACAAATATACGCACACCATTCTTCTTAACATCTAAACCCACCACAACCACCTTTATTCAGTTATTCAGCAAAATGCGTATACAATTTCAGGTACGTAATTGCAGCCTTATAAAAAACGTGAATTAAATAACTAAAACCACCCATAATCAAAAGCCACAATGCTAACATTACATGTAGTGTTGGGCAGAGCAACCTAACTTGTAAGTTGAAGACAGGAGTACTACAGGGATGCCCCTTATGAACCTCTTTATTTTTGGCAGTCTTAGACTAGGTGATGCGCGAGACCACAGAGGGCAGTCCAAGAGAAATAAGTTGGACAACGTTTTCTACATTGGAATATCTGGAATACGCAGATGACACTTCTCGCACAAACATATCAACACACCCTAGACAAAACAGATAGACTGAATAATTATAGACTACAGGTGGGTCTAAACATCAATCTAAAGAAGACAGAGGTCAGGCAGAGCAAAACAACCTCCAGCACTAGAATGAAGGTAGATGCAGCCCTAAGGTGGATGTCTCAAACTTCATTAACAAGGGCAGTTATTGAGTCAGAAACTCACTCCATGCTTCGGAAAACCCACGGGGAAAAAAATCTAATTTTGACGTGTGTGCATACGCAAGGGGGCTAAAAAAAAAAAGGCACACACAGCCAAGCCAGCATAGTCTGCGCTGTCTAAGCAGTGTATACGTGCTTAGTAGGCCAGCACGTGACAACACGTCGACATTAAATTTTAGTTCTACTACATCTCAGGAGTCCAATTTCCCTCATTTACGATGTCGGAATTCGGAGCTTGGATCAGATAAAATGGCTTCACGCAGCCTCAAAATCTATTCTGAGTGGTGCCTCCTGGGACAGAGAACGAAGTTTGGATTCGTCCAGTGCAAAGAAAGAAGAGCACTACTGGGAAAATAAAATGGAATATGACATAAGAAAGTCAGAGTTACTTTATAAAACAAACACGGGAAAATACAATGGAATATGACATAAGAAAGACAGGATTACTTTATAAAACCAAACACGGAAAAATAAAATGGAATATGACATAAGAAAGTCAGAGTTACTTTATAAAACAAACACTGGAAAATAAAATGGAATATGACATAAGAAAGGCAGGGGTTACTTTATAAAACAAACACGGGAAACTAAAATGGAATAGGACATAAGAAAGGCAGTTTTTACTTTATAAAACAAACACGGAAAAATGCAAAAAACATGTCTTCATGATACCTTCACTGAAACTTCTTAGCGGAAAGTTGTGACTATTCAGGTTTTTGTTTTTGTTTTTGCCTGATTTTTAATTGTGTTTTCATTGTCCTTTTACTGAAACTGTTTAGTCCATTCAGGTGTTATTTTTTTCCACATCCCTCTTTTTTTTTCTTTTTTTTATTTAATTATCACTATATAAAAGATTGCGCTTTAAAGTTTTCAAGAACGAGGGTGTATGCATTCTTTATCCGTTTTTCCCCTTTCTTTTCAATCAATAGTATCATCAAAAATAAATATGACATGTACAACTTCATGGTGCAAGAAAGAGTGTGTAAATAAGTGTGTGCGATGGAGTGATAGGGTTTTCTTACCAGCTGCTCATTGTATTTTCATTGAAATTTCTTTATTGAAATATGTAAAACGAACATGTTTGTAAATTCAAACTGAATACGAATAAAGATTAATTTTTTTTTTAAAGTGCTCACCAAAATGTTTCATCGGCGCTAATAAGCGCACTTTCTTACTTGTTCGTTCTTCCTACCTTGCTAAAAGGTATGGCGTTCAAAGCCTTCTCTGACAAGGGCGAATAAATAGGATGTCCCGTCTGCAAGTTGCGCAATTTAAAAATTCTTCGACAATTAATAATGATAAAGAGTAGGCCATACGGCCAGTGCCATGCAGAATTTACAATGGGATCCTCGCCGGTGCTTTAGAGTTCGTGCACTGTGCTGAGATCCTTCTTGTGATCTAAGGAAGGAGATCGGAGCACTGATGTTGTCCATGTACAATGAAGATGATCCATAAAACCTAACACACCAAAACAAACAAACCTCTTCTCCCTTGGAGTGTAGAGATTAGCCAGAGAGAGCGCCATGTTGTCCTGTAAGCTGCATTTCTTTTGGCCTGGTTCCAGTCCAGTCATCTGTCCTTCAGGGATTGTCTAATGTTGTCCTCCCAACAAATTCTGGGTCGTCCTGGAGAACTGGATCTTTGGTTTCCCATATGAGTCGTAGTGGCCGATCTTCTCCAATCCTGCAGACGTGGCCAAACCATTGTAACTGGGAATGTTCCACTCGGGTCTGAACAACCTGTATTACAAAACATCCCAGAAACGGGTCTCCGACCAATGCTATTGTAAATACGCACAGACATAAATACGACTAACGAAGAGAAACAGCGGTTACAGAAAAACATATTCGTAATGAAGTTTTTGTTTTTGGATGAACGACGACTTTATTTACTGACTTTCGTAATTTACTGGTGGATCCTCCAAACACCAAGAAATGTTTAACCCGTCAGTTACTACATTCATTGCTTCTAAAGTACTGTGTTGTTCTAACTTGGATAAGCTGATTCTCGACTTACATGATTCTTCTTTAATTATCATCTTTTTCTTCGTACACTCTCAGACGTCTACTTGAATGTTTTCACAGAAAGCAGTAGTCAGTGTCACAGTGACTGATAATTTATTTTACCATTCCGTTCCATATGTTATTACTTTTAATGTTCTGGTTTCCTTGACATTTTGTATTTTCTTTTCTACCTTCGTAGCCCAAATTTTTTCACCTTCTCAAACCCCACCCGAGGTTTGTTTACATTCTGGCTGGCCTTCAGTATTAAATTCCTTCAACGGTCAGCGTAGCTGTAATATTACATCAGCGCACCCGTGGTTCGTTTGACCAGAGAAACATTTCTGTTACGCTTAAAGTGTTTGAACGAGCGAAAAGGTTTCTGTGAAAGAAACGGCTTGTCTGTGGGAGGTAACTTCTGCGGGTGGTCTCTGTGTTTGGCCTTCAGAACGCATTAGTGATCATAACATTATGTCTATCTGGGGAAATTTCTGGCGACTGTTGTCTCTGATGTAGTCTTTAGAATAACCTTTGTCTTACTAATGATTACATTCTACGCCGAAACATCTGCAGAAATAGGCCAGCCAGGTGTTCCTAGTAGCGTTGTTTGTAAACTATAAGACTAGAGAATTTTAATAAGTCAAACACACTCGTAAAGATTTCCTGTCCCGTAGATGACCATATGAGACTAAGGCAGAGTTAGCACAGCAGAACTAGAATGTGTTTGCCTAAGTTCTTGTCATTTTTCGGGGTAAGTAGACAATCTTATATATGATATATTCATGTTAGCTTTTATATATATCTGATAGAAAAGTGACGAGAATTCATTTCTGAGGACTTCTCCTAGAAGATTAATTCAGTGATAATGTAGTGCAGTCTACTGCCTTAGTTAAGTGGTGCTTAAACAGTCAGGTGTCAGTGTTATGGTTTATAATGGGTTAAATGATAAACTTACAATAACAGATACAGGCACTATAACTCTGAATTATAGGAGATAGTCACTTATTCCTTTTTGATAGAAACTTCTAGTGGCTGGGCGAGAATCATTATATGCTTACTTGTGTAGCTAAACTCTAGTCATAATTTTCACAGAAAGCAGACACCCGCCATAGATATAATTCTATCTTATTTACAGTCACAACTGTATTATTATAGCAAGAACATTGCATTTTCTATGTACTCATTTTGTGGAATGTTAATATATTTCACCAAGGGGCATATGATTTAATTGTGTAATGTCACATGCTGTAATCTGTTTATGTAATTCATTTAATGTTGTAAGATGAATAAGCATATCCATTCAACTGTAACTACAAGGTTAGGTTTCCTGTATGTTTAGTTGGAAGAAGAGGAGTAGTTTTTGCTGTCAGAACATTTACTGACAGGTACCTGGGTGTACAAAATATATTAAGCCTATGCGGGCACATGCTGATAATTGATAGAGTGGAAGGAGCGGAGCATAACTGGTTATATAACGTTAGTGTGATTTTATTGTTGGCTTAATGTAAAGGGTGTCTCTTTTGGGTCTCAGTTTCAGGGATACCGACTTGCTAGAGCAGACTCCAGTCAGGCGAAGAACGTCATATACTCTTCGATCTAGAGGGTTTCTGAATACATCTGGCAACGAGATGTCAACCCCATTCCTGAACCAAAACCCTTTGTCAACGCCAAGTTAAGCTCACGCAGTGTGCAACGAGCCAATGCTAAATCTGAAATCATCTATTGCAGTAGTAATCTCCTACTCGCCTATTGATCGCCAGTCAGAGCATGGCGGCTTCCAGCATATCAAACAGCCCAGCATCTGTAGCAGGATTTATATCACCAAGCTTTGTGTGCCTAAACGGGGCACTCAGTCACGCCACAGTCCAGCCAGCCCAAACAGGATTTAATACCAAGTACGCAAGATTCTTTAAGCGCAGGATAAGTGCGCAATGGACCGCTTTGTCCTCAAGTAACTTCGTCTGGTGTATTACTGGGTTATGTAGAACCTCGCACTTTTGAGCGGCCAGCCAAAGATAGACAGAGTTCCAGCCCCCCTCACGCAATTAGGGGTCACCAACGTTTAGCACCTACAAGGAAAGTTTTACAGGTTAATTCCATCACCCATGGAGTATATATTTACGTAAAGACACTTTTCTGGAGCTAGCACCTTTGGTCCCACGAAAGCGGACAGGCTGTCACTCAGTTTGTTTATTTGGTCAGCAGGAGAGATAGACAGAGTTCCGAGAAAAGAGTGAGAGCAGGAGGTGAGGGTGTGTTGAGGGCTTGGAGAGAGTGATAACTTTAATAAATCTTCTTCCAAGTTGTCTCAAGTCCACCTCCTATTTACACTTTATCTACGTGTAATCTATAACTCTGTCAGTCCACTATCCCTTGTCGATTTCACTACTATTGTCCAACTCGACAAACTACTCTTACACTTTAACTCAACCACGACAGTCAGCTTGAGGCTATATGCATCTCCGTAGGGCTTTTCCACGAATGGTACTGGTGTCGGCCATATGCGTTTTCTCTGCCCCACATATACAGGACATCTTTGAAGCAGATGTTTAGCATCCATGTTATCAGTGCCACAGCTAAACTCATCGGTAGTTCCTATCTTGTCACACGACATGGATCCCCACAAATAGAATTAGCTGCTGAATGGTCTATTAATTCAGACGTGTGGGCCATACTGCATATAATCCAACTGAAATATTCCTAAAGTAGTAGTCTTAGTTTCCTTGCTTTTCGTATTAGCTAAGTACTTCCATGCTTTTCGTATTAGCTAAGTACTTCCATGCTTTTCGTATTAGCCAATCTTCTCTCACTCTGCAGACATGGCCAAACCATACTAATGACACAGGTTATAACAAACACAAAAACAAATGGGAATACCACTACGAAAATAAAAATTATGAGGTGCATGGAGAAAATGTTATGAATTCTCTACAATAAATGGACCTCATGACTGGTATGACAGATTATACAATTAACATGACTTGTCCCATAGCACCTGGTCATTAAGGGCTGCGCACACTTCAGCATTAACAGATCTGCTACTACATTTGTGACAGTGAGACTTATTACCCTCATCATTATTGGTGCCAATGAGATAAGGTCGTATATTTTTAGTAGCACCAATCAAATACATCGACGGTGACAAGACCTCACAACACCGTCCAGCTAACGAAAAGTTAAGATTTTAAAGAGAGCAGTTCCATACAGACGACCTCGGGAAGGTTGTGTTTTTATTTGTGACATTGCTGAGAAGCCATGTTTTGAGCATCTCATCTCACAGAGGCATTTCTGAGTGTTAGTTCTTGAAGTTTTTCAGAATGAAGATAGAGTGTGATAAACTTTAGTGTTATTATTCACACGACAGAATATAAGCGGTCGCTATGTTCTGTACTAGGAAGAAAGACTATGTAAAGTGGTAACACAAGTAAGTACATCTCGATTTCTTTCAGTCCCCAGCTAGAATTGATTTTTATTACGGGAAGAAAACTGAGAAACAGCTATAAATGTATTGAAAGTTCAGAAGCTGAAGAAAATAGCACCTTTAAGTATTGAAGGTAAAAGGCGCAACTACATGTACTGAAAAGTTGTGGTAACAAAGGTCAAAGTGACCTGGGCACATAAGCCACACGGGATTTTTGGAATAACTCACACAATTACGGAGAGAGAAAGGAAATAGCGGACAATACAGTAAACTACCTTCTCAACAAAGTATAATTGATTTGATTTCCAGCTGCATTTGTTTATTTATGTATTTCTGTAAATAAACCTTGTTATATGACTCAGCCGAGTTATGCAGATTTGTCGAATTGAATGCAAAGTTACAACACTGTTAGTAAGTACACCACTATGTACCTTAACAACAACTAACGAGATAAGAACGAACCTGGCGTAAACATAAAAGAATCTACATCTCTAGCGGACGGCTAGTAATACACTTGAGGGACGGAAAAGACAGAAGATAGTAATTAACGTGAAGAAAATAAAGAAGAAATCACCATAATACATTACACGGTCACATTATTACAATTGGTGCCGTGACTTACCTACGGACTTATCCTCAGTACATAACACGGTCACATATATTAACTCTAATTTGTGCCGTGACCCACCACACTGTCACACATGTCCTACGAGGAAAACAATTTGTTGTTGTAGCTAGCTTTACAGTTTTCAACAGCCAAAAACAACATTACTCCTCACGCAAATTGAAAAGGAAAAACAGCAATTTGTAATTGTAGGAAAATTTGGTACCATTACCTTTGGGATCGATGCTCGCAGTAAAATTGTATTGATCAATCAAATGTTGCGAGCTACAACACCAGCGGAGACGTAATAAATGCAGTAAATTTGGACGCGTAGCGAAACATTTGTTGTGTGTTGAAGGTGGCCTCGTTCGAATAGAAATATAACGAAAAGGATGGATGAAAAGTGATAATTCTTTCACCTCTGCTTCCAGGAGGAAACAAGGTATGTTTGGGTGTAGATGACAGTGCAAGGCATGCAGTATTTGCTAAGATAATTGAATGCTAGTGTGTCAACATTGAATTGATATGACTGTTTGTCACTTCTGCTAAGCCTAGCAAATCGTAGGATGAGTGGAATGTAGAAGTACATATATGGAAAGAAAGCTCCAAGTCGTCTGAGTAAAACGAAATATGGATGAACATGATAGCTTGTATATAAAACGAGAACGACCAAGTGTCACAGGTTCTCTATTCTTAAGGCTGTTTATCCACTATTGTATCCATAACTGTGTAGTGAAGTATTGTAGTAAAATCTGCGAGAATAATCGCTCATTTCAGTAAGATTTTAGTCATAAAATGATAATAAATAAACCCGCCCTATTGTGTCTGACGGTGATACTCTCACACGCCAGCATTGCGCTGAATTTTGAGCAGTGGAAAGGATTAGAACCGACCCTGCCGTTTAAACCTCCTCGCTTTCCTTGTGACGTACATTTTTATCATTTTGCCCGATCTGATAGAGACTGCGGCAAGACTTACAATTAACGATTTTGCGGAAGTGTGCCGCCAAACTGCTGTCTGAATTAACGTAATATTTTGACTTTAACGCTGGTAATAAGTAGTAATCCTAACAAATTTGGTAGTGTAACACGAGACAGTTATAATTAACGCAAATTCTTACCCCGCCACGCAAAACCCCGCTTCGCTTGACACGTTGTGCCTTGCATATATACACGCTGTGGCAAAGCCAACAGAGGCAAACACGCAGACAATTTTATTTCCTCCTCGCGGTAGTATTACTGACGTCACTAAAACAAGTAGTTTTTTGAAAATACATGCTAGCGAGAGATGAGAAAGGGGGGAAAGATGGCCGTCTTGTGTAAAATTGAAAAATCTAAACCATAATGAAACTGACCATAAAAATCATATGGTAGTATAGCTTAAAGTCCACTGAGCAAGAATATGTTTTAAATAATATGGTAGTCCCAGTATTAGTCAAGTTCTTGAGAAAATACTAAATGTCTACGGACGCGCGACCAGACATACTGTTGTTCCTGCTTGTTTTTTTCATAACGTTAGTTGGGACGGCAGCTTAGAAAAGAGGCATTGAGGTAAATTCAAATTCGCTTGAGTAACAAGAGTGTAGGAGGGAAAGGGGAGCGGTAGGAAAATGTAATCCAAATATTGCATTAGAATATGTTGGTAAGCCTCTGTGTTCCATGAACACTGTTTAACTCTTTAAGTCCCAACAGCCAGTATACTGTACTTCCCGCTAGACCCATTTGGCCCAATCAACAGTATACTGGCTTTCGTATCTCTTGATCCTTTCTATGGCTCTTTTCTAATTTTGACAACTCAAAAACGCTATTTTCTTAAAGTATAGCCATCCATTTTGTACTTTTGTTATTTATGAATATGAACATTTAAAAAAATTATTTCCAAACAAAAACAATAATAACATACTGGGATGGCCATTTTTGTTTGGGCCAATCCCACTTTTTTGCTTGGGACTGAAAGAGTTAACATGCCTGAAGCATTTATATTTAAAAAAGGAAAAGAAGAGAAAATCATACAAAAGGAAATGTGGTTACTCCACATTATTTTATTGAGGAAAACTATGTAAACGTACAGTGGCGTATCTGCCCTAGGGACCTGAGGTGTGGTCACAGCAAGGAGGGAGTCATGTAAAATTAGGGGCGAGTGCACCTGTAATGCACGCGAGGCTGACCTCATAGCACCGTAGGAAAATAATAAATATAATAAGTGATCAGATATAAAAGGCCAGGGTGTCCTTTTGTTGCAGAGGTTTTATTTCCTGTTGCCAGGCGGTAACAGGAAACCTGCTGAGAGAGAATAACGCCATCAAATCTCCGACCATTCGTTTATGCTGTCAAAAGATAACGGGAGGAGCTTGGGCATTTTGAGAGATCGAGATTTTCTGCAACTTCATACTGTATTATCATTTTCACAAGGAACCCCAGGTGATATGTTAAGCATCTGGGTATATCTGACACTTTCGATTGAATAAATTCTGTATTTCAAAATCATACTCAGGAAGTTTATGGGGTATGATGATACCACAGCCCCTAATACACAGTGACTCACTCAATTAGATGAATAAAGTGTAAGCTGTGAACATTCCAACAGGAAAGATATATATATATATATATTGACTTTATAGTTGGTGGACAAAGAGTCCAGATATTTTAGTTGATCTTTTCTGTAAATTATCTTGTCCTCATTTTCAAAGACCTGTCCAAAAGATATGGCTGGACAGGCAGATAAAATTGTACAGAAAAAATATTCATTTTAAAGAAAAACTTAACCACTGGTTTTATTCATTTCCTCATAGAAAATTAAAGTTTTTTTATGGTGTTTACCATCATTTCATTTCTCCACTAGACACTAGGTACATCATACACCATACACTAGAGCCAAAATAGTGACCGTGTGAGATCTAGGGAGGTAGCGTTAGGTTCCCTGCACATAATTCATCATCATCATTTATAGAGTCATGGGCCTACATGTGCTTGACCTCACACGGTTAATACAGACACGGATTTCATTCTTTTAGGATACCATCATAACCTCCCCAGCAAATCAAACTTTGCTACAAGTATAAAGCAGAAGTTAATTTCATGTAGAATCAGCACCCCAGGCTATTTGTCAATTTGATGTTATATTTTTTGACTGCAAGCTATACACTCCTTGAAAAATTATGTGTGGCTTTTTAGTGTATTAAATGGCTGTGTTTAAAATTTATTTTTTCATTTTTATTGCCTCTAAACTGATGCGTGAAATGAAAACTCGTACATTTTAATTACTGCCTGTGATGATTTTGTTTTGTATGTTTGAAAAATTCAGCCCTCTATCTTTACTGGTTACACACTTTCATTAAGAAAATTAGTAGTGTGGGAATATCCATGTGTTGGGTGTCCATGATACAATAATGTTGACTATATTCTAGGTCATTTATTTAATAATTTATTTAACTACGTGATGGTGGGCAGAAACAAATAAACGAATAAATAGGACTAACGTCACAAACAGGTTAATTAAAGTGTCATAAAATAAACTTTATTTGGTACATAACAAAGTTGTTTGGTATAATAATTTAAAAAAAAAATATCAGAATACATTTAAACGAATTAGCTATACCGCTTAATTCTTTGTCTTGACAACCAATAGTTTTACTCTTGGTACAGTTTCTGAAAGAGTCTCCACTTATCATTTTTAGACTCCATTTTGTTTTCGTTGCTTCGGATTAGAAAACGAACTGGTCGTTCTCTCTTCATTCCACAACTTTGTTTCTCACTGACACTACTACTTTTTAAATATTTTAGTTGCATTATTTACTTTTTCATTCTACAACTTTGTTTCTCACTAACACTACTACTTTTGGAATATTTTAGTTGCATTATTTACTCTTCCATTCTACAACTTTGTTTCTCACTAACACTACTACTTTTGGAATATTTTAGTTGCATTATTTACTCTTCCATTCTACAACTTTGTTTCTCACTTAACACTACTACTTTTGAATTATTTTAGTTGCATTATTGTCGTAATTTTTTTTATCTGAGAGAGTTCTGATGGATATTGGTCCTTTTAGAGTGTAGAATGATAGTGAAGGCTCTGTGAGAATAGGGATTTAGGAAAGTGAGGTAGTAGATTCACAAGGGCTGGGGAAGAGTAAGGACAGTCTATTATTACGACGATATTTGTCTCTCAAAACTATTCCTACCACTATTCTGAACAAACAGTTGTTTGTCAGTTCCAGTCGCTCATGCGCACACACCGATTTGGTGCTTCTGACGCACAACGTACATGAATACACACTACGATAACGAAATATGGGAAATGTTTGGGTTTTGGGCCAGCCGACACCAAATGCTAATAAAGTTTTTAATACTTTTATTATCATAAAATCAAGTCACAAGTAATATCAATTTACAGTCAGAAATCATGGGTTACAAAACACAAAATGACAGTGGCGGGGGGGGGGGGGGGTGGGGAGAAGTATCCAATGCACCTTTTCCCGCTTGTATTTACTAACAGAAAAGACCCGGTCCCAAGGACGAGAAAGGGGGGGGGGGGTGTGATGATCAGAGATAGGCAGTTTAACCCAATGGTAAATTTATTAATCTGAGTCAAGGGGGTTACAGTAATCGGGGCTAAAGTAAAAGCTAGGGGTCATCAAATGTTTTCCTTTAATCAACCAATTTTCCCGGTGAGGGGGGAATGCTCACAGTTAAATAATCCCGCTAGGAGAAATCCCGAACAATTAAAACAGTACACCTTAATATTAGGTTGGACTAATTATAAGGGTAAAAAGATTAAATCTCCTTTTTAATTAAAAAAAAACACGATTGGCTGGCCAGCACACCGTCACACACACACAGACTTACCAAATGGTGAATTCTGGCACTTCATAGGAAATACATATAAAACCAGCACTAAACCTTGGCTTAGGTAAATGTATTTTCTTCCGTGTACATCCCCAGTTTAGCGGGTTGTTGAAGTTAACAAAGAGTCCCGAAATCGCTGGACGTTGAAGTTTAACGGTGTGGTGAAGTGGGATGTTATAAATATATATAGGGGACTTAGTGTACTGACTGAGATCAGCTGTGAAGGTATCTATATCTATTAAGAGTAGTGTATTATACAGACAGATAAACAATTTAATGTAATCCACTACTCTTGACAACACTGTGACACTCACATACATATAACACTCTATGAGAATATCTTAAAGGAGGCACTGATAACTTTCAAATAACAATATGTATTCATTACTGGCATGAATGAATATGTGTCCTGATTCAACTACAAGGGAATCAGGAATCACAATCAATTTAAATTACAAGTTATGTACAGAATGTATTTAATATGAATATTGTAGTGACATATATTATTACAAATGTTCTATGTGTGTCAGTTGTGTAGTAGTAAAATGAGGTAATACTGGTTTTGTTTTGTTCAAGCTCTGTTGGTATTTGTCATCATGACTTCAATAGTTTGTCTTTAGGGACTAGTATTGGAGATGTTCACAGTTCCTGATTTTAAGACAAGTAAATTCCCCTCTTAATGTTAATTTTACAAAGTCAGTTCAAGATGAGGGGACATAATGTTGAGCTCAGCTGGCCAAGTTAGCTTATCTGGCGTGATGGCGGCAGGAAAGGACTCCTCTGCTCGAATTCTCCTCTGGGCTCTGGAGACACCTCACTGATAGCTAAAAGGACCAAGGAGTATGCTGTCCGACACTGGATTCAGCAAAGCTCTGACTAGGTGCTGCTCAGTACCATCAAGACCACTGTCCCTGAAATCAAGAAGGATGTACCTTCTACTTCATAACTAATTTATATTTTTCTTTTTACACTGATCACAATACATCACAAACATTGCGTTCAGAGCGTTAGGCCAACAGTCAGCTTCATCTGAAATACTTTATACCAGCATTACCATCCTTAATGGTCACTACGCCTCTGCACTTCCAGCATTATTTCTGTCTAATCAATCATCCAGGTGTCAGTGTACTATTTGGCCATTCCATGCCGTTTTACTACCCTCCGACACCCTCTGTTCAGGCTGGAGCATTACAGGCTTTACCTCACATTTGCCACTGAACTACACATATATATACAGGCATAAATCAACAATTCACATTCAATTTTCATTAAAAGATATTGAATGGTTCAAGCTTACCACAATTCATACGAATAAACACAGATACGTTGATTAGCAATGAATTCTGGCACAAACTGGCACAAATTTCCATCTGCCTATGTTCCAGGCTTTTATTTAACACAATTATGAGCTGGCTTCAACGCACTGTTGCTTTATCAAGATCATTTAAACAAGTGGTCTCGAACTAACGCTCCCAAGTGTGTATATCAGCGAGACTGGCCAATGAGCCACGTTTCGACAAGTGTTTGAAAAAATGTTACCTTTTCCCGTTTCCCCTAACAACGAAAGATAGTATTTATAGTTCGACCAATCGTGGTTAGGCTTTCATTTGTTGCGCTCCAATCAATTTGGAGTTTACATGTAGGCTATTTATGTAACGTAAGGTTTTTTTCAAACACGTTATAAAAAAATTTTATGAGCAGAAATGATTTCATGCTGTCAGGCAGCCTCACTATTTTATTTTGGGTATAATTTATTAATTCCTGGACTATTGGCGTAACGTTTTACATATTATTTGTCAGCAAGCCCTAAGGAACCCAATTTTCCCACTTTAAAAGAGCTACGTGGCTGCGTTCAAAATATGTATTTTCTACCTCCTGTTTCGAAGATATGCTGTCTGGGTACTGTTATGTTTTCAACCGTAAACCCATCTATTGTTATCTTTCCTAATAAGCGTTTTTTATGATTTTAAAACCTAACTCTGGGGAAGGGTAGTGTATTTTATCACTGTCCGTCTGAAAAAAAAAAAAGTTAGTGCTTGTAGCCTAACACGCGTGATAGTAGTAATTGTGTATCGCGCGACGCGTGTTTAATGTTCGGCTTTCTGCCTCTCCCTTCTCGCTATCCTTTTGTCCATCTGTTCGTTCGTTTTGGTAACGTAATGTAGAAAAAGACATGAATGGAATTTAAAATTTAGGTCATTACGCAGTCTGCCTCTTAATGTTTTTCCAAGAAATACAGCACACGTTTCATTGAAGAAAGCGGGTATAATACAGTAAGCTTTTACTATCAACGTGAAAGCGTTACAATTTGCAGACGAAGCAGAAAACAAGGGGGATTTCGAGTACATTCTTTGTGACAGCACTGTCATTTTACCATTGCTCTTTTCTTTATTATATGTATTTATTAGGCTTTATATTTAATTGATAATTTATATATGTGGATTAGAATATTCCATGACACCTCCCCTCTTAAAACAGACATTATATGTCAGTCCTTTATTCTATATACACATAGAGAAATTTATTATTATTTCTGGGGTTTACGGTGATTCTCATCACACGGATGGCGGCTTAAAAAATCCGCTCCCAAATTGGTTTTTCCAGATATATACTCGATGCTAAAATTATATGGAGCCAAAAGTAAAGACCATCGGAGTAACCTGGAGTTCTCATGCTTAGCCTGTGCTAGAAACGATAAAGGTTTGTGATCTGTTTGCAACTTAAATGCCTTCCCATATAGATAAATATTGAATTTCTTTATTGCCCATATTACTGCAAGACATTCTTTTTCGCTAGTTGAGTAGTTGATTTCAGCTTTATTCAACTTTCTGCTAGCATATGCCACTGGGCTTAATTCCCCATCCAATGCATCTGATTTCTGTAGTAGAGTTGCACCTAACCCAATATTACTTGCATCCGTCCTTACTATGAATTCTTGACTTAAGTCAGGTAATTTCAAAATGGGTTTACTTGTGAGCTTTTCCTTCAATTCTTGGTAAGTCATTTCACATTGTGGTGTCCATGTAATGCGATCTGGAAGTCCTTTACGTGTCAATTCAGTTAACGGTGCACATATGGAATTAAAGTTCTTGATATACTTCTGGTAGAAACCACATAATGAGACAAAGGATCTCACGTCCTTCTTGGTTTGTGGTCTCGGGGCTTTCTGTAGTTTCTCTAAATTCTTTGGGTCAGGGGTCATGTTTCCCTGATAAACTGTGTGTCCCAAAAATTCCAATTCTTTACATCCAACGCAACATTTGGTTGGTCGGGCTGTTAAATTTGCCTCCCTAAGTCGATCAAACAGCATGTTCAGAGAGTCAATGTGTTCCTCAAATGTTTCTGTTGCTATAAGGATATCATCCATAAAATTTGTTATACAGGGATTATTCAGAGGATCCAATAATTTTCTCATCATTCTAGAGAAGACACTAGGCGCATTCTTCAATCCAAATGGCAATCTATTAAACTCATAGTGTCCTTCTGAGGTACTAAAAGCTAGGTATGGTCTAACCTCAGGCTTTACTGGAATCTGATAGTATCCTTTACTCAGATCCACTTTTGAGAAATATTTAGCTTTATTTAGTCTGGCAAACAGCTGATTTGTATCCGGCAATGGATCCACCTGTCCTTCTGTAATAGCATTCAGTCTCCTGTAATCTATACAGAGTCTATGTTCTCCAGAGGGCTTCCTTAAGAGTACAACACCGGAACTATACGAAGACTCACTGTGCGAAATAATTCCTTCCTTCAACAGATAGTCTATCTCTTCCTTCAAAGCTTTCTCCTTAGCAAACGGAATCGAATATGGTTTCATACAGACAGGTGTGGGTCTATCAGTTTCATATCATATTCCAATAGGTTTGTATGCCCTGGTCGGTCTGTTAACACCTCTGCATGATTATTTAGAACCTGTTGCACTCTCTCTTTCTGAGTTTTCGTTAAATGTGTACTGATTTTCACCTGTGCTGCTGTCTCACAGGGGTGTAATGGATATTCAAATGATGAAAGTGGTTCCTTTTTCATCTCCATGGCGATGGACAAGGTCAACAAGTGTGTCTCTTCCTGATGTTCTCTTTCCAAATATTTCTTCAGGAGATTCACATGATAGATTTTTTCTTTCCCCTTCTTATCTATCTTATAATTTGTTCTAGACACCTTCTCTAAAACTGTATATGGACCCTGCCATCCAATTTGTAACTTATTCTGACTCCCAGGCAAAAGAAGCAGTACTTTCTCTCCCACAGCCAAATTTCTGTCTTTCGCCTTCCTGTTATAGTAGGCAGCATGTTTCTTCCTGGCTTGTTTCAAATTTTCATTGGCAAGTTTCCAGCCAGTTTTTAACCGAGTGGTCAGCTCATTCACATATTGGTATGAAGATGTAATGTTTTCCTCTGCCTTTTCATCAGTCCACGTTCTTAACAAAGCTTCAAGTGGACCTTTTATTGGCCTTCCAAACAATAATGTTGCCGGGGCCATACCGGTTGAACTATGGGGTACCTCCCGATAAGCAAAGAGGGCGGCGTGCAGGTACTGGTCCCATGTATCTGGTTTTTCGTGTGCCAACTTTCTCAGGATCGACATCAATGTGCCGTTAAATCTTTCCACTTGGCCGTTCCCTTGGGGATGATACACACTACAATGGAAGTGTTTGGCCTGAAAGATCCTGAAAACTTCTTCAGTTAGTTTCCCCTTGAACTGAGAGCCATTATCAGTCAAGATTTGATTGGGAAAGCCTAACCTTGTGAAAATTGTGAGCAATGCCTCTGCCACATGTTTAGAATCAATCGATGACAGGGCTACTGCCTCTCCCCACATAGAACAAGTGTCCACCAGAGTCAGAATGTAGCTGTTCCTTCTCTTGGTTCGGGTGAGAGGTCCCACAAGATCCACGGCAACTCTCTCAAAGGGTGTTCCCACTATGGGCATTTCCCCCAGAGTTGCTGGTGCAGTCCAATGTTTAGGTGCTACTCGTTGGCACTCTGGACAGGATTTTACATATCGTTTGATATCTTCAGTTATTCCTGGCCAGAAATAGTGACAAGCTATTCGCTGTCCTGTTGCGCTGATTCCCATATGACCACTGAAGGGAATCGCATGCCCTAGTTCCAACACTTTAGTCCTATATGAAGTGGGAAGGACCAGCTGTCCGTGACCATTGGATTCAGATCCAGCCTTCCTATATATCAGTTTGTTCTTCATATAAAACTCTCCCTTGCCTGGAGGTGTATGAGATTTGGGCAACTTCTTGAAACATGGCTTGAGTGTTTTGTCCTCAGCCTGTGCCTTCCTCATCTCATCTGGGTGAGTATTTATGGGATTATCCTCCTCCTTCTTTGACTGTGATCTGGTCTGCACTGTTGCCAATATCACAGGTCTCTTGGGATTCCCCAAGAAGACATATCTACACCCCAATATTAGAGGGTAGATTGGCTCATTTATCACTGCTGCTTTTATGATCCCTTCCACATATCGCGTTTTCACTTTTATTCGGGCGACGGGAAGTGTCATGGTAGCTACATCCTTGGTTGCAGTTTGAATCTCCACTGTTTCTGTGGTGTATTGATCGGCCTGCACCAGGTGAGACTCACAACGGAATCGTAATCTAAACCGGTATCATATAAACATCTTATAGTGACACCATTACAGATGACATCTTCACACACTGGGGGGTGGTATGGTTCCTGTAATTCTTCAGGTTTGCCCTTCTTTTCCTTTTTCCCCGATGTCATAGCAGCAAAATGAGGAGGTTTCCTTCTACAATGGTCAGTGTCATGATTGTTCATCTTACAATTTTTACACCACCTTTTTCCTTGGTTGAAAGATTTTCTTTCATCATATTTCCTTTCATCGAATTGTGGGAATTTATTTTTATTTTCATACCGTGGCCTATCAAATTGGTGCTTACCTTTATTTTGATCCTTAGGATCAAATTTATTAAAGTTCTGTGGTGCCCTAAAGTTGTCCACCTGTTTCTTTTTATTACCTGTTACCTCTGCTTGAGCTGCTTGATACCTTTCAGCAACATTTAGCAACTCTTCCAGCCTCTCTGCACCTTGTTCCATGAGAAACTTTCTCAGGTCTGGAGCCATGGACTCTCTTAATTGCTCTATAAGGACCATTTCCTTAAGATCTTGGGTTTTCCCCAGAGAAGTCCATTTCTCCAAGTATGTCTCTATTCGTGCAGAGAACTGGTGATAGGTTTCACCTGACAGTAGTTTAGCATTCCTAAATTTTTTTCTATAGAATTCTGCATTCTTTTCATACCTTAACAAAAGAGCCTGCTTTAGCATGTCATAATTTTCCTGATCACCTCTGCTCATTTTTGCAAAAACTTCATAAGCTGCCCCACGAAGTCCCTGAGATAACTTTAAGCTCCACCTTTCTCTCTCTAACCCATACGTGGTAGCTAATAGCTCATACCTATTTAGGTAGCTCTCAATATCATCGTCTTTCTCAACAAAATGATCTAAATGAAAATTCATAGCTGAGGTTGAGGCTCCTTGAGTAACCGTAGCATCAGAGGCAAAGGGACTGGCACCATTTTCAGGAGCATGGCCTTGAAACTCAAACTCCCTTAGTCGTAACTCATGTTCCCTTTGTAATCTTTTGTCTTCTGCTTCCCTTTCTGCAGCTAATTTCCTTCTTTCTGCAGCTAATTTCTTCTCTTCCCTTTCTGCAGCTAATCTTCTTCTCTTCTTTTCTGCAGCCTGTCTTCTCTTCTCTTCCAATGCTTTTAGCCTCTTTGTCAGCCTCAATCTGCAACCTCTTAGTCTCAGCCTCAGCTTGCAACCTCTTAGTCTCAGCCTCAGCTTCAAACTGTAACTTCTTAATTTCCTTGTCAGCCTCTAACTTTCTTTCGGCTTCAAACCTTCTTTCTTCACGTTCAATAAATTTGTCACATTCCGTCGTGACATAGGCAACCATAACTTGCCCATCTAATCCTAACTCTTTTGCAGTCTGAACCGCAGCAGATCGAAATTTGGCCAGGTCCGCCATTGTCTATTATGTAAATTTATACAATGTCTAACCAACAATTCAATCTCTAATGGACAACACAGGCACCGTGAGCTCAACCTTATTTAATTCCACCCAAGGATACCTTTTAATTCTTATATTCCCTGAAGTGAATTACCCCCATATTTTTAATAGGGAAAGATTCAAAATCCCGGGAGCGAGACCCCAATATATGTGGTGAAGTGGGATGTTATAAATATTTATAGGGGACTTAGTGTACTGACTGAGATCAGCTGTGAAGGTATCTATATCTATTAAGAGTAGTGTATTATAGATAACCTTACTTGCTACCACATATCTCTATATCTCAGTCAGAATTATTCTGGAATAGTGTGATGCTACGTTATGTGTCTAGGGTATGTGTATGATGAAGTGTAAGTCACAACAACAGACAGATAAACAATTTAATGTAATCCACTACTCTTGACAACACTGTGACACTCACATACATATAACACTCTATGAGAATATCTTAAAGGAGGCACTGATAACTTTCAAATAACAATATGTATTCATTACTGGCATGAATGAATATGTGTCCTGATTCAACTACAAGGGAATCAGGAATCACAATCAATTTAAATTACAAGTTATGTACAGAATGTATTTAATATGAATATTGTAGTGACATATATTATTACAAATGTTCTATGTGTGTCAGTTGTGTAGTAGTAAAATGAGGTAATACTGGTTTTGTTTTGTTCAAGCTCTGTTGGTATTTGTCATCATGACTTCAATAGTTTGTCTTTAGGGACTAGTATTGGAGATGTTCACAGTTCCTGATTTTAAGACAAGTAAATTCCCCTCTTAATGTTAATTTTACAAAGTCAGTTCAAGATGAGGGGACATAATGTTGAGCTCAGCTGGCCAAGTTAGCTTATCTGGCGTGATGGCGGCAGGAAAGGACTCCTCTGCTCGAATTCTCCTCTGGGCTCTGGAGACACCTCACTGATAGCTAAAAGGACCAAGGAGTATGCTGTCCGACACTGGATTCAGCAAAGCTCTGACTAGGTGCTGCTCAGTACCATCAAGACCACTGTCCCTGAAATCAAGAAGGATGTACCTTCTACTTCATAACTAATTATATTTTCTTTTTACACTGATCACAATACATCACAAACATTGCGTTCAGAGCGTTAGGCCAACAGTCAGCTTCATCTGAAATACTTTATATCAGCATTACCATCCTTAATGGTCACTACGCCTCTGCACTTCCAGCATTATTTCTGTCTAATCAATCATCCAGGTGTCAGTGTACTATTTGGCCATTCCATGCCGTTTTACTACCCTCCGACACCCTCTGTTCAGGCTGGAGCATTACAGGCTTTACCTCACATTTGCCACTGAACTACACATATATATACAGGCATAAATCAACAATTCACATTCAATTTTCATTAAAAGATATTGAATGGTTCAAGCTTACCACAATTCATACGAATAAACACAGATACGTTGATTAGCAATGAATTCTGGCACAAACTGGCACAAATTTCCATCTGCCTATGTTCCAGGCTTTTATTTAACACAATTATGAGCTGGCTTCAACGCACTGTTGCTTTATCAAGATCATTTAAACAAGTGGTCTCGAACTAACGCTCCCAAGTGTGTATATCAGCGAGACTGGCCAATGAGCCACGTTTCGACAAGTGTTTGAAAAAATGTTACCTTTTCCCGTTTCCCCTAACAACGAAAGATAGTATTTATAGTTCGACCAATCGTGGTTAGGCTTTCATTTGTTGCGCTCCAATCAATTTGGAGTTTACATGGTAGGCTATTTATGTAACGTAAGGTTTTTTTTCAAACACGTTATAAAAAAATTTTATGAGCAGAAATGATTTCATGCTGTCAGGCAGCCTCACTATTTTATTTTGGGTATAATTTATTAATTCCTGGACTATTGGCGTAACGTTTTACATATTATTTGTCAGCAAGCCCTAAGGAACCCAATTTTCCCACTTTAAAAGAGCTACGTGGCTGCGTTCAAAATATGTATTTTCTACCTCCTGTTTCGAAGATATGCTGTCTGGGTACTGTTATGTTTTCAACCGTAAACCCATCTATTGTTATCTTTCCTAATAAGCGTTTTTTTTATGATTTTAAAACCTAACTCTGGGGAAGGGTAGTGTATTTTATCACTGTCCGTCTGAAAAAAAAAAGTTAGTGCTTGTAGCCTAACACGCGTGATAGTAGTAATTGTGTATCGCGCGACGCGTGTTTAATGTTCGGCTTTCTGCCTCTCCCTTCTCGCTATCCTTTTGTCCATCTGTTCGTTCGTTTTGGTAACGTAATGTAGAAAAAGACATGAATGGAATTTAAAATTTAGGTCATTACGCAGTCTGCCTCTTAATGTTTTTCCAAGAAATACAGCACACGTTTCATTGAAGAAAGCGGGTATAATACAGTAAGCTTTTACTATCAACGTGAAAGCGTTACAATTTGCAGACGAAGCAGAAAACAAGGGGGATTTCGAGTACATTCTTTGTGACAGCACTGTCATTTTACCATTGCTCTTTTCTTTATTATTTGATAATTTATATATGTGGACCATTGCTGCGTAATTGCTGCTTAAATGATGTTTCATTGCTGCTAAATTGCTGGGATGCGAGGTTTAAAAGATCATTCTGGATGCAATAGAAAAAACATGAAATACAATAAAATCATATTAAAATCTAATGCGCGATACATTTACAGTTTAACTATGTTCTGCACTCGCGTCTTCAATTAATAAAGCAAGAAAAAACTCCCCGTGAGGTTAATAGTTAAAAGCACATCTATTTATACAGAACTAAACTGTATTAAAGTTATAATTCCCTTAAGCGGCTATTGTATTAGGAAATAAACTTATATATGTAACATTTAGTTGGCACTAGAACTTTGAAGGTGGGCTTATTTAATAAGGTTAAATTTACACCACAATCCCGTGAACTAAATATGAAATAACTAGACCACTGATCACTCGAAGCTAAAGTATTAATTACCGTCTGCACAGAAAAAGAATTTCACTCCAATAGCCAACAATTTAGATGAAATCTAACAGGAATTTAGCTATATGCTAGTGAATCTTAGAATTCTGTCAGAACGAATGATAACGTTGCCCTTTTCAGATTCTGTATTTATCTATTAGAAAGGCAAGATAAATGGTACGTGTGAAAATTTCGCGCCTCTTCAGTTCCCAGAGGAAGTCGAAGTTATTTAGCTGCCATGCTAACCACGATGGCCCGATTGACTTCCGATCTACGTTTGACTCAGGCTGCTCGCACGAGGATGTGAAATTTCGACGAGACTAGCCTCGTTCGCGGTGAGTTTCCTGATTCCTCAGATCGTATCCTCTACGCTGAGCGTTCCATCGTTCGGGCAAGTCTGCGGGTGGCCACAGAAGTGCGAAGTCTGCAAGAAGCTTTCTTCTGACCGCTCGTGTCCGTCTTGCGAACGGTTCAGTGTTCGTACGGAGATGCTAAACTTCTGCTTCTCTGTTCTGGGGATCTTCTTTGACTGCTTTGATCCTAGCCGCTACTCTTCGTTGATGAAAAGTTACAACAATACTGATGTTCAGGGATTCTAATGTTATGAAAAGCTAAAATACCTTTAATCATCCATCAAATCAGGGAAAATTCACTTGACAAACTAGATGAACGTCACAATTATTTACTCTTCCATTCTACAACTTTGTTTCTCACTAACACTACTATTTTTGAAATATTTTAGTTGAATTATTTACTCTTCCATTCCACAACTTTGTTTCTCACCAACATTACTACTTTAGAATATTTCGGTTGAATTATTTACTCTTTCATTCCACAACTTTGTTTCTCACTAACACTACTACTTTTGGAATATTTTAGTTGAATTATTTACAGTGTGTCCCAAAAGTCTGGATTCATAGAGAATTCGGCTGCTACTTGTCTATGTGAGGATCCCTGGCTTGTGTACATGACAACAATCTTTGTGCGTTAATCTGCTGCAAATGTCGAATCCATATTGGCACAGACAACAATTATTACATACGTTAGAAAGGCGAATACATTTAGATAAGGCAAATTGCCTATATTTCCAGACGTTTGGCCCATCCTATATTTCCAGACGTTTGGCCCATCCAATATTTCCAGACGTTTGGCCCATCCTATAGTTAGTTCAGTTATGGACAAAGGGTCCTCTTTATTTATTTATTTAGAAGGAGACAAATATGAGGTTCAGCAGTGGAATTGTTATAGCAGCATATAAAAGGGAGGGAATATCCTTCTTTTTCAGGGTTATATTGCCTAGTACTTATGGTGGCAGGAATCCTGGGGCACAGAGATTTCTATTTTGGTTGTGGAAATTTTAAAATGAGATATCATATGCCCATGTAAAGGGACTTGACCTGACAGACTGTCTGAAGTTAATGCCTGTAGACTCTTCAAGGTCCACACAATAACTGCACAAGAGAGAATCCCAAATGTGTGAATTTAGGAATCGTAAATTCTATAAATATTTTTTTATCGGATAGGTTTTCTTAATTTTATAAATTATGCTTGGGCAAGGGTCGTAAGGCCTACTCTTTATGATTTCCAATTGCCAGGGAATTTTTAACGTGTGCAACTTGCACTCGGAACCTACTATTTGTTTGTCCTTATCCGAGAAGGCTAGGCATCCAATCACACTACCCAGGGGATCATCGGGAGGATGACATGATTTGGACCCAGTGGTTCTGAAAAAATTCCATCATAAATATTCCTTAGACTGAGAACCGAACCCTATACCTTTATAATTAGAGGCAGACGCCCTACTTCTTAGTCACTTCGGCTCCTCAGAATAGAAGAGAAAATACTAAGTATGAAAATGTGTTTAAATGATTGTCGAAGTGCGCTATTTGGCGCCGATGAAACTTTTCGGCGCGCACATCTGCGAGGGAAAACGTACTAATGAAGTTCAAGGAGTACCATTAAAAGTGGCAGAGCCAATAAGTGTTCACTACTTTATCATGTACATCAAACTTCAAACTATTTAAAGTCTTTTAACTCTAAACATAAAGCACACAATAAAACTTTAACAATATAAAAATTGTACTCATTAGAAAAAGTGAATTGTTTATTCCTTTTATAATTTTCTCTAACAGACTCATAAAATTAAAAAAACTAATGAAAATATGTAATTTTTTTTATTTTTGTTTCTAATTAAATTGTTTCCCTTTAAAAGTAAATAGGATGCTTTCCCCTAACTTTCTGTCTCTGCTGCTTTAAAGTATCACATGGTTAGGTTTGTTTTCTGTTTGTTTCACTTATTTCTGAGATATCACATCCGGTTAAAACCTGACAAGAAGTGTGATATCTCGGTTATAAGCGGGGTATATTGTGTGTATTTTTATTACATTTTGCTGTACTGTTATTTTTGTCCTTTTTTTTTAATTATGTGGGGAAAAGGGGGGGGGGGGGGCTTTTTATATTAGCCACGAACAGTTGTAATGTGTACACTTGTGTACGTGTATAATTTGCTTGTAGACATATGAAGCTGACAACATCATCACTGTAATTAACTTGACACACAAGAACCACCACTGTAATTAACTTGGCACACATGAACCACCACTGTAATTAACTTGACACACATGAAGCATCCCTTTAATTAACTTGACACACATGAACCACCACTGTAATTAACTTGACACACATGAACCACCACTGTAATTAACTTGACACACATGAACCACCACTGTAATTAACTTGACACACATGAACCACCACTGTAATTAACTTGACACACATGAACCACCACTGTAATTAACTTGACACACATGAACCACCACTGTAATTAACTTGACACACATGAACCATCACTGTAATTAACTTGACACACATGAACCACCACTGTAATTAACTTGACACACATGAACCACCACTGTAATTAACTTGACACACATGAACCACCACTGTAATTAACTTGACACACATGAACCACCACCACTGTAATTAACTTGACACACATGAACCATCACTGTAATTAACTTGACACGCATGAACCACCACCACTGTAATTAACTTGACACACATGAACCACTACTGTAATTAACTTGACACACATGAACCACCACTGTAAGAGCTGGTAACTGCTTAGTGTGGTATTCCTCACAAGGGACCAACAACAGAGGTGGCTCCAGGATCCACAGATAGCAGGGAGTGGATGATGATATCACAGTGTTCATATGTAATATACAAGCACTTTAGTCAATTATATATATTCTTCTATGTGGCCGTAAAAGCACTTCACTACAGTACGTGCACTAAGTTACAAGTGTTTGCTGTTTATATTAAAAGATTCAAAACTTTTCAATTATAAAATCATTATTTTAACATGGTTGTGCTGTTCTAACACCATACGTTTACTGTTGACCTAAAATGATAACAACATTATGAAACCTGGGACACATTTTATTATAGTGGTAGGTCCCATACAAGCAGATTATTTTGTTTGTTTACTTCACTATAACAAAATCTGGAGTGAATGAACTACCTCGTTGTGCAAACATCTGACCTGAAAGTCGCCTCTGGTTAACCCGTTAGAAAGGAAAATCAACGGCTTTATGTCTTTATCTTACGGAATCTTTTAATCCCCACCGTGTTATTCCTGCTCTTCAGCACCAATAGAGAAAACGTCAGCACAAAGTGTCGATAACAATGGAAACCATCAATAAGATACAGGACAGGAAAATCAAGAAAGCAGATTTGAATAGGAGTAAAATCAGAAGTTCCAAAGCCAAGGCTCATAAAGTGTACACATAAGCCAACCAAGAGGTAAACAATAAAGATTAAATAAGTGACAAAAGGAAATATACTAAGTAGGAAAAAAGAGGCCGAGGAAACCGCATCAAAAAGAAATATCAGAAATTATATCGTACAGTATGTTCAAGAGATTTACGAGGAATGCATCTTTCAGCGCTGACAGACAGTTTAATGTGGAGTGAAATCTATCACGTTAAAACAAGCGTCATAGGATTAATACCATTGAAAGTAGGACGACATGTAAGTGTTCACTACTTCAACATATGCATCTTGTGCAATATTTAGAAAAATGTCTTATATAAATACTGAGAAAACATAGACCTTTTAAAATAATTTAAATGATGTACAATACAAGATAAAACACATCTATAAGCATTATATATTTCCCCTGGGTTTATCTCCCTTTACTATTCATCGGTAACGCGTAAGGAAGTCTATATGTCCATATATATCAATTTCGTGTGTGATGAGTGTCTCCGTCTTCGGTTATTGTTTCTGTTGTGTTTTTCTTTTTGTAACGCATGAGTGGCTGTACAATGACAGCTTTCGCCTCTTTAATGTTGTGAGTATGTCTTCATATGGTCCTACAACACTTCTAACTGCATGTCTTATCTGGTCATGCTTTATACGATCCTTATTAGATTTTCCGATGACATTTCTGTAACATCGCATATCTAATTCCTGTATTGTTTAGAAATTCACAGTATCCAGGTAGGTACAAGAAATCACAATGTCCCACATTTACATACTGTCTGCTCATGTTAAACCAGCAAAAACAGATAATCTCTTTGTGTGATTCTCGTCAAACATAGAAGTCATCAACAGCTTAAAATATACCTGTCACAAAATGTAGGGGATATTTTAAGATGGTATGTATTATTTTACAAAAAAGTGGATTTCGTATTTTAATGGTTGTATGGACATATCGAGCACGCTCTTCTCCACTCTCACGTGCAATATCAAGTTAACCTGGTGACTCGTGATGAGTACGCCAATCCCAAGAACAGAGGTGGGGCCCATCCGTAAAGTTCACACATTATTCTTTTTCACAAAAATGTATGTATCTCGGGTTTGATGAACACTGCTCACCACGGACAGGTATAAAAAGACTCTGCAACAGATAAAATTTCTTTTCTTCGTCATGGAACGTTTGACAGAACAGCAGAGATGGATAGGCATAGGCATGTTGCAAACCGGAAGTCGGCAAGTGGATGTTACTCGGAACCTCGATGTTTCACAGTCAGTTGTCAGCAGACTGTGAAACAGGTATCAAAATTTCCGCGCAGTGGCTGATCTGCCTCGGACTGGCCGCCCAAGAGTCACTACACGCCGCCTAGATCAACTTCTTGTTACTCAGGCCCTCAGAACTCGGACTCGAAATGCTACTCAACTTCAGCAACCCCTTCAACAGACCACTGGGATCCAGGTCTCAACTCAGACAGTACGAAACCGTTTGCACCAAGTGCAACTGGCCTCACGCAGACCGTTTGTAGCTTTGCCCATGTCACCACAACACAGGCGAGCAAGAATGGATTGGTGCCAACGTCATCATCGGTGGAACAATCAACAGTGGGCATCAGTGATGTTTTTTGATGAGTCCCGTTTCGTTTTGGATTTTCATGATCGTCGAATATGTCTGGCGACGGGGAGGTAAGCGTTACCAGCCTCCTGCAACTGTTGCACACAACCGTTATGGAGGTGGCAGTGTAATGGTGTGGGCAGGCATCTGTATGAATGACAGGACCGACCTTCACATATGCCAGGTCAATATCACATGGCTCTACTACCGTGACAACATCTTCGAGCCTATCGTTGTGTGTGACGTACGTCTAGTTTGTCAAGTGAATTTTCCCTGATTTGATGGATGATTAATGGGACTTTAGCTTTTCATAACATTAGAATCCCTGAACATCAGTATTGTTGTAACTTTTCATCAACGAAGAGTAGCGGCTAGGATCAAAGCAGTCAAAGAAGATCCCCAGAACAGAGAAGCAGAAGTTTAGCATCTCCGTACGAACACTGAACCGTTCGCAAGACGGACACGAGCGGTCAGAAGAAAGCTTCTTGCAGACTTCGCACTTCTGTGGCCACCCGCAGACTTGCCCGAAAGACGGAACGCTCAGCGTAGCGGATACGATCTGAGGAATCAGGAAACTCACCGCGAACGAGGCTAGTCTCGCCGGAATTTCACATGCTCGTGCGAGCAGCCTGAAACGAACGTAGATCGGAAGCCAGTCGGGTCATCGTGGTTAGCATGGCGGCTAAATAACTTCGACTTCCCTGGGAACTGAAGAGGCGCGAAATTTTCACATGTACCATTTATCTTGCCTTTCTAATAGATAAATACAGAATCTGAAAAGGGCAACGTATCATTCGTTCTGACAGAATTCTAAGATTCACTAGCATATAGCTAAATTCCTGCTAGATTTCATCTAAATTGTTGGCTATTGGAGTGAAATTCTTTTCTGTGCAGACGGTAATTTATACATTATCTTCGAGTGATTAGTGGTCTAGTTATTTCATATTTAGTTCACTGGATTGTCTTGTAAATTTAACCTTATTAAATAAGCCCATCTTCAAAGTTCTAGTGCCAACTAAATGTTACATCTATAGTTTATTTCCTAATACAATAGCCGCTTAAGGGAATTATAACTTTAATACAGTTTAGTTCTGTATAAATAGATGTGCTTTCAACTATTAACCTCACGGGGAGTTTTTTTTCTTGCTTTATTAATTGAAGACGCGAGTGCAGAAAATAGGTAAACTGTAAATGTATCGCGCGTTAGATTTTAATATGATTTTATTGTATTTCATGTTTTTTCTATTGTATCCAGAATGATCTTTTGAACCTCGCATCCCAGCAATTAAGCAGCAATTAAGCAGCAATTAAGCAGCAATGAAACATCATTTAAGCAGCAATTAAGCAGCAATGAAACATCATTTAAGCAGCCATTTCGCAGCAATAATATATATCTAGAGTCTTGCCGACTCAGTTCGATTACTCCAGTGACTTATGAACATATTTGAAATTTAATCTTTGTGGCGATCCTGACAAGCAATCTGAAGTATACAGAAACAAAGCAAACCCAAAGACTATTTTAAAATCCCAATTCATAAAGTCGTTTTTTTATAATTATTAAACTGGAAGAAGAACAGTCAACAGTAGCAATATTTTACTCACTGCTCTATTCGTGAAGAAGAACATAGATTTCCCTGACACTGTCTGTCAAGCATAATCATTGGATTTTACCAACCCCCCGAAGAACTTACCTCAGTGTTTTTTGTAGTTTGTGACATTACTGTAAAAGAAAGTTATCTCCACCAGCGGTGCCAATCTTAGACACCACACCATTCCTCACATCTAGCCAAGTGCCTGTGCCATTCTTTAGGAACTTTATCTAATAAACAAACAGTACCGTTAAACTTCAACGTCCAGCGATTTCGGGACACATTGTTAACTTCAACAACCCGCTAATCTGGGGCTGTACACGGAAGAAAATACTTTTACCTAAGCCAAGGTTTAGTGCTGTTTTTTAATATGTATTTCCTATGAAGTGCCAGAATTCACCATTTGGTAAGTCTGTGTGTGTGTGACTGTGTGCTGGCCAGCCAAGCGTGTTTTTTTAATGAAAAAGGAGATTTAATCTTTTTACCCTTATAATTAGTCCAACCTAATATTAAGGTGTACTGTATTAATTGTACGGGATTTCTCCTAGCGGGATTATTTAACTGTGAGCATTCCCCCCTCCTGTGAAAATTGGTTGATCAAAGGAAAACATTTGATGACCCCTAGCTTTACCTTTACCCCCTATTACTGTAACCCCCTTGACTCAGAGTAATAAATTTACCATTGGGTTAAATTGCCTATCTCTGATCATCATCATCACCCCCCCCCCGACCCCCCCCCCACCCTTCTCGTCTTTGGGACCCGGTCTTTTCTGTTAGTAAATACAAGCGGGAAAAGGTGCATTGGATATTTCTCCTCAGAAACCCTCCCCCCTGTTATTTTGTGTTTTGTAACCCATGATTTCTGACTGTACATTGATACTTACTTCTAACTGGATTTTATGATAATAAAAGTATTAAAAACTTTATTAGCATTGGTGTCGGCTGGCCCAAAACCCAAACATTTCCCATATTTTGTTATCGTAGTGTGTATTCATGTACGTTGCGCGTCAGAATCACCAAATCGGTGTGTGCGCATGAGCGACTGGAACTGACAAACAACTGTTTGTTCAGAAGAGTAGTAGGAATAGTTTTTGAGAGACAAATATTGTCGTAATAAGAGACTGTCCTTACTCTTCTCCCAGCCCTTGTGAATCTACTACCTCACTTTCCTAAATCCTTATTCTCACAGAGCCTTCACCATCATTCTACACTCTAAAGGACCAATATCCACAAAATGTTCACAATATACCCAACTTATAACCGAGAGATCACACCTCTTGTCAGGTTTTGACGTCATGTCCAATCTCGTAAATAAGTGAAACAAAAGAAACAAAACAACAACCAAATGATACTTTAAACTAGGGTTCCCATTCGTCCCGTTTTTCCCGGGACAGTCCCGTTTTTTAATAAAATGTCCCGGTGTCCCGAATTTATTCCAAATGTCCCGCTTTTTAAGGACCCTTCCTAAAAAAAAAAATCTTTGGGTAACAGATTTTATTCCGTGTTTTAGTAGTGTTACTTTATCAATTTCCGGTTACAGTGGACCCTCGGTTTTAATCTCGAACAAAAATTCGAAAGTCGACCAAAACAGTGTTCAGTGAGCATCTACCAAATGATTTAACTACAGGAAGGCAGAAAAGTTTCTTACTACTACTGTGAGAAATCAGTTGCAAGAATTAGAAAAGAAGGACACATAACAGTTGAAAAGTTTCAAAGCTATGCAGTAGATTTCTATGACACCTGCATTGAATATATTCAGGAGTGGTGTACACCATTTCTTACGCCTCTTCAGTCTATGGATTGGATCAATTTGAAGGGAAAGGAGTCTGTGACTTGGAAGAACATCCAAGAAAGCTACATATTCACGAAGACAGTGTCACCAAATTTTACTGTGAATGAAGAGGACTTATTTGATGAGTTTGCATGTGTGAAAAAATATTGTGAAAGCAAATTTGATGTGTGGAGTGAACTGAAGGATCAAAGTGTCAGTGAAAAATGGTGTGAGATGTTCGCTCATTTTACAAAGCAGGATATAAATGCTGAGAACCTGAAATGCCTAGTTAGTTTTTGTTTGGCACTGCCAGGATCCAATGCAGCTGTTGAACGTATTTTTTCATTAATAAATGCGCTTTGGACAGACGAAAAAAAAACAGACTTAAAATTGAGACAGTGAAAGCTTGCCATTATAAAGACCAATTTTAAGGATTTCTCTTGTGTTGAATTCTATGTCCAAATATCAGAAGAAAAAAACTTCTTGAACAGGCCCATAAATCTGATAAATATTCTGATGAATCTGAAATATAAACTTGACTATTGTTTATTTTTTAAAGGTGCGATTTTTCTAATTAAGTATGCTTGTAATTTATAATTCTTTTTTAAAGTTGAAGTTGTGTTAGTTAATGTATGCATTTTTTATACCAGTATCTTATTTTAAGTGCAACATATAATATATAATAGATTTATTTGTGCTTTACCCTAATTTTTAACATGTCCCGTTTTTTTACAAAATGTCCCGGGTTTTTTAGGTTAAAATTTGGAAATGTCCCGGTTTTTGAACAAAACATTATGGGAACCCTACTTTAACAGCAGAGATAATGAAGTTAGGGGAAACAATCCAATTTACTTTCAAAGGGGAACAATTAAATTATTAATAAAATTTCAAACTAAATAACAGATTATCACTTTTCATTTACTTTTTATCAATTCAATACACACATTAATTTAAGGCACACAAGAATTTCTTACTTTTATCAGTACATTTGTTAAGTTGTTAAAAACCCTTTTGTTTACCTTGTTTAGAATTAAAGTTCTTTTAATAATATGGAGTTTGATGCGCAAGTTAAAGAAGAGAATACTTATTTTCTCCGCCACTTTCAATGATACTATGTTCCCCTTTTCTTTCATGGAGCCGCAGATGTTCGCCAAATAGCGCACTTAGATAATCCTTTAAACACATTTTCTTACTTTGTTCTCTCCTATCCCGAGTGGCTAAAGACATGGCGTCCGCATCTATTTCTAAAGACACCGGGGTCGGTTTCCAGTACAGGGAATATTCTTGATGGAATTTTTTTCAAAACCACTTTGTACTAAAAATGTCTTACTCCCCCCTGATTCCCTGAGTAGTGAGATCGGATGGCTAGCCTTATTGGATCAGGGCGAAAACCTACCTGATATAAAAATATTTATAGAATGCGTGATTCCTGTATACACACATTAGGTTGCTCACAGATGCTTTGGAGTTCGTGCACTGTGCCGAGATTCTCCTTGTGAGCTAAAGGAGGAGATAGGAACCACTGATGGAGTTTTCCGTGTGCAATGTAGATGGTCCTTAAAACAAAACAAAAACCAAAACAAACAAACCTCTTCTACCTTGGTGTGTAGAGGTTAGCCAGAGAGAGCGCCATGTTATCCTGTAAGCTGTATATCTTTTGGCCTGGTTTCAGTCCAGTCCTCGGTCCATCAGGGATTGTCTAATGTTGTTCTCCTAGCGAATTCTTGGTCGTCCTGGAGATCTTGATCCCTGGCTATTGGTTTCCCACATGTGTCGTGGTAGCCTGTGACGGATTGCCTCCCCTTAGCTCTGCAGTAGTGGTCCAACAGTGGCCAAAACTCAAGTATGTAAAATAGGTCGTCAAATGTGTCTACCTTCGCACAAGATTACTCTTGCCAGTGTTGTAGATAGAAGAGTAATGTCGCTTCTATCCCAATGGAGTATTCATAAGATATTCCCGAAGTCAAGAACAATGCTGTATTGGCAGGGCAATTGTTAACTTATATCGGTTCGACGCCTTTTATAAAGAATTAAGCAATGGTTTTAGCCCGTTCAAGCCCCCAGCTGGTGTAAATGTAGCGAAATTTTTTTCTAAGAATAAGCTTTATATATTAAATATATGTCTAAGTGTAAATATATATTAAAGAGTCTTGCACATACGTTTTTTTTTTCATACATACATATACTAACCGAATCAATTATGATTGTTATTTTTAAAATAACACGTAACAAATTTGATAATCAATTAGTTTTCAAAGGTTGCAATGATGGTGAATTTTAGATGAAAGTGTTATCTTCAAAGAGGCTGGATAGAGGAATGTTAATGTTATTTGCTGTTGTATTTTGTTGAGCACTTAGCTTAGCATCGATGACTACTGCAGCCGTGGTTTCGACAGTTTTTCGGTAAAGATGACACTTCACAGTCTGATAGCTTTGTTCTACGAACAGACTGATAGCTTCGTTCTATGAACCGTCTGATAGCTTCTTTCCACTAACCAAAAGCAACTTTTGGGAACACAATTTCATGGCACAGTTTAGACTGGACACAAACAATTTAGGTTAGATACTTTCGAATCACTTGGTCTGGAAATATTGTATTCTTCTTATGACTGGTGATCTAATTCCTTAGGTCTCTAGTCTTGGTATTTATAAATGCGGGTCTATTTTTTTTAAGTTTTAAAGTTGCCGAAATACTTCGATCCTTGTCCTCTAAGTTTCCTGTCTTTATATTTATGAAAGCGGGTTTACTTTTAAAGTTTTAAAGTTGCCCAATTACTCTGATCTCTCACTTATAATTTTGGAATCCTTTGTCCGCTCCTTCTCTTTCTGGCTCTGGTGAATTGCTAGCTTGACGGGGCGATGCAGTATGATCTGTGACTCCGATTTCGCTAGACTATATTTCCAATTCTCAGTTCAATATTCCAGATTGTAAATCTGACGAATATGTCAATGAGAACCATTGGGTATTCTGGCTCTCACTTTACACTAATCCAATCTCTTTTGCACTAAATGGGTATGGGTGTTTAAATCATAATACCCCCGCGTATTTTAAAATAATATATTTAAAAATTGCATTGCGTGACCTCTTTCTAATAATGCTGTAATACTTCCGCTTGCATCCTTCTGCTAAACTCATAACCGCCATCGGTGCACTCATTCTTGACTAGTACTTGTAACCCAAATTGTCTCCTCAGCAAGGTCATCTGTAATAATTACACAACAGGTATGGACCTGCGGAAGCGATTATCTAATTATCATCTGTGTTTTCGCCCATTCCTCAGACGGATTTCTCTAGCAGACAGATTGGTGTTCTATTGATCTATCGTACGAGACCATATTGTGGCTTTAGAGTTCGACTCCTATCAAAGGTGGCTAGGGGACTCAAGTGTCAAACGTATTACCGCTGATCTGTGTAATCAACCTGGCATTATTACGATTCACCTGGCGAAACGTAAACAAGTCTGGGTGCGGCTGTATATCAAAAATATAAATGAAGGTGCATAAAAGATGCCAAATAAAAAGCGGATGAAGGGGTGAGAGAAGGGCTCAAAAGTACATGTACAAACGTTTTGTCACAAATCCGTTCTTCTCCAAATCTGCAGACGTGACCAAACCGTTGTAACTGGGACTGTTCCACTCGGGTCTGAACAAACTGTATTACAAAACATCACAGAAAACGGGTCTACGACGAGCTCTATAGAAACATCAGTTACAGAAAAACACATTCGTAATGAAGTTTTTGTTTTTATGACAACTTAATTTAGTGACTTTCGTAATTTACAGGTGGGTCCTCCAAACACCAAGAGATTTTTAACCCGACAGCTACTACATTCATGTCTTCTAAGATAATGTGTTGTTCTAACATGGATAAGTTGATTCTCTACTTACATGATTTAGAAAGTAGCCTATATTCATTAAGGTGACAATGCTGCATACAAGCATATTATTGGTTTCTCTAGAACTGGTGGAATGTTCTACCTAGCTCTACAAACTCCACGCCAGAAAGTCACAGTTAATAAAACAAATAGACGTTAGAATAAATAGCATAGACTTACGTATCGGACATATGGGTTTTTAAGTACCTGTAGAGCAGGTGTTCCTGGGATAGAGCCTGGGATATGGCTACCACGTGGGGATAAAGAAACATTAGGCAGGGTTAAGCAGAGTATTTGGTAAAGAACTTTGAGATGGGCCAAACGTCTGACAATATAAGCAATCGTCTTATATACATTTGTTTCTCTCTTCTAACTTTCATAATAATTGTCATTGCCAATATGGATTCGACATTAGCGGTAGATGAACACACATTGATTGTTCTCATGTACGCAAGAGAGGGATCTTCACAAAGAGAAGTAGCTGCCGATATCTGTATGAATCCAGACTTTTGGGCCACACTGTATATAATCCAACTGAAATATTCCAAAGTAGTAGTGGTATAAGTGAGAAACAAAGTTGTGGAATGAAGAGAGAGTGACGAGTTCTTAAGCTAATCCCGAGCAAGAAAACAAACAAACAAACTGGAGTCTAAAATGATATGAGAGGTGTCTCTTTCGGAAAATGTACCAAGAATAACACTATTTGTTGCCTAATTTGTTTGAATGTGTTCTGATAAATATTTTTTTTTAAATTTCTTTACTAAAAATGTTGTTATGTACCAATTATTGTTTTTTTATGACACATTAATTAATCTGTTTGTGACGTTAGTCCTATTCATTCGTTCCATTTTATCCATATATCAACGTTATTGTCTTCTGACTTCACTTCTTGAGATGGCTATTATGTCACATAGTCTATAGATTATAGGTAAACTTAGTCCTATGTAACTTCAATGGTATAGCAAATCTCCCCCCTGCTCGCGGTTAACGATCAGCGCACAATGTCAATTATCACAAATTATCGTCGGTCGTTAAGTGGCTATTAGATTGGTAGGCGTCTGATAGTTAAGTCCTTTGATATTAAATAATAGGCACATATAATAAATACGCGCAATAAATAAGCGTAAATTCTTTTCTATCACTATCAGTCGCGCCCAGCATATAATCAGTCAGCTAAAACCGTCTCTTCTTGTGTGAGGAAGCGTGTGGTGAAAATTAACATTATAATTGAACATCTGGTATGAAATAGCTACGAGCTATTTTATTTCACAAGTTTTACCAGCTAGAAAATCTAAAGTGAATTATAATGGTAAAAGCTAACACTTTTAAACACGTAAGCACTAATTTACATTACCAAAAAATATGAATGAAAAAATGCCTACGAATGCTAATAACACATTTAGGGAAATGGTTCTAGAACTGCGTGCTTAGACTATCCAAAAATTATGAGTGAGAACTGATAGCAGGTTTAACACATTAACTGCAGGAAGCCGGTGGGACCGGCTTTTGAAAGCCTATCATTTTGGACCTCGAGCCGCCCAGAGCGTGAATCTAATTTTAGTAATAAAACGAATGAAAAATGTACTGAAAGACTTTCTGATCTGGTTCGAGATTTTAAGTTGCCACCGAAAAACAAATTCCGAAAGCATGGTTGTTGTAGAGCACTGGAAAATTGATATTAGGTTCATATTTTTCAGCGTTTTGGGTTAGTTACCAAATTGCATAAAACTGTTTATCGTGGCAACTAGTGATAGGACCACACAAAATGCGTGTACATCTCATCTAACGGCTGAATAGTCTAGAAACGTGTTTCAACAGTTGACTGATAGATCTAGCGACGAGGACAAGAGTAAAAACTGTGTGCACGTTGTTTGAAATAGTGATTTTGAAAGAGAGGGAGCGCAAGCAGTTATAATTGTGAAAATATTGCAAGTCCTCGGCCATCGGACAGCCGTTAAATAGCAACAACCTCCATTAGAGTTACAAATGTTGCTTATTATAATAGCGCATTCATTTATCTTTAAAATGACGTGTAATTCATACAAATCTGTAAACAATTATGAAAACTACAGCTTACTTTGTGCACACACCTACAGGATGAAGATGGGAAAAAAATCTTCGGCCACAGTGTGTTTTTCAATTCGGTAGTTAATGTGTTAAGCATTAACTACCGCAAGCCGCGGCCATCGGCGCACGAAAGAAACACATTTGGACCGCAGACCGCCCACAGCTGCTTTCTAAGTTTAGAAAGAAAACAAACGAATTATGCGACGAAACACTTACCGATCTGGTTCGAGATTTTAATTGACCACAGGAAGACAACACCCGTAGGCGTGGGTAAATTTGTGCCTTTGAAAATTGATATTATATTCATATTTTTCAAACGTTTCAGGTTAGTGCTAAGTTCAGGATGCAAGCAGCACTGAATACCATCAGAAAATGGGCATCAGACCGGGGAGTACAGATAAACCTCTCAAAGACAGTAGCAACCTGATTCTCTCTGTCGATTCGCCGAGAAACAATCAAACTGCAACTAAATGGAAGTGAGCTTCCAATCGAGGAAAACCCAACATACCTGGGAGTCAAGTTGGATAAGAGACTCACATGGAAGCGGCACATAAAAGCAATAGAACAGAGAGCAAAAAGAAAGCTCTCTATTATGAAGAAACTGGCTGGCACAAGTTGGGGGGCAAATACCAGCATACTTAAAAAAGTCTATACAGACATAGTCAGGCCTGTACTTGAATATGGCATGTCAGCCTGGGCCATGGCATCTAAAACAAACACAGAACGTCTAGCGAAAGTGCAAAATTCAGGACTTAGGTTAATCACTGGAGGGATGAAGACTTCTCCAATCCAGGCAATGGACAGATACACCAACATCCGCTCTCTTAATGACAGACGTGAGGAAAAGGTATACACTCACAGTGAGAAGCTTCTGCGATTGCCAAGTCATCCGATGCATGCCAAACGTCATAGTTTTACAAAGAACAGGCTGAAAAGAACCAGCTTCTTAAACATCTCCAAACATCTGCATCGATGGAATGAAGATCTCCTCCCAAACCGATCAACTGAGATTGAAATGTTAATTGATTACAAGGAGCCAGATGACTGCCATGAAACTATATCTATTATCCCAGAAGTCACGGAAATAAAAAAGAAAGGCCACCAGACCCCTCAACAACTAAAAACTTTGGCTCAAGAAATTATTGAAGAAAAGTACAACCCGAAGGAGTGGACACACGGATACACATATGGATCCGCTGAGGGGGCAGTAAAGAAAAGTGGAGGAGGCATTTTTATAAGATTCCTAAATGGAAAGATTATCCGAAAAGCCTTCGCAACTGGAAAGATCTGCTCCAATTTCAGGGCAGAAGCTATGGCACTACTACAAGCTCTGAAAATCCTCACCAGATCCAAACAGCAGCCACCAGCTACGATAGTAATATTCAATGTCTGCAGATCATTACTGGAATCAATACAGAACACCAGAAATGATAACATGATTAATGAGATCAGACCTGAGCTCAACATCATCCAAAGGTCGTCAACAATTGCCCTTCAGTGGTTACCCTCCCATTGTGGAATTGCTGGTAATGAGAGAGCAGATGCTCTTTCAAGAAGTGGCAGTAAAATGGAACATTACAGCCACCCATTGCCCTATCGGGAAGCAAAAACCATCATCCACAACAAGTACAAAAATTAGTTTAAGGAGGAAGGGGATATATACAGCAGAGATGACCCAATCCACCAGCTAAACAGATGCCAACAGGCCACCATTTTCCGCCTGAGAACTGGCCACTGCAGATTACTTGGCCATCTCTATCGCCTCAGGATATCCCACACAAATGAATGCCCATGTGGAACTTTAATCCACACCCCAGATCACGTTCTCCAAAACTGTCCAACCCATGATGACCCGCGACGTGTGACCTGGCCAAGTGGTGCTGATCTCCAGCAGAAGCTATGGGGCTGCCGCGCCGACCTGGTAAAGACTGTGGACTTCGTCCTGGCGACAGGCCTGCAGATTTAGCATGACAACAAACTGAACGCAGAAGAAGAGAAGACGAAGTTACCAAATCGCAAAACTGTTTACCATGGCAAAAAGTGATAGCGCCACAAAAAACGCACGTACACCTCGTCTACCTGCTGAACCGGCTAGAAACTTGTTTCAGCAATTGATTGATAGATCTAGCGACGAGGAGGACATTGATTCAAATACTGATTTTTCTGGCAGTGATAACAGTAGTAGTGACAATTCAAGCAGTGATGATAGCGAAGATATTAGAAGTCCTCGGCCATCGGTGAGTAGTAAAGAGCATAAACCGCGGTTAGAGTTACCAATAGTGCAGGAAATACTGTAGGCCTAACTAAAGAAAGAGAACAATGGAAGCAAGTGACTGAGGGTGAAACAACGAATAGTTTTTATTTTGTTTTAACTCGTGAACCAGGTCTGCAAGCAAATCTTGATGCAGCTTCCTCTGTGCTTGATTGTTGGCTTACATTACTGACACCAGATGTTTGACATTACTGACACCAGATGTTTGACATTACTGACACCAGATGTTTGACATTACTGAGACCAGATGTTTGACATTACTGACACCAGATGTTTTACATTCTTTGATCAAAGTAATAAATGAATATGCTGACATAAAGAATTCAAAACCCCCATCTTCAAACAGATCTTTGTCTGCTGCTTGCGAACTTGTCACTGACTATGAGCTTTTGAAATGTTTTGCAGTAACAACAGCGATGGGTTTAGATAAAAAGCTATCGGTAAAAGATTATTGGGCGCAGACACCTCAAACTGTATACACCCTAAACGAAATCTCCTTATGAAACACATTTATTTATCTATTTTATTAAACACGATACAAAATAGGTAGCAGACCTACATTCCTATGTTCTGTCTAACACTATAGACCGAAGTGTTGAGGAATCACCTTCTACCTAAATTAACTCAAGTGTTCAATGCATCTTCAGATCGACTCTGGTTTCTTTGGGGCGACTGACGAAGAAACAGGCCTCTGCTTTTTTTTAAATAGGTGTTTGCTACTTTTCTTTGTAGCACGTCCCTTTCAACCATCTACTATATTCATGGAGCTGTTGGTTATATCAGGACGTGTTTCATTTATTGTAATAGGCTTTTGTTAGTATTTATTTTATACTATATTACCTGTAGTAGGGTTTTTTTTAAATTTTGTAGTTATAGTTCAATGTTGTTTTATTAACCCAAATATGATATTGTCTAAATTGATATGTTTTTATGTTTCACTGGAGGGTTTTTGGTCAATCCGTATTTACCAATGTAGACTACTGGCTTGCATCCTTATTTGTTTATTTTTTATATGTTAGCTTTTGTTTTTGTAATAAAGTGTTTTATTACCTTTTGTTTTTCTGATGGGGTTTTAGTGCCTATGAGATTTTCTACACTCATTTCTACCTTGTGGTTACTACAGTATGTCTTAATGTTTTGCCTCTGCTGGTCATATTATTTTGCAGTCCACCAGAAAGTGTCTAAATGTATTTGGTTCTTGACACTCTTCGCACGTGGGTTCCTCTATCATGAAGTATCCAGTTACAAGCTTGAGCCTCAGCAATTTTTTTATTAATTGGTATTTTTAGTTTATCTTTTATCTGAAATTTTTTGATTGGTTTTTTTGTCAGGATTTTATGTGAGTGTCCTGCCTTTTTATTTTGGTCCCATGCTGTTATCCACTCTTTAGTTATTGCGTAAGCAATTAAGCTCTTAATTTCAAACTTCCCTAAGCCTACTTCAATTTTGTTATAACTAGTTCTTCCTCCTTTGGCTTCTTTGTCTGCAAGCTCATTTCCTGCTATCCCCACATGTGATGGTATCCATGTTAGTGTTACACTGCATTCTATAGTGTGCAGATTTGTATTGACCTGTAGTATTTCCTCTATAATATCCGGCATGCTACATTCGTTTCTGTTTCTGATAGCTAATACTGATGAAAGGGAATCTGTAAGAATTGTTATTTTATTTGGTGGGTTGTCTGTAGCTATTTCTAAAGCTTTGAGTATTGCCACTAATTCTGCTGTAAACATGGGAGTATTACCTGTTACTTTGTATCTTTTACAAATTTTTAATTTTGGTATTGCTATTCCTGCTCCTAATTGTCCTTCTTCATCGTTTGACCCATCTGTATATATGGTTAGGCTATTATTTATATACCGTTCTATGTACTTCAGTGCTTTACGTTTTACTGAGTTTATGTCGTTAGATTTGCTTATGATCTTTGATAGGTGGGAGTCAGTTTCCGGCACTTTTAGTTCCCATGGTTTGATCTTTGCTTCATACTGAGCACTACAGTTCATCACATTAAATAGGTTTGGGTGTTGATCCACTTCATCCATCGTTTTCCACTCTGACTTTTAGTGAAATGTGTCCTATGTACTGGTTACCCCTATTAAAGGTTTTGTGTGCTGGGTGAGTTGGATCTTTTGCCACTCTTGCCCAGTAGCTGAATCTCAGCTCTTTCCTCCTTAGCTCTAGGGGTATAATGCCTAGCGCTACTTCTAATGCCTCTGCTGATGTTCTCTTTGAGCCAACTGCTATTATTGACAGTGCCTGGTTTTGGACTGTGTCTAATTTTTTCTTATTGCTCGGAGCGGCTGATGCATAGACAACACTGGAAGTCACGTTTGCCCCTAATAAAGGATTTATAGAAGGTTAGCACTGTCTTATTGCAGGCTCGTCAACCACTTCCTTTCATATATCTTAGAATGTTAATAAGACCCCTACTGTTTTGCACTAATATGTCTATGTGGCCAGCGCACTTCTTTATATAGGCCGCTAGGCCTAATCACTCACGGTGTAGTGTGCGCGCGTAGTAATTGGGCCACGCAAATAACACACGCGATGGATCGTCTAGAAGGAGCGAAAACACAAATATAACTCACAACTATTTCTAGGCTTTATTGTGGCCCTCTTATAGAAGCGACAACACAAATATGAACTTCAGGGAGATTTTGGGGCGTTTATTATGGCCCCATCACAGTGAGTTTGGAGTTTCCTCAAACACATGGTGTGAGGCGGGCAAAGGTAGCTGCAGCTTTGCCATTGCCGCTGTTAATGTCTGTATCCATGGAGAGTTTGTTGTTGATGGTAGGCCCCAGGTATGTAAAGTGGTACACCTCTGCCAATTCATAGTTATATATAGTGGTAACTGGTGTGTTGCGCTACGGGGTCTTTTAAATTTAAATAGTTATAATGTTCATATGCAGTAACCTTCTAGTTACTCAGGCCAAGAAACTGCTAGGGACCACCGCACACAATCCACACCAAACTGCCACAGTTAAGTAGTTGAAAGCGAAGTGGAAACGATTCACAAATGTTTAATAAAGCATGAAACGATGCTCCATTATCAATTACACAACCATTCAATATATAATGGCATTCTTTAAGCCGTCATAAAAGAGTCTCTGTAATGTCGTAGCTCGAAAACACTATCGTTCGATCGACTTCACAGTTTATTTAATTCTGACTCACTTTTTGAACATAATCCATATTCTCTTTTTAAATATGTCTAGTATCATCTAACAGAGGCATATTGATGATCTGGTGCTGGAACATCGTAGGGATTGTACACAATTAATATGTATTTCACGAGTTCAGAGACATACGTCCACTTGCCACAACTACACACACAGAAGACTCTACCAGCCAATCTCCCACTTTTGCAGATCGTAACTTTGACGTCTGCCGATCCGCACCTCGAGGCAATGACGTCACTTCCTGTGTTACCAATGACTACATATAATAAACAAACGAGAAGCTTTGTCCAACCATTTTGATATCGACAGACATGTTATGAATTTTACTCCTAACATGGTGCAACATTCACATGCTGACTCAGCACATCAGTTTTCGTTAGAATTATTGTAAGGCCAAAGTCCTTACATGCTTGGGTGAAACGATTCATCAAGCGCTGAAGCACCTGCTGACTTTGAGTGACGATTGCAGTGTCATCAGTGAATAACAAGTTGCGTATAGTGAGCCTCCTGATTTTAGTTTTTGCCTTCAACCTTTCGAGGTTAAACAGTTGGCCATCCAAACTAGTGTAAATGCATAATACTTCTGTTGCATCTTTGAATGCATGATTCAAGAGAAAGGCAAAGAAGATACAAAAGATGGTTGAAGCCAGAATGCAGTCTTGTTTAACACCATTGCGTATGTCAAAGGGCTGTGATTTGCTTCCAGCATAAAAGACTATTCCCTTCATGTCTTCATGAAATCACTGTATGATTTCCAGCAGTTTAACAGGGCAGCCCATTTTCATGAGGATTTTGAACAGCCCATCCCTATTTACCACGACAGATGCTTTGTGGGGTTATAAAGGCGATATATAATAACATTTTCTGCTCTTTTGATTTTTCCTGAAGCTGGCGGAGAGAAAAGATCATATATGTTGTTGATCTACCCGCTCGGAATCCATACTGTGACTCTGGATATATGCGGTCAGCTAACTTTTGTAGTCGCAATTAGAAAAAAACCTTACCAACAAAACTAAGAAGAGATATGCCTTTGTAGTTATTGCAATCACTTCTGTCTCCTTTTTTTAAAAAATAGTGTTACAACCTTGGCATCTCATATGTCTTGATGGATAGTTGTCTCTTCCAAGCAGTGGCACAGCACCATATGCAGAGGAGATAATAGCGTACTCTTACACCATTTGATTAAATCGGGAGGAATCAAATCACTGCCTGCTGCTTTGTCAGAGGCCAAGCTATCAATGCCCTTACTGAGTTCCTCCAATGTTTGTTCAACATTCAGCTCCTCCATAGTTGGCAGAAATTGACAGCATCAAGGGCTACAGGCGTGACGGTATTTTCTCTAGAGTAATGCTCAGAGTAGTGCTCGATCAACCTCTCCATCTGTTTACCCTTATCGGTTAGTTTCTCCCCGCTGTTGGTTTTTAGCGGTGCTGTCTTACATTTTGGAGGGCCAAGGGCTGTTTTTATACCGTCGTACAATTGTCTAGTTTGGACTGCTTTCCCTGCGGTCTGGATGCTCTCGCTGATCTCGAGTCAATAATCATTTAAGCAACGTCGAGCAGTTTGTTGGACTCTGCTTCTCGTAGCCTTCAAGATCTCGAGAATTCTAGGACTCGGTGAACGTTTGTATTCATTAGCAGCACTGCGCTTAGCTTCAATGACAGGTGTCATAGCATCTGATGAAGCATCAAACCAGTCATCTGACTTCGCTGTCTTCTCACCAAAGGTGGCAAGTGCAGTACTTTGAATAGTGTTCCGCAAGTGATCCCAGTTCTCTGTAACAGTATCATCATGCTATGGGCTGCTAAGCACTTTCTTGAAAATCGTGGTAAATTTAGCGATCATGACAGGGTCTGACATCTTGATGGTATCGATGATTAGTTTCCCTTCATGTCTGACACGATGGAGTTTTCTTAATTGTGCTATGATGTTGCAGCAAACCAAGGAGTGGTCTGTATCACAGTCTGCACTATGGTACGAGCGCGTGGAAAGCACATACCTGAGAAGTGGCCTTCTGATGAGAATCAGATCCAGTTGGTGCCAGTGCTTGGATCGTGGGTGTCTCCATGACACCTTATGCTGGGAAGTCTGAAAATAGGTGTTGGTCACACAGAGGTCATGCTGGACACCCAACTCCAAGAGACGCTGGTTATTTTCATTCATATTGCCAATACCAAACCCGCCCAGACATGAAGGCCACGAAACTTTATCGACACTTACTCTAGCGTTAAAGTCACCAAGGAGAACAAGTTCATTCTTCTAGGTGTGTTTTTGATGACTGCTGCCTCTTAGAACTCGTCTTTAGCTTCTAAGGCAGAGCACAGAGTAGGAGCATACACACTATCAAGGGTGATGAGACCAGAGCTAGTTTGCAGGCGGAGCGTTAACATTCGTTCTGATCCATTCTCACCTGGTTCAACCATTTTAGTTATTGATTATTTAAATAGCAAAACCAACTCCGTGTTCTCTAGTTTTATTAAGGTCTTTCCATTGTCAATAAAATGTGTAGTACTTCTCGTTCACCATTCCAGAGCCTGCCAGGCACGATTCCTGAAGTGCTGCTATATCCACATGAAGTCGTTTAAGTTCGCCATTAATTATGTCTGTCTTCCTGACATTGTTTATGTCATGTAGGTTTTCAGATAGTTCAGTCAACATAGTCCGGGCAGTCCAACATCCCAATCTGATAGTTTGTTTATTTCTATTACTTCTTGTTTTGTGACAATTGCTTGGTGCACAATTGTCCGCGGTTCGGGTTTGACCCTAATCCCCATGTAACCAATAGGGAAAGCAGACAGTAGCGAGACAACACCGAACTTACTGGAGGCTGCCCAGCTTGAAGCGGGCGGTACCTGTCCAGTGAGATCCTAGAACCTCTCCCACTGTCGGAAGTAGCCCCTGGCGCCATGCTCTACGCCAATTGGGCTAAATGCTTATAACCGGTAACTGCTACTACTAGTGTTTTGCCGACACCAATCGGGTGAAGCTGGAGTGTCCTCTCTTGGGCACAGTTATATGGAAATAAAGCTGTTTCCCATGCGTAATGTTCCCCTCTCTACGTAGCCGGTAGATCCAAGGAACGGCAGTAGCCGATGTTGTTTAGTACCAGCCACGTCGCAGGAGTTGCCAGAATAATGTTGAATAAACATTAGACTGCCTTAGGGACTCCAACTCCGGATTTATCTTCAGGGTTTACTCCTGAAGCCTTTCCCGTAAACGGATATTTCCACAAGGCAGCAGTGGTTTGGGATCAGAGTTTGACCTTCTTTTAGATAGGCTACCACCCAACGATCACGTGCCCAGTAGACTAGGCTACCAACCAACGATCACGTGTCCAGTAGACCTCTTCCTTATTATCTAAGATAAGCTCAAAGACAACAATTACTTGCTGACTCAACACTTCAGATGACGCCAGGGCTTCACAATTCAATTGAGGAAAACTGTATTTAAATAAACTGAAGAATGTATGTAAAACTGGACCTTGACAAACTTCATGAAAAATTCCAGCCTCCCACATGTGGCTGGCGAGCTTGTACAAAACATTCAATATGTAATTGCTGCCTCAATCTCTATCTCTCGTGTTAATGTCTATAGTGGCTATTTGGGGTTCAAAAAGTCAAGAACCCCTGTTGTTGTTTCATTTACTGTCAATATCTCTATTTGGAAAAAAATGTCTCTCTTACATTCTTACTCAGTCATCTGATGATGCCTTGGTGTATCTTATTAAAGAAACTGACCTACCGCCAGGGATGGACTTTTGATAAGCTTAATTCTGATTCTGGACTGTATGTCTATCTATTGTTTTCACTAAAACTAAAAGTTCATCAACAAGTTTGTTCTAACTTTCATCGTACCTGGGGTTACGAACAAACACAGTCTTCCAACATGAAATAACTGACGTCTCGTCATCACTCAAAATAAAACACTGTCATTCAATAAAGTGGCATTGCGAGTGAAATTCGAAATGATAGTTGTAAACTTCTGCAACCGCAGGTCAACCACGATACATTTGGTTATACCATTCGATGCGCGAGCTTACTTCGGACAACAGCTCACTCTGTCAAGACTCAGAACAAACTGACGTAATCTAAAACTTCAATTTACCGCTATAACTTTGTCCGAAATATCTATAAGAGATTGTTGCTCACAAAAAACTCACTGGCACTAAACTCACGTGGAAATATTGCTTATTCAGGGATTTATTTATGATCGTCTGTCAAATGAAGGTATCAAACTCCTGTCTCTATTTTCGTCCATCTGTGATATTGTTACGTTATTTCCCTTTGACCATAACTCAAATCCAGCTAAGTAACATTACCAATTTAACAATTCTTTTCCTCATAACAACTCTCCTGGCTACACTATGACAACCTTTCTAACCAATGACAACATTAGTACACACAAAACTGACGCCATTTTTTTCTACAGAAGGTAGTCCCATAGCATCCACTAGTGTAGAACAGTAAAGTGTTCGAGACTTACTATACTAGATCTATAGTATCTATGTATCGAAGAATGGTTGGTTTGGAAGCATCGAGAGGTCAGGTGACCAGTCTCTTCCTCACTGCCTTTTCCTACCCTAACTAAAGAGACGTTTCAGACATCCCATTTACAGCATAATAGACTGGATAATGACCCAAGGGTTTCAAATACAGCAACTTTGCAGTGAGAAGCCAGCGCTCTAAATATTTTGCCAATAGGACACTATTTCTACAGACAACTTTTATTAATGATGACACACAAGGTAACCGCATGACAACCCACCTTGGTTTACGGCAGGTACATTTTAGTTTATGAACATTGCAAACAGGAGTAGTCATTCTACAGACTTCAGATCTGATAGACAAAATACATAAAAAAAAGGCGAAGGAAGATAGGCATAAATTTACCTAAGCTACCAAATTAACCCCAGACACTCACATACCACTTGTCAAGTAATACGTTTGTTCTTTTTTTTGGGGTCTTTTCTCCACTCCGGCAGCACTAATCTACCATTCGTTTTACGTGGTAACTTCTTTCCTTGTTCATTCTTTACTCTTGCAGAGTTCAATTTATTTCTTATCATACAGTATTTTGTTAAATTTGTCACTCCGTTAATTTTACCTCGATCGCTTGACTTGTTTTGAAACAACTTTGAATTCTGTTTTTGCACAGCGAACTTGCCAAATTGACTTTTCACTTATCGCCAGCTACAGACAGAGTAAGAGTCTACACTGAGCGACATTACTATTGTCAACCCAGACTTTTGGTCTGGGAAAATAAACAAAGCACGAGGTTCCAATATGAATAACCAGACGGTAGCAGGAGATACGTTGTCAGTTTGCACATGTTAAGTGTCGAAAGATGTCATTATGGTTAAAGATTACGACACGAAGAGTAAGATAACAACTGTGATTTTGAAGCACTGAAAGCTACGTAATCGCTTCCGCCCAGGTCGTATTGTGAAAAATAATTACAAGAAAGTAACATCTTCAAGAATGTTATCAGTGATAGATCTATAAGGTAGTGAGTTGTGAACATGATACTCGTAAATACCCACGGAAGTAGCAAGACCTCATAAGGTAATGTAGTTTGACAGAAATATATCATGGTTTCCCGTATATTTGTTCTGCATTAAAGGGATGGTGAGAAACACTACCATTGTAAGATGTCTTGAGAATGGTTGGTTTGGTACGAAAATGCTAAGATAGACTGTTCCTGATTGGACCTCTCTTCAACGTAGCAACCTGGACGTACGATCGAAAAGGTTCGTTTAAACCTAGCGCCATGTAAGACTACTTCAATGGCTTTCAACTTTGTCAAGGAGAGACAGCTTAAATAAGAGCTTGTAACCAGGACACCCAGGTAGGACCGGCCCAGGAGTAGGAATACCTGCTAACATAAAAGACCGTAAAACGTCCATACAAATACTGAAAGCACAAGCCTTAGGACCCTCCTCAAGTGAAAATAGTAGAGGGACTATAACTTCATATATCTGAGGGATTACTACACCTTGGACTAGTTGCGATAAGTTACGTCCATTTTGTGCATCAAGCCTATGTATTATTTCGCCCAAGCAGGGTAAGTTGTAATGTGTACACTTCTTTTTACATGTAAAATTTGATTGTAGACATATGAAGCTGGCAATCTCATTACTGTAATTAACTTGACACACATGAACCATCACTGTAACTAACTTGACACACATAAACCACCACTGTAATTAACTTGACACACATGAACCACAACTGTAATTAACTTGACACACATGAACCACCACTGTAAGAGCTGGTGACTGCTTAGTGTGGGATTCCTTACAAGGGACCATCAACAGAGGTGGCCCCAGGATCCACATATAGCAGGGAGTGGATGATGATATCATAGTGTGTCGTAGATTTTTGATAGGAGAATTAAGACTTGGGTGGGTCCCTTCTGAATAGGTTGGAATGAGTGATGGTCACAGTGTGAGATAGAAATATAAAATAGATTTCCACGAGTGGGGTGGTAGAATAGTGTAAGAGACTGTCTCTGAGAGCGGGAACTCTTCTCTTTCTCTCTCACCTATCTTCTACGACAGATCTAAAGTAGTCAGACAGTCTAATACATATACATTTAATATATATATATATCCACTCCCGTGCACGCACATTCAAGTGACGACAGGTAGACACACAGACGTGGAAAACTATAACAAATGAATATATAAATATTCTAGAACGAGCTGACCAACGCGCTTATTAATTCCAAGAGAAATTTTAATTATCATCTAAAATTTCTTCACAACACATAGAAATTACATCAAAGCATATACAAATAGTCATAAAGTCAATAAAAATGCTACAAAATTGATAGACCCACAGTAAGATCCTTCCCCTCGATGTTTAGCCCACAGTCCCGTTTAAAAAGGAACAAAAGTAATAGCCCCCCCCCCCCCCAAGAGTCACAGATACATAGGGTTGAGTCTAAGAGTAGTTTTTTCTTCTCGTAAATGTATGAACAGAGTTGGATAATCTGATTTAGCCTAAGAAAGAAAAAAAAACTTGCATCTGCAACAATTCTGCAGAAAAAATTTTAGACAGCAAATGGGTGCCAAATTACAAAGGTAAAATCATACTCAGACCGGCGTTCGCTCTATACATCCAGACGAGCACACGTGCACATACTCACAGCTTTGATAGCCACTCCTGGAACAAAACCAATATTTTTAGGACTTGTTCATACAGAATCTTCAATGGTAATCTTGCGCCAAGAAAACCCCAGGTCGAAAAAGATGGGTTGAATTCACCACTTCCGGGACCGTTCTCTTGGGAATACTATTGTTTTAGATGTCTGTTTAAGGCACATAAAATTTGTCCAGGCACGAGCGTTAACAACGAGCACAGTGTCGCTAGCTTAGGTTTCTAGAATTGGGGAATGTCAGATCGGTGTCTACTTTCAGGAAAAGGACTATATCTGGTCACCACACCGCTAGTCGAAACTCCGTCAAATGTTCCTGACGTTACTATGTTAATTGCCACACCGGCTAAATTGTGTACATAGAGTTTGTGCAGAAATCTGATCCGGCTCAAAGGCCCAGTACTTATAAAAACAGTTTAGTCTCTATAAAAAAAACCCGTTAGTGAGAGTTTTACTCTGTCTATTTAAAAAAAAAAAAAAAAAAAAAAAAAATGAAGACACAAGCACTGTCAGACAGGTGTTAACTTGCAAACCCACGTGGTTAAAAGATTAAAAAAACTGTTTATGTTTCTCACAGGTATGTCTCTTGTACTAAAACTCTGGCAAAGTTTGGGTACCACAGTTTCACTATATAAAATGGAAAAAGCACATATAAAATAATTATACATACTATGTACTCGGATGCACTTACATGTTTAAACTGCAAGTGTACCGCTTGACTTATCATTTAACGCGTCCCGTGAAGTAATTTATATTTAAAAATCATCAATCCTCATGAATACGGGCGTATTCCGTCAACACTCATGAGGCTTCTAGCATTTATAAGTTAGTTTAGAAAATTTTGTTCTCGTCTGATTATTTAGCAGTAAAATTTAATTCATTATAGCTACATTGTTGTTTAAGCTAGAAATTATAATTTATTCTACTTTCCACTGAAACACGTCACTAGAAAATAATACAGACTATATAAATTAAGCGCTCTGTACCAAATCTAACTAGTGTAATAAAATAAGCGATTTAACACTTTACACACTTCACGAAATACTAGAATATAATATATATAATATTTTTACCTCCGTCACACAGAACTACAGACTAAACCATGAACTAGAAAACTGCAATCTAATGGTAGTCTAGAACTCGGCAAATGCCCAAGAAACTCAGACTTCGCCAAAACACAGATATTAAATCTAGCATAGCGATCTGTCTACTGCGACATTTTAGGAGTCAGAATGAAGATAAAGTTTTCAAACTCTAGTTATATCTATTACCAGACAAAGAGGTAAACTTTTATTTCGCCAAACCGAAATAGTTCCCCTTCCCGTCTCTGACCCTACGTTTAACACCTGGGGCATATCGTAAACCCACCTACTGACCGAGAGTGCGCGTGTCAGTTGCGAATCTCCCAGACAAATGTCTGCTCTGAGCTAATGCGTCTGGCGCGGTTCACGCCTCCGTCTAACTATCGGACCGTGAGCGCTCATGTCAGGTGCGAATGCAGTGGGCGATATTCACACTTTCCGAGAAACCGGCCTGAAAAACGCTGTGACAGGTGAAAATGCTATACGATAGGTCGGCCCTATGTCTGAGATGGACTGAGACATAATCGCACCTCTCGTCAAACTGCGCGAATGACATCTGACGCAATAAGGTTACTAGTCAGTATGACAAAGAAAAACGATGATGGGAAAGAAATATATTTTTCGCAACGAACGAATGCGAAAATACAGGAAAAAGGTAAAGAGCGATAATAAAAATAGAGGATACGGGTGAAAGAAAAAAAGAAGAGGATATAGGCAATTTAATTATCATAAATGTCTACGTGACATAGTGTCATCATCATCATGTAGCATGTCTTTTGGAGAACGTCGCTCTCATCACAGCCCGCCTGAAAGACTCTCGATCTCTAGCCAGCCCTCCTGCCTCCTCCAATGTCATGTTCAAGGTGTCTTCTGTGTCCTGTATCAACCGTCGTCTTGCTCGGCCCCTGCCTCGCCTTCCAGGTACCATACCCTCCATCACTGCTCTCTCTAAGCCACCATGGCGTTTAATGTGGCCAAAATATTTCAGTTTCCGAGACATGATATTGTTTATGAGCCAGTTTTCTTCGATGTTCAGGTCGTGTAGGATGTCTATATTTTTCTTCTTTTTGGTTCACGATATTCTGAGAATTTTTCTGTAACACTTTGCTTCGAAAGATTCGATTTTTTTCTTTAATGTTTGAGTAATGGTCCATGATTCACATCCATATGTTGCTACCGGAAAGATGCACGTTCTCAGAAGTTTTACTTTAATTAATTTGCTGGTGTTATGCCATAGGTTCTTCATTTTATTTAACCTCTGCATTGCTATGGCCGGTCTCCTTCTGACCTCTTTTGAGCAGTCTCCATTGTTGTTAATTATGGAACCAAGGTATTCAAAATTTGTGACATTTTCAATTTCCTCATCATTGATGGTAATTTTTGGTTGGCATCTTGTTTTGTCTGTGGACATTATCTTTGTTTTTGTGTGTTCAGAAAAAGGTTCTGATCCTCACTGTGTCTTTTGACGGACAGGATTAACTGTTCTAGTCCCTTGGCACTGTTTGAAAGAATAACTGTGTCATCTGCGTACCTGAGTTCTGGGATCGCATTTCCATCAATTGTGAACATATCGCAATGTTCACATTCTTGGTCACTCCGAACAATTCTCATTATATTTTCTGCATAGATGTTAAACAAGTATTACGAGAGGATGCAACCCTGTCTTACTCCCCTTTTCACCTCAAACCATCCTGATGTTTCTCCCGCTACTCTGACAGCTGCTTGTTGTTCATGGTATAGTGTTTCAATTAGATGGATCAAATGCTCTGGAAATCACATGTCTTTCATGATGTTCCACAATTTCTGATGTTGTACGCCGTCGAAGGCCTTGGTGTAATCTACAAAACAGGCATGAAGATATCATAGTGTTCATATGTAATATACAAGTCAATTATATATATTCTTCTCTGTGGCTGTAAAAGCACTTCACTACATTACATGTACTAAGTTACAAGTGTTTCCTATATATATACTGAAGCACATTAAAAACGAACCTCATGTATAATCCAGGAACAGAGTGTGAAATGTAAATATAAGTGTTTACAAGTTTACATATTTGGAATCTTTATTCATTTTCCTATAAATCCATGCTGGTTATTAATTTGTACATTTGATTGTTATGAAATTCATTGCATTCTGTGCAGGCAAGGGAGAAAACCAAAAATGCAACTAATAAAAAAATTCATTCACACTATCCTCAGTATCTGGTATGTCCACCGTGTGCTTACAAACAAGCTTGGCAGCAGCTCCGCATGGAACGTACAAGTCTCTGAAGGAAATTCCGGGGAATCAAGTCCCATTCACATGTAAGAGCAGCTTCGAGCTGTTGCAGATTAGCTGGAGAACCTTGCCTGTAGACTCTGCGTCCAAGCTCGTCCCACAGATGTTCTACAGGGGACATGTCTGATGATAGGGCAGGCCAATCAATCGTCACAATGTTCTGCTGCTGTATATATTGCTGCGTAATGCATGCAGTGTGCGCACGTAAATTAATATTAGACAAACATAAAGGTATGTTTACAGGCACTCGTAAGAAATAAAGAAGTAGAACACTTAGACAACAGAAAAACAACAGACGTGAGTGGCTTACCCAGGGTTCGAACCCCGTACCTTCCGTACGACAACACCGCCTAGCTATACAAGCGAATCACACTAACCTCACGGCCAGCTAGGCATCCCCAAAAAAGGATGCTTTACTGACAGGACATCAGTGCGAAACACAAGATAACACCGGAAGTTTACAATGGGCACCTCAGCCTATTAATGACGCAATCACTTCTGTTGTTCCTCTATTCTGCAGTATGTGTCAGTCCAAACAAGACAAAGACCTTGATACTGTGTCCAGTATGATAGAAGACATAAGGACAGTAGTATAGAACAGAGGGTAGGTTTCTGGTATTGTATAAACATTAATAACACATAAGGAAGGGAAACCCGAGGCCTGTAAACAGTAAATTAATATTAGACAATCATAAAGGTATGTCTTCTATCATTTACTGGACACAATATCAAGGTCTTTGTCTTGTTTGGACTGACACATACTGCAGAATAGAGGAACAACAGAAGTGATTGCGTCATTAATAGGCTAAGATGCCCATTGTAAACTTCCGGTGTTATCTTGTGTTTCGCACTGATGTCCTGTCAGTAAAGCATCCTTTTTTGGGGATGCCTAGCTGGCCGTGAGGTTAGTGTGATTCGCTTGTATAGCTAGGCGGTGTTGTCGTACGGAAGGTACGGGGTTCGAACCCTGGGTAAGCCACTCACGTCTGTTGTTTTTCTGTTGTCTAAGTGTTCTACTTCTTTATTTCTTACGAGTGCCTGAAAACATACCTTCATGTTTGTCTAATATTAATTTACTGTTTACAGGCCTCGGGTTTCCCTTCCTTATGTGTTATTAGTGTGCGCACGTGCGTTATCCTGCTGGAGAAGCTGCAAGTCTGGATAATTTGTGAACGCAGGAGGAACCAATGCATCCATATCCTCATCTCGATATGTCACAGCATTAACATTTCCACGGAAGACGTGAAGAGGCACGCGATGGTGAAAACTGAATCCTCCCCAAATGGGAATACTGCCACCTCCAAATCGGTTGTGCTGACGAACACAGCAATCTGCAAAGGCTCTCCACACCGTCGCCAAATCCGCATACGTCCATCAGCAAAGGATTTGTTGAATCTGCTCTCGTCTGTGAATAGGACAGCATTCCACTGCAGTCTAGTCCATCTGACATGTTGCTCTGCCCATTGCAGGCGCTGCTGACGATGTCTGTGAGTCACGTTTGGCCCAACATAAGGTCGTCTTGCAGTAAGGCCTGTATCTCTGAGTCGTCGTATGACTGTCATTCGAGAGACTTGCCCACGTCTACCCACTATTGCTCTTGCTGTTTGACTTGCCGGGAGAGAACGATTCCTTAGGTGACTCAGCACAATATGACGATCTTGCGCAGGGGTAGTAACTCGTGGTTGGCCACTCCGAAGTCTATTCCGGGCACTGCCAGTGGTTCCGTAACTTTCATTGAGACGTACAATAGTGCTGTGGTAGCAATTCATCCTTCTGGCAATGGCCCGCGAGCTCATTCCGGACTCCAACATACCAATGGCTCGTTGGCGGTCGTATTCAGATAGTCGTGGCATTTCAAGCACAATGTACTGAGTGTTTTGTCTCAACGGCCTTTTCATACCGAGTATACTGCCACAACGCGTACACATTTTCAGGGTCATAGCTGTTGGGAATCGTGTTGCACGTGTAACTTTCATTGTTTTCATGTAGTCTGTACACAAACCCGTGGGTTGAATCATGCACTTTCCATTCTAGCAGCCATTGGCTCTCTCCCTCATGGCAAACACGGGGAAAATCCATTCCCACACTTTTTTTCCAGCTTCTCGGCATCAGTATATATAATAGTGGTGCGTTTTTAATGTGCTTCAGTATATATTCAAAGATTCAAAACATTTCAATTATAAAATCATTATATTAACGTGGTTGTGCTGTTCTAATACAGAAAGTTTAATGTTGACCTAGAATGATGACAACATTATGAAACACGAGACACATGTTATTATAGTGTTAGCTCCGATACAAGCAGATTATCTTCATTGTTTACTTACATCTCTGTAACAAAAACTGGAGTGAATGAACTACCTTGTTGTGCAAACATCGGAATCCATCAATAAGATACACAACTGAAAAATCAAGAAAGCAGATTTGATCAGAAGTAAAAACCAGAAGTTCCAAATCCAATGCTCATAAAGTGTACACATAAGCCAACCAAGAGGTAAAAAATAAACATTAAATAAGAGACATGAGGAAATATACTGAGTGGGAAAAAGAGGCAGAGGAAACCGCATCAAAAAGAAATATCAGAATTATATAGTACAGTATATTCATGAGGAATGTTCTATCAGCGCTGACAGAACAGTTCAATGTGTGCATCTAACACGTTAAAATCAATGTTCGAATCACATTACCATTAAAAGTAAGACGGCATGTAAGTGTTCACTACTTCAATATACGCATCACCTGCAAAATTTTGAAAGATGTCTTATATAAATACTGAGAAAACATAGATATTTTAAATAATTTAAATAATGTACAATAGAAAATAAAACAAAACTGTAAGCATTATATATTTTTAAATCTTTTTTTGAATTTAATAAATATTAGAAGAAAATAATTGATTCAGTTTAGTATTTGTGTTTTTATCTAATTATCTTCCCTGGGATTATTTCCCTTTACTTATTACTGGTAAGACGTACGGAAGATTATATGTATAAATATTTCAATTTCGTGTGTGATTAGTGTCTCCGTCTTCGGTTAGTGTTTCTGTTGTGTTTTTAGTAACGCGTACGTGGCTGTACAATGACAGCTTCTGTCACTTTAAAGTTGTCAGTATGTCATCATATGGTTCCACAACACTTCTAACTGTATGTCGTATCTGGCCATGCTTCATACGATCCTTATTAGATTTGCCAATTATATTTCTGTAACATTTCATATCTAATGTATGTATTGTTCAGAGATTCACAGTATACAGGTAGGTACAAAAAATCACACTGTCTCACATGTACATACTGTCTGCTCAGGTTAAACCAAGTATATACAGATAATCTCTTTGTGTGATTCTCGTCAAACATAGAAGTCAACAACATCCTAAAATATATAAGAGCTCTGGTCGTAGACTTGGTTATCTGGAACGTTGTGTAATACAGTTAGTTCTAGAGCGAAAGTGAAGCGGTTAAGATTGAAAGTTAGTTCTGGAGGTAAATTGTGGTGTCCGAGATAGATTCTGATATTTTGAAGATAATGTTATTTATATATTTATGGTACAAAAAATTAAATTTGTTACGTTTGCACGCAGAGCATCTCTTTCAACCATTAACCGTGTGCATGGATCTGTTGGTTATATCAGGACACCTTCTTCTATAGTGTGATACATTTTGTGATTGTGTATGCTGTATGTATTGTTCTGTATTATTTATCAAGGATGGTGCTTTGCTATTTTAATGTGGCGCTGATCGTAAATATGTTTGAATATTGAAATTTGTTGCGGTGTGGATGAACACAGAAGAAAAAGTGAGCATAAAAATGATAATTTAAAAAAAAAAAAATAAGCATTCCATCAGCTAATAAAATTAGCACATAGAAGATAGAAAATGCACTCAAGAATATAAAACAATAAACAAAGAAATACGAACGAAGTGTAGACAAGCAACATAACGGTGGATAGAAATAAAATTCAAGAAACTAGAAGACAAAGATGCTAAACACATGTCAAGAGATCTGCATGAAGAAATAATGAAATTGTCAAATACGTCAAGGATGAGATTAAGAATGGTATAATCTTACTCGATTAGAAAGACATGTCAAAGAGATGGGCAGAATATGTAAGAGAACTATTCGAGGACAACAGAGGCAAAACACAATCACTAGTTTCTAATGAGGGCCCAAAAATTATCATATAAGAAGTAGAGAAAGCAATACATTTGACACAAAATGGAATATCTGCAGGCATTGACTACATACAAATAGAACTAACAGAAACACTGGAGAGCTTTGATATAGACACCGTCACAGATCTATGCAACGATATATTCAATATGGAACACATACTCATGACCTGAAAGCATCAGTCTTTATAAGGTTACCCAACAAACCTAACACAACAGGATGTTCAGACTTTAGAACTATCAGCCTAATCAGTCATACAATTGAAATATTCCTCATAATCATACAGCAGATTAAACAAAATTTCAGATAAACAACGAAGTTCAGGAAGAACAGTTTGGTTTGTGACGGACTAGCGGAACAAGACAGGTAATAACTTGTATACGAATGTTAGCAGAAAAATAACTAGACTCCACACAAAAAATGACACGTTGTTCATTGACTATAAGTAGGTTTTTGGCAGCGTCAATCATGAGAAAACACTCCAATGTCTCAAAAATATTGATGGAAAATTCATGAGAATATTTGGTAAGCTTTACTGAGAACAAACTGTCACAGTAAGATCTGGCATATAATCATATAAAGACATAAAGAGAGATGTTAGACGAGGTTGAGTACTGCCCCCTGCATATAGAATCCATACACAGAAAACCTTTTTTAAAACAGATAAAGGAAATGTCAAGACTGACCATCGGTGAGAGATCAATAAACAATTTTGATAAGCAGATAGAAGAGTTTTGTTGGCTAAAAGTCAAACAGAATTACAGGAACTAGTAAAACAAGTAAAGCTCGTAAGTCATGAATATGGGTTGAACATTAACAGTGAGAAAATACAAACTATGGTAATTAGCAGATGTAAGTAAATACTAGAATACAAGGTCTTTTATATTTGAGCCTTAACATAAACAAGTCAATTGTTTTTCATATTGTTGTCACATAATAACAGACGATGACAAGGTCTTTTCAGTAACATTTGAATGCCTTAACATAAACAAGTCAATTGTTTTTCATATTTAGTTGTCACATAACAAATAAACAACGATGACAGATGAGAAATCCAGCATAACATCAGTAACATAATTCGAATGGCTACAGCTTAACACCAGCCAATTAGTTCACACACTCAACAACATGAGACAAATAATAACATCCAGCCAATTAACATCAACAGCATGAGACAAATTAATTTAGTTCGCACACTCAAATTGAGAATCATTAAATGCCATATTCTTCCTTACTGTATGATGTAGAAACATGGACAATGAGTAAGCGATTAGAAGAAAAAATTGAAGCCAATGAGATGTTGATATATAACAGAATGTGTCACATCTCTGTCTCGGTTGATTTCCCTTGATCTGCGGTAGTGGTCCAAGAATGGCCAAACAGTGGATTACATGGATTTTTTTTTTGAAAGTTGCAGCCTTCGCTTAAAATTACTCTTGGCAGTAATGTGAATGAGATGAAGATGCTCCTATTTCAGGAATTCTCACAGGAGTTTCTAGTATGGCAAGTTCAATAATTGCATTTACTAGGTTTGTTGAAAACTGTGTATATTTTGGACACGTCGCTTGCAGGTGGTGTCCAGAGTTTCGTACTAGGGGCTAGTACTAGGAACTGAGAGATATATTAATTCGAATCTCCCGTAAATCTTTTGTCTACTAATGTAAGCATCAGGCTACCTCAGCTTTAATGCACCACTTTATCCTACTCTAAATTTTTCTGACGCCTACGAGCATGAAATCTCAGACCCTCGAGCGAGTGTATTAAATAGATAGATAGATTGTAAATTAATCATAGTGATTATATATATATATATATATATATATATATATATATATATATATATATATATATATATATATATATATATATTAGTGTGAAATAGAATACCGTCATTTGAATCATTCATTATGATGTCCTAATCATCATCCTTCGGCTCTCTATGGAGAGGACCTACCCCTGCTATTGGTTATTTGCGAGGAAACCCACACGAAGCAGTTACAAGTTCTAGCTATTGTGCTTTGTGTAGCAACTTTACAGAAACAAGCATTTCATACATTTAAAAGGTGCATATACATTAAGAAAGTATACATTTTAAGACTTATCCCTTCAACATAAATAGGTATTTATCCAGACACATTTTGCACCGGATGACTTGTGTCATATGACCTGCCCTAATTCTTCAAGTGTGTTATACGCAATACAACCATCAACAAATTTTGTTTTCCAATCCCATTTACCAGCTGAGCCGAAACAAATACACAATTCTTATGGAGTGACAAGAAACGTAATTCATGTTAATAATTGTGGCGTGAATCGTCTTCCACGCTACACAGCAGACGTCTAACAATGGCCAAACTTAGAGTATAATGATGAGGGTATTCAAGTGTATCAATACTTGTTCAATATTACTCGTGGCAGAGATTTACATAGAAGAATGATGCTCCCATTTAAGGGGACCGCCTAAGATGTTGCTGTTCGTAGAAGTTGTTTGACTGTTTGGTTGGCTGTTGCTGTGTATGGTTGTTCTTGTCTCTTGTATTTTGTCTGTGCTAATTATTCTGTTATGTCATTACCAAGTGCGTGTGTGAGTGACTAGATATCCATTGTATAACAATTTTTATGCCATATGTAGCGAAATCTGTGAAAACAATCGCTAAATTCAGTAAGATTTTACTCCTATGATAATAAATGAAGCGTAGACAATGACTCTGCAGATAAATATTACACGCTTTCCACGTTTTGTCCTTGAGACTAACAATTAACGATCTGTCAGAACTGTGACACCAAACCGCCGTCTGAATTAACGTAATATTTTAACTTTAACGCCACTAATTGTAGCAATCCGGACAATTTCCCGATCTGCGGCACGAAACAGCGGCAAGTATTAACGCAAAGATTAACGCCGCCTTGCATAACCCCTCCTCGCTCAACACTCGGTTCTAATACTATATCCACACTGTTGGACACGCCAGAAGGTATATATACACTCACACAGTGTATTTCAGGCGAAAAAATTAACTGTAATAGAACATGCGGAAAACGCGTGTCGAATTTTTGTGACGTACTACAAAAGCGCTGTCTCGTTCTGAATGAGAACGGCAGTTAAGAAAAAGAATAAATTACGATGTAACGTGGAAATTTTTAAAAAAAAATATATAGTAAGAGAGAGGGGTGATCCTGTCACTAGTTCGTTGTTTACAGAAATTTGAATTTGAACCAAAAGCAAAGCATATAAGGTTAGATAGTAGGAAAACGATAATAGTAAATATAATGAATAAACTTATAAAAATGTAACCAATGTGTGACAGACAGCCAACAGGATCACAAATTACTTGTCAGAATTACAATTTAGTAGTAAATAAAGGAGATATTGACAGAAGACAGATGGACGAACAGACTACTTCTTTCTCAGCTTGACAGATAGTGGGGGAAAGTGTAGGATAGTCCAAGATTTGAAAATTTGAGTTCAGTTTGAAAATAAGACGCTAGAATGCCAAACAGATCCTGATTGGCTGGAGTCAAATATACTATGAGGGTAATAAAAATCATTTGGGAAAGGCGTTCGTCGCCACTTTAGAAAATTGTTTCTACAATAAAGTTGTGTTAAAAGCAAGATACTAGTACTGTCTTGGCTGTGCTGATCTGCACCAGCGAGCGATCTGGATTTGACCATATATATCGCAATTAACCTTATTAGTAGGAAATTTTCATTTGATGCGGGTTTCATCTAGGACTCGAAGTGAGCACAGGTCAACTGAGATCTGTATATTTCTGCATCTGAAGAAGTGAGGCAGTATCAACTGTGTGCCTCCTTGTATTTCAAGATCAGAAGCCTGACTTGTTATTGGAAGCTGGTGGTGTGACTATACTTCATCCTGCACATCAGAAGCCACAAAGTTAAGCCAGTGTCTGCAGGCATTTGATAGATGAAACCAAAATTACTCTCATTTCCCAAGTGTTTAATAAATTATTCAGATTGTGATGAACTCAGACGTTCTTCCTAACATTACCCATTCATAGGAGCTATAGTACAGTGACATTGTCCCAGATTGACACATGTAATTAAATGTGTGAACAATAATATATACAGCTATAAATTGAATCATTTTGATGTAAATATTTTGATTGATCATTTTGAATTTCAATTCCAGTATACACAAAATTGTGATTCTGGAACAATAAATTGTAAAAAATTAATTCACATTTAAACTTAACTCTGGGTGTTGTCAATTACTTTTCCTATAGTATTAGGTGTATTTGTTGTCACATTATTACATCACATTTTACATTACCCTACACACTAGCCAGATAACATACATACACCATTATTTTACTTAGGAGAAAATACGTCGGGTTGAGGTCGTAGGGTGGTAGCAGCAAGGTGCCTTGATTATACAAACCTATTATTTATTAGACTCAGGGGCCTTCACAGCTTGACCTCACATCTGCATAAATTCACATTCTAGCTATTTAACATTAAAACCCACCACATATATTGGGTCTCCTGTTCCCTGAGTTAAACGTATCACATATATTGGGTAGCTCGCTCTCGGGATTTTTAATCTTCTCCTAGTAATTATATTGGGTCGTTTTGTCCAGAACTTTTAAAAATATAATATTTAAAATAATTTGAGAGTGGTTTGAGATATCAGTGTCTAGTGTTTTGTGTTTAGGTTGGCTAACTAGTTTAAGTAGTTTAATAACATTTAATATTATTATCAATAAAATGGCAGATTTGGCCACATTCAGATCTGCTGCAGTGCAGGCTGCAAGTTACATGGGGATGGTCAGTCAAGGTCTGATAGCTTATGTAACAGCTGAAGTTGATAAATTTATTGAAAGAGAGCGAGAAGATGCTAGGGAAGCTAAGAAACTAGAGGCTGATAGATTAGCTGAGGAGAAGAGAATTTTGTTAGAAGATGCTAGGGAGACTAAGAAATTAGAGGCTGAGAGGGAGGCTGAGATCAAGAGGCTGCAGTTGGAGGAGAAGAAACTTGAGGCTGAAGCAAAGAGGTTGGAGGCTGAAAAGGAGGAAACAAGATTACAGATGTAGGTTGAAAGAGAGAAAGAAGAAAGGAGAGTTGAGGCTGAAAGAGATAAAGAAGAAAGGAGACTTGAGGCTGAAAGGGAGAAAGAAGAAAGGAGACTTGAGGCTGAAAGGGAAGACAAGAGATTAACCGCAGAACGGGAGGCTGAAGATAAAAGACTCCAAAGGAAATATGAGCTATGACTAAGGGAGTTAGAATTACAAGGCCATGCTCCTGAAAATGGAACTAGCCCATCCACCTCCGACTCTGCTGCAAGCCAGGTTGCCTCCAACTCAGCCATGGGGTTTCATCTAGACCCCTTTGTGGAGAAAGATGATGATATTGAATCATTGTTATTTAGATTTGAAAGACTAGCTACCATGTATGGGATAGAGAAAGAAAGATGGAGTATGAAGGTATCACAGGGGCTTAGGGGAACCTCTTATGAGGTATTTGCCAAGCTGAGCAAAGACGACCAAGACGACTATGACATTCTTAAGCAAGGTCTTCTAGTTAGGTATGAGAAGAACAGTGAATTTTATGGGATAAAGTTTAGAAATGCCAAACTGCTGATTGGGGAGACTTATCACCAGTTCTCTGCACGCCTGGAGACATACCTGGAGAAATGGACTGCTCTGGGGAAAACCCAAGATTTAAGGGAAATGATTATGTCTGAGCAGTTAAGAGAGTCCATGGCACCAGACCTGAGAACATTTCTTACGGAACAGGGTACTGAGAGACTTGGGGAGATCTCAGATGTAGCTGAAAGGTATCAGGCAGCCCAGTCTGAGATAGCAGGCATGAAGAAGAAGCCTATGGACCATCCTAAAGTTCCCCAAAACCAAAACCAACCAAAATTTGAACATAAGGATAGATTTAATTAAGGTAAAGCCTATTATGATAAGCCAAGTTTTGACCAACGCGATAGAACCCCGCAATTCAGTGAAAGAAAAACTTTCCCTCAGGGAAATAAATGGTGTAAATGGTGCAAGAGGAACACTCATGACACCAAAGTGTGTACTAAGAAACCTTCTTCTTTCGCTGCTATAAAAACGGGGAACAAGGGATTAAAGGTGAAACCTACTGGACAGCAGGAACCGTATCACCCCCCAGTTTGTGAGGATGTTGTATGTAATGGGGTCACCATTAGGTGTCTCTATGATACAGGTTTAGATTATGACTCAGTCGTGAACTCTCACCTGGTGCGAACAGATCAATACACCACAGAAACAGTGGCGATCCAAGCCGCAACCAAGGACGTAGCAACCATGACACTTCCAATTGCAAGGATAACTGTGAAAACTCGCTATGTGGAAGGAGTGATTAGAGCAGCAGTGATTAATGAACCAATCTGCCCTCTAATATTGGGGTGTAGATATGTCTTCTTGGGGAATCCCAGGAAACCTGTGATCATGGCAACAGTGCAGACCAGATCACAGTCAAGGAAGGAGGAGGATGAACCTATAAATACTCATCCAGAGGAGATGAGGAAGGCACATGCGGAGGATAGGTCACTCAAGCCTGCTTTAAAAAATTGCCTAAATGCCATACACCTCCAAGCAAAGGAGACTACTATATGAAAAATAAACTGATCTATAGGAAGGCTGGAACTGGATCCAATGGTCACAGACAGCTGGTCCTTTCCACTTCATATACGGAGAAAGTGATGGAGTTAGGACATGCTATCTCTTTCAGTAGTCATATGGCGATCAGCGCAACAGGACAGCGTATAGCTTGTCATTACTTCTGGCCAGGAATAACCGAAGATATAAAACGATATGTAAAATCTTGTCCAGAATGTCAGAGGGTAGCTCCAAAACATTGGACTGCTCCTGCAACTCTAGGGGAGATGCTCATAGTGGGAACCCCTTTTGAGAGGGTTGCAGTGGATATTGTGGGACCTCTCACGCGTACAAAGAGGAGGAACAGTTACATCCTCACTCTGGTATACACTTGTTCAATGTGGGGAGAGGCGGTAGCCCTGTCATCAATCGATTCGAAACATGTGGCAGAGGCATTACTCACCATATTCACGAGGTTAGGTTTCCCACACCAAATCTTGACTGATAACGGCTCACAGTTCAAGGGGAGACTAACTGAAGTAGTTTTCAGGATCTTCTTGGCCAAGCACTTTCATTGTAGTCCGTATCACCCCCAGGGAAACGGCCAGTTGGAAAGGTTCAATGGGACTCTCATTTCTATCCTGCGAAAGCTGGCCCATGAAAAACCTGATACGTGGGATCATTATTTGGCCGCTGCGTTGTTTGCGTATCGGGACGTTCCACATAATTCGACGGGCATGGCACCGGCAACCCTGTTATTTGGGAGGCCAATAAAAGGTCCCTCGGAAGCCCTGTTGAGGACGTGGACAGATGAGAAGGCAGAGGAGACTGTTATCTCATCGTATCAGTATGTGAACGAGCTGACCACTCGTCTCAAAACTGGCTGGAAACTTGCTAATGATAATCTCAGACAAGCCAGGAAAAAACATGCTGCGTATTTTAACAAGAAAGCGAAGAATAGAGAATTAGCTGTGGGAGAGAAGGTGCTCCTTCTACTACCCGGCAGCAATAACAAGTTGCAAATTGGATGGCATGGTCCATGTACGGTTCTAGAGAAGGTGTCTAGAACTAATTATAAAATAGACCCAAAAAAAAGAGAAAATTTATCATGTGAACCTCTTAAAGAATTACCTGGACAGAGAAATCCAGGATGGAACACATCTACTGACCTTGTCGATAGCAACGGGTATGAAAAATGAAACACTCAACTCTCACGAGTACCCATTAAAACCATGTGAAACGTTTGAACAGGTGAAAATCAGAAAGCATCTGACTAAAGCTCAGAGAGAGCAGGTTCAAAAGGTTCTGATTGAACATACAGACGTGTTAACGGATAAGCCGGGGCACACAAACCTGTTAGAATATGATATGAAGTTAATAGACCCAACACCCATTTGTATGAGAGCCTATACGATTCCGTTCGCTAAGGAGAAAGCATTGAAAGAGGAGATCGATTATTTGTTGAAGGAAGGAATTATTTCTCACAGTGAATCTCCTTGCAGCTCTAGCGTGGTTTTGCTGAGAAAACCCTCCAGGGAACATCGTCTGAGTATAGATTACAGGAAACTAAATGCTGTCACAGAAAGTCAGGTGGATCCATTACCTGATACAAATCAGCTGTTTGCCATGCTGAACAAGCAAAATATTTTTCTAAGGTGGATCTTAGCAAATTCCAGTAAAGCCTGAGGTTCGACCTTATTTAGCCTTTAGCACTTCGGAAGGCCATTATGAGTTCAACATGTTGCCGTTTGGGTTGAAAAACGCCCCGAGTGTGTTTTCCAGAATGATGCGGAAATTGTTGGATCCACTGAACAATCCATGTATAACTAATTTCATGGATGACATTCTTATTGCTATTGAAACATTCGAAGAACACATTAACTCTCTGAATATGCTATTCGATAGGCTCAGAGCAGCAAATTTGACTGCTAGACCAACCAAATTTTGCGTGGGTTGTAAAGAGTTGGAATTCTTGGGACACACAGTATATCAGGGAAACATGACCCCTGACCCCAAGAACTTGGAGAAACTGCAGAGAGCACCGAGGCCCCAAACAAAAAAAGATGTGAGATCATTTGTCTCATTGTGTGGGTTTTATCAGAAATATATCAAGAACTTTAACTCTATATGTGCACCTCTGACAGATTTAACTCGTAAGGGACAACCTGATAAGATTATTTGGTCAGCACAGTGTGAATCAGCCTACCAAGAGTTAAAAGAAAAACTCGCCAGCAAGCCGATATTGAAATTGTCTGATTTAAGTCAAGAATTTGTGGTGAGAACGGATGCAAGCAACATCGGATTAGGGGCTACATTGTTGCAAAGGTCCAATTCACTTGATGGGGAATTAAATCCAGTGCTTATGTTAGCCGCAAGTTAAATAAGGCGGAGCAAAACTATTCAACAAGTGAAAAAGAATGTTTAGCACTAATATGGGCAATAAAAAAGTTCCAGATCTATCTCTATGGTAGGACATTTGTGGTGCAAACAGATCACCAGCATCTTGTATTCTTATCACAGGCCAAGCATGAAAATGCACGTGTATTAAGGTGGTCATTACTCATCCAACCTTATTCGTTTACGATAGAATATATACCGGGGTCGCAGAATGTAGGAGCTGACTTCCTGAGTAGACATCCTTATGAGGAAAAATCAGAAAACGCTTAGGACATAGGATGTAATTTGCGCTAGTTGTCTCACAGATTATAACCTGCAATGTATGCATGGTTTAGGAAGGGAGGTGTGTAGCGAAATCTGTGAAAACAATCGCTAAATTCAGTAAGATTTTACTACTATGATAATAAATAAACCCGCCCAGGTTGTTTGCCTATCTGCTTCCTCAACGCCAGTAGAGCGCTGTATTTTATATCGTACTAACGCGTAGACAATGACCCTGCAGATAAATATTACACGCTTTCCATGTTTTGTCCTTGAGACTAACAATTAACGATCTGCCAGAACTGTGACACCAAACCGCTGTCTGAATTAACGTAATATTTTAACTTTAACGCCACTAATTGTAGCAATCCGGACAATTTCCCGATCTGTGGCACGAAACTGCGGCAGTATTAATGCAAAGATTAACGCCGCCTTGGATAACCCCTCCTCGCTCAACACGCGGTTCTAATACTATATCAACACTGTTGGACACGCCAGAATATATATATACACACACAGTGTATTTCAGGCGAAAAAATTAACTGTAATAGAACATGCGGAAAACGCGTGTCGAATTTTTGTGACGTACTACAAAAGCGCTGTCTCGTTCTGAATGAGAACGGCAGTTAAGAAAAAAAAAATTACGATGTAACGTGGAAATTTTTTTTTAAAATATATAGTAAGAGAGAGTGGGGTGGTCGTGTCACTAGTTCGTTGTTTACAGAAATTTGAATTTAAACCAAAAGCAAAGCATATAAGGTTAGATAGTAGGAAAACGATAATAGTAAATATAATGAATAAACTTATAAAAATGTAACCCCTGTGTGACAGACAGCAAACAGGATCACAAATTACTTGTCAGAATTATAATTTAGTAGTAAATAAAAGAGATATTGACAGAAGACAGATGGACGAACAGACTACTTCTTTCTCAGCTTGACAGATAGTGGGGGAAAGGGTAGGGTAGTCCAAGATTTGAAAATTTGAGTTCAGTTTGAAAATAAGACGCTAGAATGCCAAACAGGTCCTGATTGGCTGGAGTCAAATATACTATGAGGGTGATAAAAATCATTTGGGAAAGGCGTTCGTCGCCACTTTAGAAAATTGTTTCTACAATAAAGTTGTGTTAAAAGCAAGATACTAGTACTGTCTTGGCTGTGCTGATCTGCACCAGCAAGCGATCTGAATTTGACCATATATATCGCAATTAACCTTATTAGTAGGAAATTTTCATTTGATGCGAATTTCATCTAGGACTCGAAGTGAGCCCAGGTCAACTGAGATCTGTATATTTCTGCATCTAAAGAAGTGAGGCAGTATCAACTGTGTGCCTCCTTGTATTTCAAGATCAGAAGCCTGACTTTTTATTGGAAGCTGGTGGTGTGACTATACTTCATCCTGCACATCAGAAGCCACAAAGTTAAGCCAGTGTCTGCAGGCATTTGATAGATGAAACCAAAATTACTCTCATTTCCCAAGTGTTTAATAAATTATTCAGATTGTGATGAACTCAGACGTTCTTCCTAACATTACCTATTCATAGGAGCTATAGTACAGTGACATTGTCCCAGATTGACACATGTAATTATATTTGTGAACAATAATATATACAGTTATAAATTTGTGATAAACGAGCGCAAGTGCCTTGTTGCTATATCTTTTCCTACATCTTTCGTATTGTATTTTCTCCGACATTTGCTCTTTCATCTCATATGTGCGACCCACATTTGCTATTTCATTGTTGTGATTACTCGCGACCGGTATCTAGAGAACCACATTTGCTCTTTCATCGGGGGAAATAAAAATCCTTTGATTGAGTCCACATGCCTGACATTAGCGTTTGAAGCCCACATTGCATCGTGATAAATCTGGTAAAAACACATCTGGGCATGCTGTAATTTCTGTGACACCACATTGGACGCCCAGATTGGCCAGGGGAAAATGTCTCATGCTGTAATGGTGTTATCTTGGGTCGGCCGCGGTGCAGACAAGCGTTGATTTACCACATTGGACGCCCACCTTGGCCAGGTGAACAATAAATAATCAGAGGTCAAACTACACCCACGTTTGGACTGACAGGGGAAAAGAGCGATCCTGTGAATGAGTGACCAGAGGGGTCATTAATGATTGGTATGTATGAGCTGTACAAGAAATCCATATTGGACTGGCAGAAATATAATCTACTGCATAGCTTGTTCTGGGAAGGAGTCCAGTTTTTTACCTTGTGAGGAACAGATTAAATCCCAAAAACGCCTAGCCTAATACACGTGTTTATTCAGAGTGGATGATAATTCAGTTCTGTGATTAATTGTGTTCTTAGAGGATTTTGCGAAGGGAAAAGAAGGTTAGTAGATCTTATACTTATTAATACATTTTCTTATTTTTGTTTATTTTAACCTCACAGCTAAAATGTGCGAAAGATAAAGTTTCAAATAATTCTTGGCATAACTGATTAATAAAATCAGAAGATGATAGGATGATAGGAGGTAATTAATAGTTCATATTTCATCTTTATCATCATCACAGTCTCCCATGCGCACACACTCTCATGCACAAGATATTTAACATCATTAGAACTGAACTCAGAGAGAGAGAGAGATGAATAATGAGCAGTAGTTTAAATGCAAGTCAAACAGTGATGTTAAATGTGAAAACTTACGAAGACTTTTGTTTGTCTTCAGTTCATCAGAAGTCTGAGTCTACACGCAACGTGTCTGACGTCTAACCAGAAATAAGTTATCAAAAACGGACATTTGGCTAGCAGAATTCGCCATAGGACATCTTTCATTCCTCAATTAAAAAGGAATATTGTCTCACCCACAAGTCATAAGGTGGACGCAGCATTTTTCGTCACCATATACTGCTTGCTCGCAAGTTCAATACATCGTTATCACAAGTTCAATACAGAGTCATCATAAACTCAAATCACTCGAAAGATCATTATTATCTAAAGTCAAGCAAAAGAGCTCAAAAGAGGAATCGCATATTTATACCACGTGCAACACACTATGAAGCGCATTTTATGAAGCAGACTCGAAAGTATATGAATCACGACTACATACGCAAGATTATGAGTCTACATATCACTAACATTTCGTGAAGATATCCAGTCTGACCAGTACCGTCGGGAGATTAGACAACAGACCTTTTGTTCATATGACAGCTATTAACTGTTGATCAACACTACAGAGATATACTCAAACAGTGAAGGAATATACATAGATATCTCGTCAGCGTTCTCCGTACGACAACAGTATTCATCAGAACGTCCTCAGCTTAGAGATACCCCATTCGACATAACGTATAACAACTTGGGACATTTTATGCATACATGTGAATCCTCATATCTAGGAGAAGCATTTAGAGACACATGGACTGTGTAGAGTACTCACCATTTTGGTAACACGTATCATATCACATCATCATTTCACTTTACACCAGTTCATTCTTAATTAACTATTACTTAATTAACTGTAATTTTATTATCTCATCTGTGTGTTTTGTGTGAATCGTCTTTCACCATCATCACGTTCTAACCATTACTAACCCTATATGTGTGGATATTTCATTAATAAACCCAACGATCGGTTGATCATTATCAAGAGTTTGTTAATGTATCACTCGTGCTGTCGGTGTTACATATTCACCTATAGGAACCTTTCTCTATTCAGATGAGGTTGGGGGCTTTTTCTTTACGGGATCTAAGGGCAGAAGCTAAGGTCGTGGGGAAACAGAACTCTTTCCATAATTAATTAGAAAACACTTTCTAGTGGAAAGCATTCGCATTCCTGTCTTCTTGTCCCTATCTCGAATAGGTCTTTATTATTTCTTAACGAGCCAATTTCTAGAGACCTCATATCTAATATCTCATAGACTATTCCAGGCAAAAACTACTGTTGTAGTTGCCCCAGTACACACCACACGACAATTGTGGACTCGTCTTGGGATTAGTGAACCCGGACTTAGAAGTGTGATAAATCACATTTTCATCCCTGCCATACAATTGCGATAATTGCAAAATTGGTTGGCATTTCGAGGGATTATCTCTTAGACTGACTATTACTATAATTTGTCTATTTCATAGGGGAATAATTTATATCTCTAAAACACGAGTGATACTTTTTAAATTGAGTATCAAACGGACAGAGTAAACACGTTTTGAGAACAGAGGATACTGTAGGGAACTGAACATTTTTTTTTTCAGTAACTGCTGGAGAAATTGTTATTATAAATATTTAGTAAATTTTTCATAGAAAACTTTGAGATAATCTGTTACATAATTTTTCAGAATATGCTGAGTGAGTGATTTTTTAAAGAACAATTTGAACTTGATTACTAATTTAAACCTAGCTGGTTTTAAAGAGATAATTACTTGTGCGAGTCAAACAATTTGCTTGGAGGTCACTGCCAATTTTTCCCTTCGTGAACCCATACTGCATATCATGGCAGATGCCGCAAAAATTAGAACTAGTTTAATGGAGGCAGGGCGTGAATTCGGGTTAAGTGGAAAAGACCTGATGAAATATGTAAGCGAGGAAACTGATAAATTCCATGAACATGAACTTTCCGCTGGAACCTTTTTTAGAAAGGAACGATACCATGGACGCCTTTTTAGACCGCTTTGAACGCTTTGCAACAGGGTTTGGACTTGAAGAACGGAAGTGGAACTTGAAACTTTCCCAGGGCCTAAGAGGAGCCGCCTACGAAGTTTTTAATAAACTTCCGGCCGGAGAGCAAGATGACTATCAGGCATTGAAAAAAGCTCTCTTGGTGAGGTACGAGCTTCATTCAGAGGCTTACCGAAAAAAATTTCGAGGTTCTAGGAAGGATGCAGGAGAGACTTTCTCACAGTTCGCAGCCCGTATTGAAGACTACCTAGTGAAGTGGTGTACACTGGGAAACTTTACCGAGAACTATGACGGGTTGAAAGAGCTGATTGTGATAGAGCAACTAAAAGAATCTATGTCGGTGGAAATGCGTAGATTTCTCACTGAAAACGGCGCTGACCGGTTAGAAAATATTCTTACACTGGCAGAGCGATTCCAAAATGCTCTCAGGGAGTCTCAAGGAGCCAGAAAGAAGTTTTCGGATCAGGCGCCAAAGCAACCTGCTCGCTCCCAACCAGACCAACAAAGCAAAGGACCACACATCTCGCATAAACAGCACGCAAAACAAGATAACTACAAAGAGCAAAACAAGAAAAATGCTGCGCCACACCAGAGACATGGAGATAAATGGTGCAAGTACTGTCGCTTGAACAATCACAACACTAATGAGTGCAAGCGCAGACCTCCTCCCCAACATGCTGCCTGTCTGCAGACAAAATCGTCACCCCGGAAGGAGCAGAGGACCGGAAACGTTTCTCATCCTCCCGTCATCGAATCAGTCCTCGTGAACGGACAATCTGTGGAGTGCCTTTATGACACTGGACTTGCTTTCGATGCGGTGGTCAGGGCATCTCTTGTCACCCCTGACCAGATAACAGAAGAGAGTGTCGACATCCAAGGTCCAACGAAGGATGTTGCACCCATGACACTGCCAATTGCACTTATCAGAGTGGAATCTCGTTATGTGACAGGAGAGATTCGTGCAGCTATAATGGAAGAACCAATCTACTCTTTAATCTTGGGATGTAGATATGTGTTCCTTGGAGAACCTACTCAACCACCAGTCATAGCGGCCGAACAGACTAGAGGACAGTCAAAAAAGACGCAGAGCAGGAACCTCCTACCAATATCCTCCCCGAGGAATTGAAGAGGGCCCAAAGGGAAGATTCCTCACGGGCGCCCTGTTTTAAAAAATTACCTAGGACACACAACCCACCTACCAAGGGAGACTTCTTTATGAAAAAATGGATTGATGTATCGCCGAGCTGGAAATGAAGGACAGGAACACAACCAATTAGTAGTTCCTGCAACCTATAGGAACCAGGTGCTTGAGATGGGCCACTCTATCCTATTTAGTAGACACATAGGAATGATCGCCACGACTCAAAGGATCGCCTGCCACTATTATTGGCCAGGGATCACCGGCGACATTGAACGTTTCGTCAAGTCTTGTCCTCAGAGCCAGAAAGTTGCACCAAAACACTGGACGGCACACACGACCCTTGGGGAGATGCCAATCTTGGGCACCCCATTTGAAAGAGTGGCCGTGGATATAATTGGACCTCTGCTGAGAACTAAGAAGAGGAACTCCCATATCCTTACCTTAGTGGACACCTGTTCCATGTGGGGCGAAGCCATAGCCATGCCAGCATGCGACTCAGTGCATTAAGCTGACGCTTTACTGAATATCTTTACTAGATTGGGCTTCCCGCATGAAATTCCCACAGACAACGGGTCACAATTTACAGGCAAGTTGACAGAGGAGGTGCTTAGAGTATTCAAGACTAGGCATATCCATACTTCGCCCTATCAACCCCAAAGTAACGGGCAAGTAGAGCGGTTTAACGGGACGCTCACCTCTATTCTTCGGAAGTTGGCACAGGAGAAGCCAGAAACTTGGGATCAGTATCTTCTTGCCGCATTATTTGCTTATAGGGAAGTACCGCATGCGTCAACTGGAGTTCCTCCGGCCACATTACTCTTCGGAAGACTTATTAAAGGTCCATTAGAAGCTTTACTAAGAACATGGACAGATGCCAAGGCAGACGACACTGTCACATCAGCCTTCCAGTACGTCACAGACTTGAAAGAACGCCTGAAGACTGGCTGGGAATTAGCCACAGCGAAAGTACGGGAGGCTAGGCGGAAACATGCCAAATATTACAATCGCAATGCGAAGGACCGAGAACTAGCAGTAGGAGAGAAGGTGCTACTTCTTCTGCCAAGTAGCAATAATAAATTGCAGATTTGCTGGAGGGGACCCTACAAAGTGGTGGAAAAAATTTCTCGCACCAACTATAAAATCGCCGTGAACGGAAAGCAGAAAATTTACCACTTAAATCTGCTTAAGAAGTTTTACGAGCGAGCCCCTGCCGAACCAGCGCACCTCATGACTATGGCCATTGCTATGCAAATGGAGGAAGAGCCATTATCATCCGTAGAGTACCCGGTGATACAGGAGGAATCACATTTAGATGTGAAAATAAGCTCCACCCTAACGGAAGCCCAGCAAGAAAAAGTAAGGAGGTTGATGGAAAACCACGCCGACTCTCTGACAGACAAACCGGGCCGGACAAACCTGATGGAGTTTGACATGGAAGTCACGGATCCTACGCCCGTCCGAATGAGAATCTATCCGATTTCGTATGCCAAGGCAACGGCATTAAAGCAAGAAATTGATTACTTACTTAAGGAAGGCATAATTTCGAAGTCGGAGTCCACTTACAGTGCGGGAGTGGTGCTGTTACGCAAACCCAGTGGAGAACACTACCTGTGCATCGACTACCGACAGCTGAATGCGTTAACACAGTTCCAGCCAGAACCGTTACCGGACCAGAACCAGCTATTTACTAAGCTGAGCAGGGCTCGCTATTTTTCAAAGATCGACCTCAGTAAAGGGTACTATCAAATACCGGTCAAAGCTGAGGTGAGGAACCTGTTAGCCGTCAGTACTCCAGATGGACACATCGAGTTTAATGTGATGCCATTTGGACCGAACAATGCTCCTAGTGTCTTCACAAGGATGATGCGAAAGTTATTGGATCCTTTGAATCATCCCGCCATCAGCAATTTTATGGATGATATCCTAGTAGCTACGGAATCGTTTGAAGAACATATATCAGCGCTATCCTTGCTGTTTAACAGATTCAGAGAAGCGGGACTAACCCCCCGCCCAACAAAATGTCAAATTGGGTGTGAACAGCTAGAGTTCATAGGACATACTATATCCCATGGGACCATGTTCCCCGAGACTCAAAACGTTGAGAAGCGGAGAAATGCACCGAGACCGTCCACAAAAAGGGATGTCCGGTCATTTGTATCTCTCTGTGGATTCTACCAGAGATATATAAAGGATTTTAATAGCCTCTGTGCGCCGCTTACATCGCTAACCAAGAAAGGAAACCCAGATAAAGTGACACGGTCAGCAGAATGTGAACATGCATATGCACTCTTAAAAGAGAAACTCACCACAAAATCTATTTTACGGCTTCCGGATTTAACTAGAAAATTCATCTTGCGCACAGATGCCAGTAACATTGGAATTAGGGCTACATTACTACAGCCAGACGACAGAAGCCCACCAAATCTATTTCCGGTCGCATATGCGAGTCGGAAGTTAAACCGAGCAGAACAAAACTATTCCACAATCGAAAAGGAATGTTTGTCCCTCGTCTGGGGAATACAAAAATTTCAAGCATACCTGTATGGAAGAAAATTTACAATCCAGCGTGATCACCAACGTCTGACCTTCCTCGCCAATTCAAAGAATTTGAATGCTAGACTGATGAGGTGGTCGCTTGTTCTACAACCTTACACGTTCCAAGTGGACTATATCCAAGGAAAACATAACGTAGGAGCGGATTTTTTAAGCCGTCATCCTATGAGGCAGGACGGAGAGCACATACAAGTAGAGGAAAGGGTGGAAACCGGAGAGAAAAACGAAGATGAGGAAAAGGATTAAGGAATCCCGAGCAAGAAGGATAAGCTCTCCTGAGTACGATTGACATCACACTTGAGGAGGGGCTATTGTGATAAACGAGCGCAAATGCCTTGTTGCTATATCTTTTCCTACATCTTTCGTATTGTATTTTCTCCGACATTTGCTCTTTCATCTCATATGTGCGACCCACATTTGCTATTTCATTGTTGTGATTACTCGCGACCGGTATCTAGAGAACCACATTTGCTCTTTCATCGGGGGAAATAAAAATCCTTTGATTGAGTCCACATGCCTGACATTAGCGTTTGAAGCCCACATTGCATCGTGATAAATCTGGTAAAAACACATCTGGGCATGCTGTAATTTCTGTGACACCACATTGGACGCCCAGATTGGCCAGGGGAAAACGTCTCATGCTGTAATGGTGTTATCTTGGGTCGGCCGCGGTGCAGACAAGCGTTGATTTACCACATTGGACGCCCACCTTGGCCAGGTGAACAATAAACAATCAGAGGTCAAACTACACCCACGTTTGGACTGACAGGGGAAAAGAGCGATCCTGTGAATGAGTGACCAGAGGGGCCATTAATGATTGGTTGGTATGAGCTGTACAAGAAACCCATATTGGACTGGCAGAAATATAATCTACTGCGTAGCTTGTTCTGGGAAGGAGTCCAGTTTTTTACCTTGTGAGGAACAGATTAAATCCCAAAAACGCCTAGCCTAATACACGTGTTTATTCAGAGTGGATGATAATTCAGTTCTGTGATTAATTGTGTGCTTAAAGGATTTTGCGAAGGGAAAAGAAGGTTAGTAGATCTTATACTTATTAATACATTTTCTTATTTTTGTTTATTTTAACCTCACAGCTAAAATGTGCGAAAGATAAAGTTTCAAATAATTCTTGGCATAACTGATTAATAAAATCAGAAGATTTTCCTAGAAGATGATAGGATGATAGGAGGTAATTAATAGTTCATATTTCACCTTTATCATCATCACAGTCTCCCATGCGCACACACTCTCATGCACAAGATATTTAACATCATTAGAATTGAACTCGGAGGCCGTAAGGAGGCAGCCCCTCCACCATGCAAAGGCACAACAGGCCAATCACCTGTTTGCTTTAAATCATGATTACGCGAACTACAAGAGAGAAAACCGGACTGATTCTAAAGGCGACGAACTGGAACGGACTACGGACTACGACTTATGGAACTTGGAACACAAGAAGTATAAATGGGAAGGAAGAGGAGCTGGTGGAAGAGATGAAGAAAGCAAAACTAGAAATCCTGGCTATAACGGAAACGAAGAAAAAAGGACAAGGAGTCATGGATCTCGATGGCAACATGTTGCTCTACAGTGGTGTACCCATATCTGAAAGGGCTAAAGGGGGCGTGGGTTGCATTGTGGCCCAAAATCAAAAAGATAGTATCAAGGGATGGAACTTTGTCTCGGAGCGCATTATGGTTGTAAAACTAAAAGAAGGAGAAACCATAGTCAACCTGGTCATAGTGTATGGGCCAAATGAGGATGAGAGAGCAGAGGTCAAGGAGGAATTCTTCGAGCTGCTTCAAAGGACAGTGGATGACTGCCTAGATGAAGTTATTATGCTCGGAGATTTTAATGCCAGAGTTGGAAATGACCATGCTAGATGGGGTGGAGTTATCGGAAGATATGGAGAAGATACTCTCAATGACAATGGAAAGCGACTCCTTAGATTCTGCAGTGAGCAGAATCTGATCATTACAAACACAAAGTTCCCCCATAAGCGCATACATGCATACACTAGATGTGAACCAACCAAGAATGAGAAGTCAGTGATCGACTATGCCATTGTTCGGAGAAGCTCATTCAGATATGTCCGAGATGCAAGAGTCTGGAGGGGCCAGAGATTGGAAGTGATCACTACCTGCTAACAATCAAACGAACAACTGAAAGAGTTGCTCAGCCTAGGAACTGCCCAACATCACGCAAGAAACCAAGTAAACGAGCAGGAGAAATGAGCATTAGGACCTACAAGCTGAGAGAGCCAGAAATTAAGACCAGATATCAGGGGCTTATTGCTACAGCAGTGAGCAACACAGAAGAACGACCTGATGCCTTGGAAACCCTCTGGAATAAATTCAAGGATATCATAAAGACAGCTGCTGCAGAAGCATGCGGTGAAGTCCGACTTGGGAACCAGAGAAAGAGGACACCTTGGTGGACAGAGGAAGTCAAAGAGAAAATAAGAGAGAAGAAAATGGCATGGAAACAATACTTAGGAGCTAAAAGCACAACAGGACAAATGGAAAAATATAGAGAATATGTGACACTCAGAACAGAAGCAAAGAACAAAGTGCTAGCAGCAAAACAGAAGTCCTGGGAAGAATTTGGAGAAAAACTAGAAAAAGATGCACAAGAAAACCAGAAATTGTTCTATAAGACCCTAAAGAACATGAGGAAAGAAAAAACAATGCCCTCTCAAATTTATAAAGGACAAGCAAGGCAAATTGCTTACTGCCCCAAAGGAAGTAATGGAAAGATGGAAAGAATATTTCTCAGAACTCCTGGATGGTGAGCATGATGAAGCATCAGAAATGATAACCACTGACACAGAAGAGGAAACCAATGATGGTGAAGATGACATAAAGATGGAAGAACTGAGGGCAGCACTAGAGAAAATCAAGATGGGCAAAGCAGCAGGGCATGATGGTATAACACCAGAAATGGTTAAGTACATGGGAGCATCAGGCGACCTATTACTCTTAAAGGTCCTACAGGCAGCATGGTGCAACAAGACCATACCAAAGGATTGGGAGATTGCCATCATAACACCAATTTTCAAAAAGGGTGACAATCGACAATGTGGAAACCATAGAGGCATATCCCTTCTCAGTGTCCCTGGTAAAATCTACTCTAGAATCCTAGAGCAGAGACTCCGACGCCTAGCTGAGCCACAATTGGATGAGGTCCAGTGCGGATTCCGAGCAAACCGAAGTACTCAAGACCTAATCTTCACACTCAGACAGCTGAGTGAAAAGGCCCTTGAGTATAAGAGTGAGATCCATCTTTGTTTCATAGATCTGGAAAAGGCGTTTGACAGGGTCCCCTGGAGCAAACTTTGGGACTGTTTGGCAAGGAAGAATATTCCAGCACCTCTGATTCATGCTATACAGAGCTTCTACAAGTCTTGCAGAAATTATGTGAGGACAGCAAACCATAAGTCAGAAGAGTTCAGGACCACCACTGGTGTAAGACAAGGTGATATCCTATCACCTTACCTCTTCATACTCCTTATGGACGATGTCATCAAGGCATGTAAGGAGAGAACAAGAAAGTATTCAGTGGGGTACTGGAAGATGAGACAGGTCTATATTTCGGAGCTGGCATTTGCTGATGATGTTGCCCTGATTGCTAAATCAGAGGCACCTCTCCAATCCAACCTGCAAGTCTGGAAGGAAGAGCTGGAGAAGAGAGGGATGGTCATAAGCAGCTCTAAAACAAAATCCATGGTGATATCACGAGAAAAAAGAAAACATCAGATTAAGTTGGGAGAACAGGTCCTGGAGCAGGTCGACCACTTTAAATATCTCGGAGCTATTATAGACCGAAAGGGAGGCATCAAAGAAGAGTTGGCCACTCGAAAAGCAGCGGCTGGGAGACTTTTTCAGGCCATAAATCGTGGATTCATCAGCAAGAAAGAGGTTGGTAAGAAAACGAAGATGGCTGTATACCGCTCCACCTATGTCCCAGTCTTGACATATGGATGCGAGTCGTGGGCAATGACTACAACCCACAAAAGCCAGATCCAAACCTCAGAAATGAGGTATCTGAGGAAAGTGGGTGAAGTAACAAGAAGAGACATGGTCCGCAACCAGACGATCCGTCAAGGCCTAAAATCCCATCCGCTGCAGACCCAAATAGAACAGTCCCAACTAAGATGGTTTGGCCATGTCTGCAGAATGGGAGAAGATCAGCTACCACGACAAGCATGCGAAACAAAGAGCCAGGGATCCATACCCCCAGGACGACCCAGAGTCCGCTGGAGGACAACATTAGACAATCTTTGAAGGACCGAGGACTAGAATGGAACCAGGCCAGGAAGAAGACAGCTGATAGAATGGTCTGGCGCTCTCTCTTCCAAACCTCTACACCTCAGGTAGAAGGGGAACGACTAAGTAAGTAAGTAAGTAAGAATTGAACTCAGAGAGAGAGAGATGAATAATGAGCAGTAGTTTAAATGAAAGTCAACCAGTGATGTTAAATGTGAAAACTTACGAAGACTTTTGTGTGTCTTCAGTTCATCAGAAGTCTGAGTCTACACGCAACGTGTCTGACGTCTAACCAGAAATACGTTATCAAAAACGGACATTTGGCTAGCAGAATTCGCCATAGGACATCTTTCATTCCTCAATTAAAAAGGAATATTGTCTCACCCACAAGTCATAAGGTGGACGCAGCATTTTTCGTCACCATATACTGCTTCCTCGCAAGTTCAATACATTGTTATCACAAGTTCAATTCAGAGTCATCATAAACTCAAATCACTCGAAAGATCATTATTATCTGAAGTCAAGCAAAAGAGCTCAAAAGAGGAATCGCATATTTATACCACGTGCAACACACTCTTAAGCGCATTTTATGAAGCAGACTCGAAAGTATATGAATCACGACTACATAGGCAAGATTATGAGTCTACATATCACTAACATTTCGTGAAGATATCCAGTCTGACCAGTACCGTCCGGAGATTAGACAACAGACCTTTTGTTCATATGACAGCTATTAACTGTTGATCAACACTACAGAGATATACTCAAACAGTGAAGGAATATACATAGATATCTCGTCAGCGTTCTCCGTACGACAACAGTATTCATCAGAACGTCCTCAGCTTAGAGATACCCCATTCGACATAATGTATAACAACTTGGGACATTTTATGCATACATGTGAATCCTCATATCTAGGAGAAGCATTTAGAGACACATGGACTGTGTAGAGTACTCACCATTTTGGTAACACGTATCATATCACATCATCATTTCACTTTACACCAGTTCATTCTTAATTAACTATTACTTAATTAACTGTAATTTTATTATCTCACCTGTGTGTTTTGTGTTAATCGTCTTTCACCATCATCACGTTCTAACCATTACTAACCCTATATGTGTGGATATTTCATTAATAAACCCAACGATCGGTTGATCATTATCAAGAGTTTGTTAATGTATCACTCGTGCTGTCGGTGTTACATATTCACCTATAGGAACCTTTCTCTACTCAGATGAGGTTGGGGGCTTTTTCTTTACGGGATCTAAGGGCAGAAGCTAAGGTCGTGGGGAAACAGAACTCTTTCCATAATTAATTAGAAAACACTGTCTAGTGGAAAGCATTCGCATTCCTGTCTTCTTGTCCCTATCTCGAATAGGTCTTTATTATTTCTTAACGAGCCAATTTCTAGAGACCTTATATATAATATCTCATAGACTATTCCAGGCAAAAACTACTGTTGTAGTTGCCCCAGTACACACCACACGACAAAATTGAATCATTTTGATGTAAATATTTTGATTGATCATTTTGAATTTCAATTCCAGTATACACAAAATTGTGATACTGGAACAATAAATTGTAAAAAATTAATTCACATTTAAACTTAACTCTGGGTGTTGTCAATTACTTTTCCTATAGTATTAGGTGTATTTGTTGTCACATTATTACATCACATTTTACATTACCCTAGACACTAGCCAGATAACATACATACACCATTATTTTACTTAGGAGAAAATACGTCGCAGGTTGAGGTCGTAGGGTGGTAGCAGCAAGGCGCCTTGATTATACAAACCTATTATTTATTAGACTCAGGGGCCTTCACAGCTTGACCTCACATCTGCATAAATCCACATTCTAGCTATTTAACATCAAAACCCACCACACCATAGTAAGTGATAAACTGATAAGCAGCTAGAACTAGTATGGTTACTTCAGTACTACAATATCCACCGTCTTCTACAGCTTGAAGGGCAGACATTCAGTCTGTAAAATTGATGATATTTTGGACATTTGAAGCAAAGGCATCAAAAGCAGTCGTCAGATAATATAAAGCTATTTCCAGTGCAATTATTACAGCTTCATATTTGGTTTTAGTTGAAGTGTTAGAGAGTATACGGTATTTGGAGGATCTTTTAACAGCCAGCTTTTACCTGATAGGCTGCATACAGGAGGATCTTACTATAGACCACGTGATACTCAAGGGAGGTGAGAAGTGGCTGTGTAGGACGCGACAATTCTTTGTGAGAGCCCAGAAACAGAGCACAATAATTTAGCACTGTATATTTGGATAGTCCCTTGGATGGCGGAGAATGCACAGTATGCCAAGCACCTCTGCCTCCTAGCTCGGGACTAGATGCATGCCAAGCTTGATAAATTGAAGCTTTTTTTTTAATGGATATATATTTCATATATATTTGCAAGGAGTGGAAGCGACCTATCCATGCTGGCTATCGTGGGCGCAGCCGTTATCAGTACAAAGATACACACGTAAATCGCCTCAGCGCAGTGCTTAATCACTGATAAGACTGACAAGACACGGGTGCGCTCATCAACGAAGCTTGGAATACGGGGAGAAAACTGATGGACAGACACAGACAAGAGATTACTTTCTGCTAAAAGTAATGATAGTTTACATTGGGCACACGTTTTCATATGAATTTATCGACGTGTGTGTAAGTTGGTACACAGGGCAACTGAATGTTTACCTTCCATTTTCAGAAAAATTAGTGATTGCAATTTTGCATTAGCCGAGTCATGCAACATATTCAATTCAGATTGGCTGATCCTGTAAGGCGCGCATAACAAACGCGTGGGAAGGCAGTGAATATAATCTGACCATGTTCTCTAGCTATTTCACTTGAGAAATCGCTGGCCAAGATGCCAGACCTTGCTACAGTGAAGAATTAGAACTCAGGATTCCTTCACCTTTTATTGGAGTATTTATCAGTACTTACAATATAGCCAAAGAAATCTTTAGCATTTAAAATAAAAAAAATAGGGACTGAGGAAACTGAATGACCACACACGAAATTAGAGAGGGAACATTAAATTAACGACACCCCAGACGCGTGTAATAGGATGATTCAAGTCTCTTTTATTCATTTGAGCAAAACATCTGTGAGCTAGGATTGGCGTAAGTTGTGATTCACATTTCATATTTTATTACTAACATGTGAACTAACACACACACACACACACACACACGTATCGTATATATATATATTTCCATGTGAATTTGAATATTTGAAACTCGCTAGTGGATGTCAAAGTCATTTGAGGCTGGGAACCTCAGCGTATAGAAAGATGATTCATGAACCACCACTGTACGGGCTGGTGATTGCTTTATTGCTAGTTGCGTAAAGAGAACTAAAAGCAAAAAGTAGTTCCAGGTTCCATACGGAGACGTGAGGGAAAGATGAAAGAAATGATGTACATTCTTAGTATAATACTTACATTTTCATAGCAGTGTAAATGTCCCTATGAACACAGTCACTTTTAAAGTAAAGTAAGTTTTCAAGCTTTAAACCAGTGTAAATTTCTATATTAATTTTAAAGTTAATGGAAGTTTCGAACTTTCCAATAAGTGTAAACATAAATGAAAACATATTCAATTTATATTGTGAACACTTTTCAATCAGTGGGGATGTTTATGTAAACAGACTCTATCTGTATTATTAACATTTTCATTTAAATATAAAGTTACTATGAATGCTATTCTATTTAAATGTAAAGAAAATTGTATCCCGAGGGATTACATTTAATTCTCGTCGAAGGTAAAGTCTGAGTTAATTGGGATGGTGGTGTGGGGAGATAGGAAGCCATAATTATGGGGTGGAAAACGCCATACTCAGAAGACTGTTTCGTTCTATTCTTTTACCATAGTTATTGGTGGTACCAACAGAAAGTACTATCTCTGGAACAAGAAGGGAACAGTGGCCTAAGCTTTAAGACGAAGGACCCACGTGGTAGATTCTCATTGACATTTCTGGGACGCGAGCTACACCCGACAACCTTGATCAGGGACGAGCGTGAGAAGTGCGAAAATAACCAACCCATAAGAAGGAGCAGAACCGTTATTGGCAGCTAAGTTGAAATCTATGCTGCCACATGAGCTTTTTATATAATGAAGCACATTAAAAACGCACCACTATTATATATACTGATGCCGAGAAGATTGAAAAAAAGTGTGGGAATGGATTATCCCCGTGTTTGTCATGAGGTAGAGAGCGAATGACTGCTGGAATGGAAAGTGCATGATTCAACGTACGGGTTTGTGTACAGACTACATGAAAACAATGAAAGTTACACGTGCAACACGATTCCCAACAGCTTTGACCCTGAAAATGTGTACGCGTTGTGGCAGTAAACTCGGTATAAAAAGGCCGTTGAGACAAAACACCCAGTACATGTGCTTGAAATGCCACGACTATCTGAAAACGACCGCCAACGAGCCATTGGTATGTTGGAGACCGGAATGAGCTCGCCGGCCATTGCCAGAAGGATGAATTGCCACCACAGCACTACTGTACGTCTCAATGAACGTTACGGAAACACTGGCAGTGCCCGGGATAGACTTCGGAGTGGCCAACCACGAGTTACTACCCCTGCGCAAGATCGTCATATTGTGCTGAGTCACCTAAGGAATCGTTCTCTCCCGGCAAGTCAAACAGCAAGAGCAATAGTGGGTAGACGTGGGCAAGTCTCTCGAATGACAGTCATACGACGACTCAGAGATACAGGCCCTACTGCAAGACGACCTTATGTTGGGCCAAACGTGACTCACAGACATCGTCAGCAGCGCCTGCAATGGGCAGAGCAACATGTCAGATGGACTAGACTGCAGTGGAATGCTGTCCTATTCACAGACGAGAGCAGATTCAACATATCCTTTAATGGTGGACGTATGCGGATTTGGCGACGATGTGGAGAGCGCTTTGCAATATCGCTGTGTTCGTCAGCACAACCGATTTGGAGGTGGCAGTATTCACATTTGAGGAGGATTCCGTTTTCACCATCGCTTGCCTCTTCACGTCTTCCGTGGAAATGTTAATGCTGTGACATATCGAGATGAGGTTCTGGATGCATTGGTTGCTCCTGCGTTCACAAATTATCCAGACTTACAGCTTCTCCAGCAGGATAACGCACGTGCGCACACCGCATTCAATACGCAGCAATATCTATAGCTGCAGAACATTGTGACGATTGATTGGCCTGCCCTATCACCAGACATGTCTCCTATAGAACATCTGTGGGACGAGCTTGGACGCAGAGTCTACAGGCAAGGTTCTCCAGCTAATCTGCAACAGCTCGAAGCTGCTCTTACACGTGAATGGTACTTGATTCCCCGGAATTTCCTTCAGAGACTTGTGCGTTCCATGCGGAGCCGCTGCTAAGTTTGTTTGCAAGCACACGGTGGACATACCAGATACTGAGGATAGTGTGAATGAATTGTTTTATTGGTTGCATTTTTGGTTTTCTCCCTTGCCTGCACAGAATGAAATGAATTTCATAACAATCAAATGTACAAATTAATGACCAGCATGGATTCATAGGAAAATGAATAAAGATTCCAAATATGTAAACGTGTAAACACTTATATTTACATTTCACACTCTGTTCCTGGATTATACAGGTGGTGCGTTTTTAATGTGCTTCAGTATAACATTTCGCAATCCATAACGACCATGATGATAACTGTTCTTGATCCATAACTATTCAAATTATTTTCCAACTGTTAAAACTTAAGTGATTATTACATTTTGCTATTTGTAATTATACAAATTTAACTTCGATTTAATCATTTTAAAGTTACTGCATGTTTGTCTCAGTCAATTTACTACACACACTCTAAACAGAGCTATACTAGAATAATAGAATTACACTGAGTAAATCAGGGGTGGGGGCTTAAACGAGCTGACAGTAATAATAAGTTATTAAATCCTTCACAAAAACGTCGGCAGAATTACAGAGTTAACATACTCAGCCAAAGCACTATTGTTCTCTCTTATTCTGAATATCTTGTGAAGACTCCCTGGAGATAGAAGCGTTTTGTTTCTTCTATTTACATACTTGCCAAGAGTAATCTTGTGCAAAGGTAGACACCCCTGAAGCCCATATTAGATACTCTTGGACCACTACTGCAAAGCAGGGGAGACAATACCGTCACACTGAAAAAGAAAATATCGCCTTCCTAACTCATGTAGTTCATGAATATATTTTAGTAACCAGCTCGAGTTTTAAATGGGAAAGCGGAAAAATTGCCTTCGATCACTGGGTTCACAATGATTTTCAATGTCGGGTTGAGATGTCATGTCGGAAATTTCCATAGTTTTAAAAGTTATCTCTTCCCTCCACTCCCCCTTTTCGCCACCCATCCCCTTTTCAACCCCCAGCAGTCGCCTGAAGATTGACCTAATCATCCACTGGAATCTACCTGTAGATCGGGATGGACTGGCTGCTGACCTCTTGTGTAGATAGTACCAAGGATTGTTCAACTTGATACCGGCTTCAAAAAATGCGAAAAAGCTAAGAAACTCTAGTTAAATTGTCTCCCTTACTGCTTTGTTACCTACCATTAACATTATTTTGAGACGGGGAGGGGCAGAGATATGAATATCGTTGAACAATCAGACAGTGATAGAAAACTTCAAATACGGTACACAAGATAAGAGGAGATATTACGGTATTCACCTTGGGAGAGATAAGGAAAATAAAATAAATCCACAACAAAGCTTTAAATTTTAACTTACACAAATTGGAGCTGGCTTGGAATAGAAAGATTGAAATATCATGACATGATTACCGGTACCAATGTGAGACTGAAGACAAGAACCTTTACGCTGACAGTTTAAGGGAATTGTTAAAAAAGCCTGTTTAACGGCACAAAATCAATTGGTGATCTGCATGCCCAACACTGGTTACTTTATTCGCAAACGACGAGGTCAGTGTACTGCTTCGTTTGTATACTTTTTTCTAATGCATAGTGAACCAGACTGACAACGTGTGGATACAATGATTGGAACAATTCAGCTATTGTTATTCAACAAAATTAAAATAGCACACTGCACAGATATGTCATGTTGACATTTGGTTTGCTTTTTAAGGAATGTCTTCATTGCACACGGACAACTCCATCAGTGCTCCGATCTCCACCCATAGATCACACAAGAAGAATATCAGCACAGTGCACGAACTCCGCTGCACCGGCGAGAATCACACATTCTATAAATATTGTTGTGGTGGGTAGGTTTCTAATTATTAAATGTTGCCGGGGAAGCAGCCGTATTGCCTACTCTTCACAATTTCCAACTGTGGTGGAATATATATCGTGCGGAACTGCACACGGGACCTTCTATTTTTTTCGCCCTTATCCGAGAAGGCTAGGAATCCGATGTCACTACCCAGGAGACCAGGGGGAAAAGGGGGGAGGGGGGGGGAAGTATGACATCATTATGACCACTGGGTCGGAAAAATTTTTCCATAAACTATATTCCGTCAACTGGGAATCGAACCCGACACCTCTAGAATACGAGGTGGACGCCATACCTCTTAGCCACTCCTACCCCCATGTTAACATATTTAAGTCGAAGACAAGTCAATCAAAATTAAGTAATAAGTAATAGGTCAAACATAACTTCGTCGTATAGATTTTAATAACATAATAAACAAATTTGCAATACAAAAATCAAGAAAACGGTTAGTATAAATATGTCTCTATGACATTCTGATGTTTGTATGGATTTATACATTGTTTTGTACATATTATTACATGTTATTCCCACTGTCACGGATTTCCTCCCCTTAGCTCTGCAGTAGTGGTCCAACAGTGACCAAAACTCAAGAGTAACTAATGTGGGTCTTCAAAGGTGTCTACCTTTGCACAAGATTACTCTTGGCAGAGTTGTAGATAGAAGGATAATGATGCTTCTACCTCAAGGGAGTTTCACTAGATGTTCAGAAAGCGAGAACGATGCTGCATGAGCTGAGCAAATGTTAACTCTAGTATCTGCCGTCAACGTTTGTGGAGATTTATGCAATAATTAATGTTAGCTCGTTCAAGCCCCCAGCTGAGTTAATTCAGCGAAATTCATGTGATCATTATTTTCATTGGTTATCAGGTATGGATAGAACTATATATATTACAATCGGAACTCACACATGTGCCTTACGCTCTGTAATGATTAAAGCTGCAATAATAAGGCCAGCTAGGAGTAAAGTTTATTGACAATCGGTGGCAATCCGGCTAACAGTTTACCAGCACTACGTGGAGGCCAGTTAGCAGTGGTGGTCCAAGTCAATCAGATGTTTGCTCCTGGTTCATTAGGTATAATGCAAAGCCAGCTACTACTGGATCCACAACCGGGATTGGAACCTGTAACATGACAAGCCAAGTGTATGGTGCTTGTCCAATAAATACCACATGTCCTAATATGTGTCTATGTCTTCAGTATGTGTATGTTAATGATGTGCTCATATGTCTGTTTATATACATGGGTCATAAAGACATCACAACTCATGTCGTACATTATAAATCATCAGTCATATATAGACAAAAGGTAAGATAATGTAGACAAAGTACATGATAGATCATTAGCCACATAGACACTAGAAAGCCGTATAATACAAACAGAAAGCCATTTTACAAAACTGTGGCAAGGCATAAAGAAATCAGATTTCGCAGGAGACCAATGTTTGTGATTGTCTTCGGTTGTTTCTTCTCTCTCTGTTGAGTAGTTCATCATCAAGCTTTTGTAGATCTTCAGTTCATCACGGTTTGTAATTCTTTCTTGCCTCTCTGATAATAGACTCTGTGGCTGCTAACGGGGAATGATGTATAATGTTTACAGTACTACAGATGATCTAACTGGGATAAATGTGTAATTTTACAGACCTACAAACGAGCCAACTGGGACATATTTTAACGTTCAAAGACCTACAGATAAGCGGACTAGGATATATTTGTAATGCTGACAGAGCTATAGACGGGCTAACTGCGATAGATTAGTAATACTGTCAGAACTGCAGATGGACTGACTGGAGCAGAATTACAACGCTGTCACATAGGTTTTTTGAGATTATTAATATTTCTCATAGTGGTATGAGAAGGATAGTTGAAACCTTTACTTACTTACTTAGTCGTTCCCCTTCTACCGTAAGGTGTAGAGGTTTGGAAGAGAGAGCGCCAGACCATTCTATCAGCTGTCTTCTTCCTGGCCTGGTTCCATTCTAGTCCTCGGTCCTTCAAAGATTGTCTAATTTTGTCCTCATAGCGGACTCTGGGTCGTCTTGGAGGTCTGGATCCCTGGCTCTTTGTTTCCCATGCTTGTCGTGGTAGCCGATCTTCTCCCATTCTGCAGACATGACCAAATCATCTTAGTGGGACTGTTCTACTTGGGTCTACAGCGGATGGGATTTTAGGCCTTGACGGATCGTCTGGTTGCGGACCATGTCTCTTCTTGTTACTTCAACCACTTTCCTCAGATACCTCATTTCTGAGGTTTGGATCTGGCTTTGTGTGGGTTGTAGTCATTGCCCACGACTCGCATCTATATGTCAAGACTGGGACATAGGTGAAGCGGTATACAGCCATCTTCGTTTTCTTACCAACCTCTTTCTTGCTGAGGAATCCACGATTTATGGCCTGAAAAAGTCTCCCAGCCGCTGCTTTTCGAGTGGCCAACTCTTCTTTGATGCCTCCCTTTCGGTCTATAATAGCTCCGAGATATTTAAAGTGGTCGACCTGCTCCAGGACCTGTTCTCCCAACTTAATCTGATGTTTTCTTTCTTCTCGTGATATTACCATGGATTTTGTTTTAGAGCTGCTTATGACCATCCCTCTCTTCTCCAGCTCTTCCTTCCAGACTTGCAGGTTGGATTGGAGATGTGCCTCTGATTTAGCAATCAGGGCAACATCATCAGCAAATGCCAGCTCCGAAATATAGACCTGTCTCATCTTCCAGTACCCCACTGAATACTTCCTTGTTCTCTCCTTACATGCCTTGATGACATCGTCCATAAGGAGTATGAAGAGGTAAGGTGATAGGATATCACCTTGTCTTACACCAGTGGTGGTCCTGAACTCTTCTGACTTATGGTTTGCTGTCCTCACATAATTTCTGCAAGACGTGTAGAAGCTCTGTATAGCATGAATCAGAGGTGCTGGAATATTCTTCCTTGCCAAACAGTCCCAAAGTTTGCTCCAGGGGACGCTGTCAAACGCCTTTTCCAGATCTATGAAACAAAGATGGATCTCACTCTTATACTCAAGGGCCTTTTCACTCAGCTGTCTGAGTGTGAAGATTAGAAACCTTTACTTAAAACAATAAATAGTTCGACAACAAATACGATTTTAAGTAAGCAGAAACTACACATCAAACCCCAACTCCGACAACTGATTACATAGATTACAGTTATATAACTACGGGTAGAAAAATAAAGCAGACATTCCACCAAGAACGAACTAAAATAGTAGAACAAGAGAGACAGTTTATCATTGACATATCAAATAAAACAACACAGTGAAACAATAAACAATCCAAAGGAATAATTACTTACTGCAATTTTAGACACCATACGTCAAATCTTCACTGTTAAAGTCATAAATCAGCTGGAGTTAAGGAAGACCACACTATCGGTAGACACAAGAGGAAACGAAAAACACACATGGATCTTTTTATCAGCTAGTAATACTTTTAACGACACGTCGGCACACTAGCAATAATAGATATAGAGGTAAAATCATTATACTTAAAAAATATAAGTAAATGAGTATATGGATTGAACAAGCAGAAACACTGGAATAAACCTTACGACGTGACGGTTAGACAGGCAGCTAGCGGTTCTTCACAGAAATAGATCTTTTAATGGCTAATATAAAAGTCCCTCCCCCAACATAAAAAAAGGACAGAAAAACAGTACAGCATAATGTAATAAAAATGCGCACAATATACCCTGCTTATAACCGAGATATCACACCTCGTGTCAGGTTTTGACCGGATGTCGAATCTCAGAAATAAGTGAAACAAAAAAAAAAAACTTAACCATGTGATACTTTAAGCAGCAGAGACAAAGAAGTTAGGGAAAAGCATCCTATTTACTTTCTAAGGGAAACAATTTTATTATTAAAAAAAATCACAATAAATAACAAATTTTTATTCTCTTTTAATATTTATGAATTTTTTATGCAAAATCATAAAAGGCAAAAACAATTCACTTATCCTTATTAGTACAATTTTTACATTGTTACAATTTTGTTGTGTGTCTTTTTTTAGAGTTAAAGGAATTTAAAAAAATTGGAGCTTGGTGCACATGTTAAAGTCGTGAACACTTATATGCTCTGCCACTTTCAATGGGATTCTGGACAATAAATCTCCTAATCCGTTACACTCCCAGATGTTCGCGCCGAAAATTTTATCGGCGCCAAATAGCGCACTTCGACAATCTTTTAAACACATTTTCTTACTTAGTATTTACTCTTCTACCGTCGGGGCCGAAGTGACTGAGAAGTACGGCGTCCGCCTCTAATTATAAAGGAATATGGTTTGGTTCTCAGTCTAAGGAATATTTATGATGGAATTTTTTCAGAACCATTTGGTCCTAATCATGTCATACTCCCAATGATCCACTTGGTAGTGTGATTGGATGCCTAGCCTTCTCGGAAAAGGACGAACAAATAGTAGGTTCCGAGTGCAAGTTGCACACCTTAAAAATTCCCTGGCAATTGGAAATCGTAAAGAGTAGGCCTTACGGCCCTTGCCCTAGCAGAATTTACAAAATTAGGAAAACCTATCCGATAAAAAATATTTATATAATGTCTAATTCCTAAATACACTCATTTGGGATTCTTGCCTGTGCTTTGGAGTTCGTGCACTGTGCTGATATCCTCCTTGAAATCTAAGGGAGAAGATCGGAGCACTGATGGAGTTGACCGTGTGCAGTGAAGATGGTCCTTAAAACCAAACGACACAAACCTTTTCCACCTTAGGGTGTAGAGGTTAGCCAGAGAGAGCGCCATGTTATCATGTAAACTGCTTCCAGTCCAGTCCACGGTCCGCCAGGGATTGTCTAATGTTGTCCTCCCAGCAAACTATGTGTCGTTCTGGAGATCTGGATCCCTCGCTACTGTTTTCCCATGTGTGTGGTGGTAGCCGTTCTTATCCAATACTACAGACGTGACCAAACCACAGTAACTGGGACTGTTCCACTCAGCTTTGAACGACCAATGCTATTGTAAATAAGCACAGACAAAAAAATGTGACAAAGGAAGAGAAACAGCGGCTACAGAAAAACACTTTCGTAATGAAGTTTTTGATTTTGGATGTACGACAACATTATTTTGTGACTTTCGTAATTTAATGGTGGTCCTCCAAACACCATGAGATGTTTAACCCCTCAGCTACTAAATTCATTGCATCTAAGATACAGTGTTGTTCTGACTTGGATAAGTTTATTCTCGACTTACATGATTTAGAAAGAAGCTCATATTCATTACGGTGACAGGGCTGCATACAAGAATTATTTGTTTCTCTGGAACTGGAGGAATGGTCTACCTATCTCTACAAACTCCACGCCAAGTCACAGTTAATTTAATAAATAGACGTAAAAATTAATAGCATAGACTAACGTACAGGAATGAGGAGATTTTAAGTCCTGTAGAGTAGAGCTTCCCAGCCTATGGCGTGCCTACCACATGGGGATGCGAGAAGCATCTCACATGGTTACACATAATATTTAGTAAATAACTAAAGATGGGCCAAACGTCTGGAAATATAGGCAATTTGTCTTATCTAAATTTATTCGCCTTTCTAACTTATGTAATAATTGTTGTCTGTGCCAATATGGATTCGACATTTGCAGCAGATTAATGCACAAAGATTGTTGTCATGTACACAAGGCAGGGATCCTCACATAGACAAGTAGCAACCGAATTCTCTATGAATCCAGACTTTTGGGACACACTGTAAATAATTCAACTAAAATATTCCAAAAGTAGTAGCGTTAGTGAGAAACAAAGTTGTGGAATGGAAGAGTAAACAATTCAACTGAAATATTCCAAAGTAGTAGTGTTAGTGAGAAACAAAGACAAGTTCAAAGGGAGAAAACCCTGTATGTTCATTGGGGACCTCTCTATAAGCAAAGAGGGCCGCGGGTAGAACCCTGTCCCAATCTTGAGGATGATCTTCAGTTATCTTCCCAAGTAAGTTCTTGAGTGTTCTATTCAGACGTTCGACTAACCCATTAGACATTGGGTGATAAATACTACTCAGAGACCTTTCAATATGCAAAGTAGACAATACTTGCGACATAGTGTATGATATCAATTGGGTGCCATGGTCTGACAATATTTCTCCGTGGAATCCCAAACGAGAAAATATCATCCAAAGAGCGTCTGCGATATCGGAAGTGGAGATGCTGTTAAGAGGTATAGCCTCTGGCCAACGTGTGCACATGTCGACACATGTTAAGATAAACTGATGTCCTCTGGCTGACTTGATCTTAAAAGGACCGATAATATCAACTGCCATTTTCTGAAACGGCCGAATAGGAATATCTGCAGCTTTGATAGGTGCTGCATGTCGTGGACCTCTCGATTTGACTTCTTGACATATTTTGCAAGATCGGCAATAAATACGTATGTCTTTTTTTACAAATGGCAAAAAGAAAGCCGCAAAAACTCTTGACTTAGTTCGGGAAAAACCCATATGTCCAGCATACTGAGAGTCATGAGCATGTTGCAGAATTTGGACTCTCATACTCTTGGGCACAAGAATTTGTGAATGCATGGACGTAGTCGAGTCTTGTACCATACGCACAAGTACGCCATTCTTCATTGTAATCCAAGATTTGCTATTTGTGTTCTGATTCGGATCACCTTTTTTTGCAATAATGAAGATCATCTTCTTGCAGTTTTATAAATGAGTCACGCGTAATCACCGAGTGATCACCTTGGCTATGCACTTCATTACTTTCTGTCGATGAAGTTTTAGGCATATTAAGAGCCTGTGCTCTTGTGACTGCATTGGCAGCTTGAATATTCTGCTCCTCCCAAACAGCAATTTACTGCGGGGTGCATTCCTTAACTCCGTGAATACGACCGATGATAAGATCCGCAATAGGATTTGGCAGAAGACATGCGTGGACATCTCCCGTAAAGAAGGGAGTAGCAATGTGAATGATGGCAGTAGGATACTTCTCTACAGTGGAACCAAATGTGACACATTTGACCACTTTTCCAGTGGTACAGGAAGGATCTATGAGAAATTGCCTAACTCCAATAGTAGTGCATCCAGAATAAAAAAGGACAGATACTGGATTATCATTCACTAGACCTTTATTTAAGACAAGAGATCCTCTCCCGTCATGCGCCACTGACGCAGGAAGAGCCGGAAGAGGGTGACCACAACTCAAAGTACTTATTGTAGTTGGTTTGAATAATGTTTTGCATTGGGGGCATTGGGATGCTCTCCCAAAATCAAAAGCAGAACTAGTGACAAGATTAGAGTTTTTATTATCACTAACTTGAATACAAGCTTCCTGAGATTCTTGTTGTACAGAGTTTGCCTGATGTGATCTATTTCTTTTATGTTGAGATCTACCGCGATTATTATTGCCTCTAAAATTACCTACTGGAATTATTGTTCTGGTTTGTATCCCAGCTTCCATAGTTACAGTTATCATGTTCACATTGATGAGAACATTTATTAGTTTGGTTTTGTTGTCTCCGTGGAGGATAACTTGGATAGTTTCTATTATGACTATTCCTACGAAAACTTCTATAATTATGGAAACCATAGTTACGAGGGCTTTCAGCTCGCCTCCAGTTCTTCGAAGAAGAACCATTATCTGATGAGTTACCTTGATTTTTAGTATAATTACGGTTACTCTTCTTATCAAAGTTATGTTGTGCACCTTGAAATTTACGTTGGAAATTAGGGCCGTATGGTGCTGCAGAAGCAACTGGCAAACCTTCCTTAAATTTAGAGTTACTAACAGTCTCATTTGGGTGCGCAGTTACATACCGCCAACAATATTCTTCCATTTCTTTTATGTTTTTAGGTTTACGCTCATGTAGAAAGGCAAGAAAATCTTTATTGACAGAAGACATAACCTTATCTCGTAGTAATAAGTCCATAAGGGCTTCATATGTTTTTTTCTGTTTCAGACAGCTCAATCCAACGTGTGAACGTAAGACGTGCTTTTGCGATGAATTCTGAGAATTCATCTCCAGTTTGTGGTAACATTATATTAAAGAGAAGACGATAACCATCTTCGTTGAGTTGATATTTCTCTATTAAGGCTGCTCTGATAACATCATAATTATCCTTGTCAGCCTCATCTATCAAGCTTAACCTAGTTAGAGATTCACCTTTAAGTATCTCCGACAACTGATTAGCATATTGTGACTTATCTACCTTATGAGTTCGGCATGACCGTTCAACTCTATCCAGATAGAACGTTATATCGTCACTGGAAGGAGTGAAAGCTGGTAGTTTGACTTTAAAAGTAGAAGTATTCTCCTTATTAGAAGATGACAGATTAGCATTAAGCATATTTGTCAACTTCAATTTTTCTAACTCCAAAGCTAAGAGTTTTTCTTCATGTTCCATTTTCGCTTTTCTCTCCCCAGCTTCTCTGTCTAATTGTGTGTTCTCAGCCTCAGCTTCTCTGTCTAATTTTTTGTTCTCAGCCTCTCTTTCTAGTCTTTTATTTTCAGCCTCAGCTTCTCTGATTAGTCTTTTATTTTCAGCCTCAGCTTCTCTTTTTTGTTTTTCAATTTCCATCTGGAATTTCCTTTCATCTGCCTGCATCTGTAACCTTAAATTCTCAGCATCTATTTTCTTTTGCTCATTTTCTATTTTCTGTCTCTTTTCTTCCGACTTCAATGCCTTGGCATATTGAGTAGTCGCAAATTCTTCCAATTTCTCACCAGTCTTACCAAGGGATTTCCCTTGCCCAATAAAGTGGTCAAGTGTAGACATAATGTCTAAAAATATAATATGAGTACCTGAAATAACAATCAATTTATTCCAACCTCAATGGTAACAAGTATTTTATAGAGAACTTGTATAATTACTTCACTTTATCCCAATATCTTTGGGAGACAAGTCTTTGAAAAAAGAACTTGTATAATCAGTTCACTTTATCCCAATCTCTGTGGGAGACAAGTCTTTGATCAAGGACTTGTATAATTACTTCATAATAATAACACAATTAATCACTAATAGTGTATGACTAAGTATCTATACAAATAGCGTACCAAAACAATGAATAACAAAACAAAGAACAAGCATCAAAGACAATACGATAACATTCGCAGAGGTCAACTAAACTATAAAGCTAAACTAAAGGGAATGTTACAAAAAATTGCAAAGATAACTGCGAAAAGAAAACAAAACAAATGACGTCACAGTGTATAAACACAAAGATGTATAAAACTAAACAAAAGGAAGAGGAGGCGGACAAATACAAACAAATTAAATCAAAACTAAAGAACAGAAACAATATGACAACAACAACGATGAAAGGAACACCTCGTCACAGCTAATCAAAAATAGCAACGAATGTCGCTAGCAATTTTCACTGATGAAAATTGCACAAGTCCATAAAGATCGCTCACAATAGACCCTCTGTTATGTGGGATATCCTATTGTAAGACACCACCCAACCGAAAAAACCCGCAGAAATATAAACTAATATAGCATGTAAACATATAAACATGAAACATAAGCACAGAATGTAAATAGGATGTGTAAGAAGGTTTGGTTACACAAGATAAAGACACAGTTCACACAACAAACAGGCCACTTATCTTAATACAATCCTTTAGGCAAAACCAGCAAAGATCAGCTACTGTAGTCAGCATTCTAAGGGATAGATGTTCCAACGCTGAAAAAAGTACGTCTGAACGTGCTTCAGGATCACTGCGATAATGGTGGTATCGGCACTTGACCTTCTTAACGTAAGTGACAACAATGGTCCGGCACTTTACCTTCTGAACAACCGTAAAGGTGATGGTGTCGGTACTTGACCTTCTTAAATATAGCAAAGTTCAACAACACGACAGTGCAGTGATGGGAAGATCCACTGTTGAAGGTTTTCACTACATACCAACAGCTAGTGGACTCCGCAGTATCGATATGATGTACTTCTAGCAAACATGGTTACTAGACGATCCAACGCTGATACATGTAAACAAACTCACTGGATCGCTCACAAGATGGATGTCATTAGTGTAGCACTGTTAATGATGTTCACTTGTAGATGTAGGCTCAACGTCTATAGCCTCATGAAGCTGGCACACCAAAAATGTTGAGTGTTAATTTTGCTGGTTGTCATAAATGTAGTGCTGACTTCAGTCTAATTTATCTTCCTGCAGCTCCAGCAAGATACACCGTATAGGAAAACGAGTAAGCAAATATGTGAGCATATATTAGCTCCACTCTGACACCAGTCAGATACTTTATTAAGTATGTAGGCGACCACAAATATGGCGGGCCCCTAAATATAATAGCCTCTGTGTTTCCTTGAACGAACGAAGGTATGACAGACCTTGTTCTACGTGGTGCCGCCAGTGTAGCGGGATTCAACCACAATAAAGTTCCTTTTGGGCATACACAAGCCCCACTGTAATCACTGTCAATATCACTTATGAGCTGAAGTTCAGATAATCTCAAATAGCGCTTTCCCGCTCAGGGAAAAAGTCAATGAGCTGGTAATCAATAATGTACATAAATTCTGACAATGGAAGGAAATGTTTCTTTCATTTACCTTAACATCCCTTCATGAATAACACAAGAAATTCACTCACTTCCGAAGAGTATAGAATATAACATAGGGGTAAAATATCGTTAGACATCACAGTCTTATACACAGAGGACTTCCCCAAATATCAGAAGCCAGATCAAGACGCGAGACGTCTTGGCTCCTTCAAATCACAGCTTCAACTCTTGGACAGGAAGTCTTTCCCCGCGCGCTACCAAAAGTTCGCGCCTGCGTATTGACGCATGACCCCTGAGCTAGATTCAGGTTACGAGCGTTACATATATCAGGAGACCGCTGACCATTCACACCTTATATGGCCAGATAGCCAAAGATCGGATCTAATAATAGACCGCTTGATTAACAGACAAGATGGGGTAACTACACATTTAACTTTAACGAAAGTAAAGAATGAGTATCTGCCCCTGGTCAGGAATTTAACGAGAAATACCTTTGATTCAGAATCTCTCTTTCAAACATCTTCAAACTTAAACAGACTAGACTACCAGCAAAAAACTGTACGCAACACTCTTCCATTCCACAACTATGTTTCTCACTAACACCACTACATTTGGTATATTTTAGGTGAATTATTCACTCTTCCATTCCACAACTTTGTTTCTCACTAACTCTACTACTTTTGGAATATTTTAGTTGAATTATTTACACTTCCATTCCACAATTTTGTTTCTCACTAACACTACTACTTTTGGAATATTTTAGTTGAATTATTTACTCTTCCATTCCACAACTTTGTTTCTCACTAACATTACTACTTTTGGAATATTTTAGTTGAATTATTTACTCTTCCATTCCACAACTTTGTTTCTCACTAACACTACTACTTTTGGAATATTTTAGTTGAATTATTTACTCTTCCATTCCACAACTTTGTTTCTCACTAACACTACTACTTTTGGAATATTTTAGTTGAATTATTTACTCTTCCATTCCACAACTTTGTTTCTCACTAACACTACTACTTTTGGAATATTTTAGTTGAATTATTTACTCTTCCATTCCACAACTTTGTTTCTCACTAACACTACTACATTTGGAATATTTTAGTTGAATTATTTACTCTTCCATTCCACAACTTTGTTTCTCACTAACACTACTACTTTTGGAATATTTTAGTTGAATTATTTACTCTTCCATTCCACAACTTTGTTTCTCACTAACACTACTACTTTTGGAATATTTCAGTTGAATTATTTACTCTTCCATTCCACAACTTTGTTTCTCACTAACACTACTACTTTTGGAATATTTTAGTTGAATTATTTACTATTCCATTCCACAACTTTGTTTCTCACTAACACTACTACTTTTGGAATATTTTAGTTGAATTATTTACTCTTCCATTCCACAACTTTGTTTCTCACTAACACTACTACTTTTGGAACATTTTTGTTGAATTATTTATTCTTCCATTCCACAACTTTGTTTCTCACTAACACAACTACTTTTGGAATATTTCAGTTGAATTATTTACTCTTCCATTCCACAACTTTGTTTCTCACTAACACTACTACTTTTGGAATATTTTAGTTGAATTATTTATTCTTTCATTCCACAACTTTGTTTCTCACTAACACTACTACTTTTGGAATATTTTAGTTGAATTATTTACAGTGTGTCCCAAAAGTCTGGATTTATTGAGAATTCGGCTGCTACTTGTCTATGTGAGGATCCCTGTCTTGTGTACATGACAACAATCTTTGTGCGTTAATCTGCTGCAAATGTCGAATCCATATTGGCACAGACAACAATTATTACATAACTCATTCCGTCCAAACTGGCACGTGGCGCGCCAGATAGGCGTTCTGATCGGACCATGGCGCGTGGCGCGCCAATGTGATATATGTCGAATTAGAACGGAAAGTTATAAAATACTGAGCAACTAGCCAGTTTTTAAATCATTTCATTACATTTGGGACATGTTTGTGGACGTTTGTGAGCGAAAAAAAAAATCTGTGAAGCTAAAATTGTGTGTTTTATATCCATTTCTAACCCTTTGTTTACAAACAAAATGGATCGATGTGGTTTTGAGAAAAAAAATCATAAAAATTACATCCATGAAGTGATAGTGATAAAAGTTTCCAGATATGTTTCAAACTAAATGTGCACTGATATTATGAATATTTTATTGCCGTACATTAATTGGGAACTGAAAAATTTAAGTTTAAGTATACAATTTTATTTAATTTTTTAAACATTTTTTTTCCGTCCATGGCGCGTGGCGCGCCAGTGTGATATATGTCGAATTAGAACGGAAAGTTATAATATACCTAAAACTAGCCAGTTTTTAAATGATTTCATTACATCTGGCACATGTTTGTGGACGTTTGTGAGCGGAAAAAAATCTGTGAAGCTAAAATTGTGTGTTTTATATCCATTTCTAATCCTATGTTTACAAACAAAATTGATCGATGTGGTTTTGAGAAAAAAATCATAAAAATTACATCCGTGAAGTAATAGTGATAAAAGTTTTCAGATATGTTTCAAACTAAATGTGCACTGATATTCTTAATATTTTATTGCCGTACATTAATTGGGAGCTGAAATATTTAAGTTTAAGTATACAATTTTATTTTATTTTTTAAACTTTTTTTTTAAAATGTCAACACTTCACAAGACATAACACACACCTATTCATATCAATTAATTATATGAAGCAATTCATAAGATTCTCCAGTCAATTTTACACATTTAAATGTATAACACAAGTACCTACTGAACTTATGTATTTGTCCACTGTCTGTTTTTAAAACCTCACCTGTCTGAAAAAATTGCATCCATTTTCGGGCCTGGGTAAAACCCCAAAACAGCCTGGACTTTTGGAATATTTCAGTTGAATTATTTACTCTTCCATTCCACAACTTTGTTTCTCACTAACACTACTACTTTTGGAATATTTTTGTTGAATTATTTACTCTTCCATTCCACAACTTTGTTTCTCACTAACACTACTACTTTTGGAATATTTTAGTTGAATTATTTACTCTTCCATTCCACAACTTTGTTTCTCACTAACACTACTACTTTTGGAATATTTTAGTTGAATTATTTATTCTTCCATTCCACAACTTTGTTTCTCACTAACACTACTACTTTTGGAATATTTCAGTTGAATTATTTACTCTTCCATTCCACAACTTTGTTTCTCACTAACACTACTACTTTTGGAATATTTTAGTTGAATTATTTACTCTTCCATTCCACAACTTTGTTTCTCACTAACGCTACTACTTTTGGAATATGTTAGTTGAATTATTTACTCTTCCATTCCACAACTTTGTTTCTCACTTACGCTACTACTTTTGGAATATGTAAGTTGAATTATTTACAGTGTGTCCCAAAAGTCTGGATTCATAGAGAATTCAGCTGCTACTTGTCTATGTGAAGATCCCTGTCTTGTGTACATGAGAACAATCTTTGTGCGTTAATCTGCTGCAAATGTCGAATCCATATTGGCACAGACAACAATTATTACATAAGTTAGAAAGGCGAATAAATTTAGATAAGACAAATTGCCTATATTTCCAGACGTTTGGCCCATCCTATAGTTATTGACTAAATATTATGTGTAACCATGTGAGATGCCCATGTGGTAGGCACACCATAGGCTGGGAGCCCCTGCTATACAGGACTTCAAATCTCATCATTTTTGTACGTTAGTCTATGCTATTAATTTTACGTCTATTTATTAAATTAACTGTGACTTGGCGTGGAGTTTGTAGAGATAGGTAGACCATTCCTCCAGTTCCAGAGAAACAAATAATCTGCTTGTATGCAGCTCTGTCACCGTAATGAATATGAGCTTCTTTCTAAATCATGTAAGTCGAGAATAAACTTATCCAAGTTAGAATAACACTGTATCTTAGATGCAATGAATTTAGTAGCTGACGGGTTAAACATCTCATGGTGTTTGGAGGACCACCATTAAATTACGAAAGTCACAAAATAATGTTATCGTACATAAAAAAAAAAAAAAAACTTCATTACGAATGTGTTTTTCTGTAGCCGCTGTTTCTCTTCCTTTGTCACATTTTTTTGTCTGGGCTTATTTACAATCGCACTGGTCGTTCAAAGCTGAGTGGAACAGTCCCAGTTACTGTGGTTTGGTCTCGTCTGTAGTATTGGAGAAGAACGGCTACCACGACACATATGGGAAAACAGTAGCCAGGGATCCAGACAGTGGCGTATTCTCTATGTGTGCTGTGCGTGCTGCGCACACCTATGCCCGAAGGAAAATAAAAATTTAATTTATTATTCTATAAAATATTTCTCTTCTAATGTTCTGCTTTCGGACCGCACGCACCAGGGTAACGGATTTTCCCGCATAGAATCTACGAGTATAATCTAGTTTCAGTTTCCCCAGACGCTTTTTATAGTGCAGTTTTTATTGGTTGGTAGCAATCGCCTGAAGTTTCTCGGGTAATTCCGTCACAATGCGTGCGGCACCTTTCGGATTCACGTCTGAACACTGGTTTGATTCGATCGGGGTCTTGGCTATATACGTAAATACAATGCGAACATGCGTGCGGTGGTCCTGCAGCTCTCGAGTTGTAAAATTCGGTTGTGTCCGTCCAGTGTTTTTTGTGATTAATTTTTGTTAGTTGCCGAGAATGCAGATTATTACAGTGACAGTGAGTTTTAAGTTGTAAGTTAATTAGTATTTCGGAGATAATTGACATATACCCCTAACAACTATCGTTGCGTAATTGAATATAGTTGGTTTTTAAATTAAGAGGGGAAGAAGTTAAATAGTAGGCGTACATATTCATTTTAAGTAGCAGCACGCCTTGCTTGCATTACCAGGATACGCCACTGGATCCAGATCTCCAGAACGACACATAGTTTCCTGGGAGGCCAACATTAGACAATCCCTGAAGGACCGAGGACTGGACTGGAAGCAGTTTACATGATAACATGGCGCTCTCTCTGGCTAACTTCTACACCCTAAGGTGGAAAAGGTTTGTGTCGTTTGGTTTTAAGGACCATCTTCACTGCACACGGACAACTCCATCAGTGCTCCGATCTTCTCCCTTAGATCTCAAGGAGGATATCAGCACAGTGCACGAACTCCAAAGCACAGGCGAGAATCCCAAATGTGTGTATTTAGGAATCATACATTCTATAAATATTTTTTTTATCTGATAGGTTTTCCTAATTTTGTAAATTCTGCTAGGGCAAGGGCCGTAAGTCCTACTCTTTACGATTTCCAATTGCCAGGGAATTTTTAAGGTGTGCAACTTGCACTCGGAACCTACTATTTGTTCGTCCTTATCCGAGAAGGCTAGGCATCCAATCACACTACCCAGTGGATCATCGGGAGTATGACATGATTAGGATCCAGTGGTTCTGAAAAACTTCCATCAAAATATTCCTTAGACTGAGAACCGAACCCTATTCCTTTATAATTAGAGGCGGACTCCATACTTCTCAGTCACTTCGGCCCCGACGGTAGAAGAGAAAATACTAAGTAAGCAAATGTGTTTAAAAGATTGTCGAAGTGCGCTATTTAGCGCCGATAAAACTTTTCGGCGCGAACATCTGGGAGTATAACGGATTAGGCGATGTATGGTAAACAATCCCATTGAAAGTGGCAGAGCATATAAGTGTTCACGACTTGAACATGTGCATCAAACTCCAAATTTTTTAAAGTCCTTTAACTCTAAAAAAAGACACACAACAAAATTGTAACAATGTAAAAAATATACTAATAAGGGTAAGTGAATTGTTTATGACTTTTATAATTTTGCATAAAAAATTCATAAATATAAAAAGAAAATAAAAATTTGTTATTTATTACGATTTTTGTTAATAATTAAATTGTTTCCCTTTGAAAGTAAATAGGATGCTTTTCCCTAACTTCTTTGTCTCTGCTGCTTAAAGTATCACATGGTTAAGTTTTTTTTTTTCTTTTTGTTTCACTTATTTCTGAGATTCGACATCCGGTCAAAACCTGACACAAGGTGTGATATCTCGGTTATAAGCAGGGTATATTGTGCGCATTTTTATTACATTATGCTGTACTGTTTTTTCGGTCCTTTTTTATTTATTTATGTTGGGGGAGGGACTTTTATATTAGCCAATAAAAGATCTATTTCTGTGAAGAACCGATAGCTGCCTGTCTAACCGTCACGTCGTAAGGTTTATTCCAGTGTTTCTGCTTGTTCAATCCAAATACTCATTTACTTATATTTTTTAAGTATAATGATTTTACCTCTATATCTATTATTGCTAGTGTGCCGACGTGTCGTTAAAAGTATTACTAGCTGAAAAAAAGATCCATGTGTGTTTTTCGTTTCCTCTTGTGTCTACCGATAGTGTGGTCTTCCTTAACTCCAGCTGATTTATGACTTTGTTGTTGTTGTCAATGATAAACTGTCTCTCTTGTTCTACGATTTTGGTTCGTTCTTGGTGGAATGTCTGCTTTATTTGTCTACCCGTAGTTATGTAACTGTAATCTATGTAGTCAGTTGTCGGAGTTGGGGTTTGATGTGTAGTTTCTGCTTACTTGAAATCGTATTTGTTGTCAAATTATTTATTGTTTTAGGTAAAGGTTTCAACTATCCTTCTCATACCACTATGACAACTATTAATAATCTCAAAAACCTATGTGAGAGCGTTGTAATTCTGCTCCAGTCTGCAGTTCTATCAGTTTAACTAATCTATCCCAGTTAGCCCGTCTATAGCTCTGTCAGCATTACAAATATATCCCAGTCCGCTTATCTGTAGGTCTTTGGACGTTACAAATATGTCCTAGTTGGCTCGTTTGTAGGTCTGTAAAATTACACATTCATCCCAGTTAGATCATTTGTAGTTCTGTAAACATTATACATCATTCCCCGTTAGCAGCCACAGAGTCTATTATCAGAGAGGCAAGAAAGAATTACAAACCGTGATGAACTGAAGAACTACAAAAGCTTGATGATGAACTACTCAACAGAGAGAGAAGAAACAACCGAAAACAATCACAAACATTGGTCACCTGCGAAATCTGATTTCTTTATGCCTTGCCACAGTTTTGTAAAAGGGCTTTCTGTTTGTATTATACGGCTTTCTAGTGTCTATGTGACTAATGATCTATCATGTACTTTTGTCTACATTATCTTACCTTTTGTCTATATATGACTGATGATTTATAATGTACGAAATGAGTTGTGATGACTTTATGACCCATGTATATAAACAGACATATGAGCACATCATTAACATACACATACTGAAGACATAGACACACATTAGGACATATGGTATTTATTGGACAAGCACCATACACTTGGCTTGTCATGTTACAGGTTTCAATCCCGGTTGTGGATCCAGTAGTAGCTGGCTTTGCATCGTGCCTAATGAACCAAGAGCAAATATCTGATTGACTTGGACCACCACTGCTAACTGGCCTCCACGTAGCGCTGGTAAACTGTTAGCCGGATTGCCACCAATTGTCAATAAACTTTACTCCTAGCTGGCCTTATTATTGCAGCTTTAATCATTACAGAGCGTAAGGCACATGTGTGAGTTCCGATTCTAATATATATAGTTCTATCCATACCTGATAACGAATAAAAATAATTATCACATGAATTTCGCTGAATTAACTCAGCTGGAGGCTTGAACGAGCTAACATTAATTATTGCATAAATCTCCACAAACGTTGACGGCAGATACTAGAGTTAACATTTGCTCAGCTCATGCATTATCGTTGTCGCTTTCTGAACATCTAATGACACTACCTTGAGGTAGAAGCATCATTATCCTTCTATCTACAACTCTGCCAAGAGTAATCTTGTGCAAAGGTAGACACCTTTGAAGACCCACATTAGTTACTCTTGAGTTTTGGTCACTGTTGGACCAGTACTGCAGAGCTAAGGGGAGGAAATCCGTGACAGTGGGAATAACATGTAATAATATGTACACAACAATGTATAAATCCATACAAATATCAGAATGTCATAGTGACATATTTATACTAACCGTTTTCTTGATTTTTGTATTGCAAATTTTTTTATTATGTTATTAAAATCTATAGGACGAAGTTATGTTTGACCTAGTACTTATTACTTAATTTTGATTGACTTGTCTTCGACTTAAATATGTTAACATGGGGGGTCGGAGTGGCTAAGAGGTATGGCGTCCACCTCGTATTCTAGAGGTGTCGGGTTCGATTCCCAGTTGAAGGAGTATAATTTATGGAAACATTTTTCAGAACCAGTGGTCCTAATGATGTCATACTCTCCCGCCCCCCTTGCTGGTCGCCTGGGTAGTGACATCGGATTTCTAGCTTTTTTCGGATAAGGGCGAAAAAAATAGAAGGTCCCGTGTGCAAGTTGCGCAAGATAAAAATTCCAAAACAGTTGGAAATCGTAAAGAGTAGGCAATACGGCCGCTTCCCTGGCAAACTTTAATAATTAGAAACCTACCCACCACAACAATATTTATAGAATTTGTGATTCCTATCTACACACATTGCTATTCTCGCCGGTGCAACGGAGTTCGTGCACTGTGCTGATATTCTCCTTGTGTGATCTAAGGGTGGAGATCGGAGCACTGATGGAGTTGTCCGTGTGCAATGAAGACATTCCTTAAAAAGCAACCCAAATGACAACATGACATATCTGTGCAGTGTGCTATTTTAATTTTGTTGAATAACAATAGCTGAATTGTTCCAATCATTGTATCCACACGTTGTCAATCTGGTTGACTATGCATTAGAAAAAAGAAAACAAACGAAGCAGTACACTGATCTCGTTGTTCGCGAATAAAGTAGCCAGTGTCGGGCATGCAGTTCACCAAATACTTTTGTGCCGTTAAACAGGCTTTTTTGAACAATTTCTATGTTTGCCATTTTGGTATAATCGACGTGATAATTCAAATGGACCTGAATTATTTTAACAGTTTTCTGGTCCGTGATCAATCCAGTATAAAACAACTTCTGCTCCTAAGTTAACCCACAATCCCGGATCATTTGACCTATTATTAATGACAGGTTGAATTACTGGATTACCACTGTCAGAAAGTTCAGGTTTCATTTCATCAGTTCATGACAGGTTCCTGGCTCAACAATGTCCTTATCACATTTATCACTTTCGGGAACATCAGGCCTTATTTCATCACTTTGATAATTGGTTCCTGGCTCAACAATGCCATTATCGCATTTATTACTTTCGGGAACATCAGGCCTTACTTCATCACTTTAATAATTGGTTCCTGGCTCAACAATGTCCTTATCACATTTATCACTGTCAGGAACATCAAGCCTTACTTCATCACTTTGATAATTGGTTCCTGGCTCAACAATGTCCTTATCACATTTGTTACTGTCAAGAACATCAGGCCTTACTTCATCACTTTGATAATTGGTTCCTGGCTCAACAATGTCCTTATCACATTTATTACTGTCAGGAACATCAGGCCTTACTTCATCACTTTGATAATTGGTTCCTGGCTCAACAATGTCCTTATCACATTTATCACTGTCAGGAATATCAGGCCTTACTTCATCACTTTGATAATTGGTTCGTGGTTCAACAATGTCCTTATCAGTGAGAGAGGATGATGCTTCAGAGTTTGTTTGAAAATAGAATCTCAATTAGGGCATTTTCTCACGTGATACAGCAGTTTTTGTTTTCTTTGTCTCCCCTGCCACTTGACGTGTTCCGGCTCCAGTTAAGTAAGAACGGTTTATTATGTGTCTTTTCTAAATTATCTTCAATAAAACACCTGATTTGAATGTAGAAAACAATCTTTTATTTAAAAAAAAACAATTAATAAAATATTTAAAACAAAATTGGTTATAGATACGAACCTTGAGGTCACCGAGTACATTTCAACCATCATAATGATTCAATATGGCGTTTTTAACACGTTCACTACCTACCATCACACAATTTCCACTCAACATAACCAAACTGCAATAAGGATAAAATAAAAATATGGAAGTGTTGTAATTAAATAATGAACATGTAAAATTCTAATCAATCACGTTATTTTAAACGAAACAACAAACAAACAAAAATTGCACAAACGCGCACTTTGGGATGTTCAAGAACCGTCAACAACTAATATTTTGGACAGTGTTGCCAACTGGAACGTTTTGAATAGCACTAGGTGTGTAACAAAAAAGAACTAAACGCACTAAAAATATTGTTTGAAACTATTGCTTTTTAAATACTATTTGAGTATTACTGAACTTTAATTACTTATTTTAAATCGAAAATAAATAAGTGTTGTGAATTTTTTTTTTTGGTGTCCTAACATTTTCTCCCAACAAATTTCTCCGTTGCTTATTTCAGGGCAGCCCCTGTAAGCCTGGGAATCAAGACCCGTGTCTAGTGGGCCTAATGAATAATCCGGCTCTTATAAAGGGTTTAGTTGACAACTACCTGACCTACATTAGTTCGTCAATTCTGATATTCACTTCACATCTTTTATTATAGTGTCTCATTGGTAGAGTGGTTATGATGAGTTTAGTTGACAACTACCTGACATACATTAGTTCGTCAATTCTGATATTCACTTCACATTTTTAATTATAGTGTCTCATTGGAAGAGTGGTTATGATGAGTTTAGTTGACAACTACCTGACCTACATTAGTTCGTCAATTCTGATATTCATTTCACATCTTTTATTATAGTGTCTCATTGGTAAAGTGGTTATGATGAGTTTAGTTGACAACTACCTTACCTACATTATTTCGTCAATTCTGATATTCACTTCACATCTTTTATTATAGTGTCTCATTGGTAGAGTGGTTATGATGAGTTTAGATGACAACTACCTGACCTACATTAGTTCGTCAATTCTGATATTCACTTCACATCTTTTATTATAGTGTCACATTGGTAGAGTGGTTACATCACTTTCTTCTCAAGGTAAAGTTTTCGGGTTCTATACATGGTAGCCTTATGCTCCAGGCTACCTAGCTGTAAATTGGTACCTGGTTTGCTACTGACGTAGTGAGGGTAAAGGTAACAATATCTTATAAAGCTGGACCTATAAAAATGAAATATATTTTGGGACAACCTTTTTTAAAAATTTCTAGAGATTGAATTCCTCATTCGTTGATTGTTTCATACGTCTGTGTGATCTGCTAGTAGAGTAATCATACACATAGACTACCACACGTGTCAGCACAGAACGTGTACTTTTCTCACACATTTAATACTATAATCGAGCAACACACACTGACACCGATTTGTTCAAGGATGTTGACCTTTCACTCCAGTCCCAACAGATCTTGCTACCTAACAGTCGTAACTGAATATGATAATGTGCTTGTATGAGACCATGTAACCATAATGAACGAGTTTTATAATGTTGACCACAACTTAATTATGTAAGTCGAGAATCAGCTTCTTCATGTTAGAACAGCACAACGTCTGTGAAGCAATGAAGTTAATATCTGACGTTTAAACCTCTCTTGGTATATTGGAGGCACTCGTACAAATTACCAAAAACACGTAAGTAAAGTCCTTGTACATCCAAACAGAGACTTTCTTATGTTTGCTCTTATCTACAACTGCTGTGTTTCTTGCTGAATAATATGTGCTCTGGTCTAGTTCCATGGTCTGGGATGTTTTGTAATAAAGCATGCTCAAGAGATTTATGCGATTAGGGAGTGTTTTTTTTCGGCAATTATATGTGCAACTACATTGTCATTAGTATTTGCTCTTCTCAAGTTTTATTATGTAAAAATATGTAAACTTTTTAATAACAACTACAATTAAAAAAACGTTACATAAAAAGCCAGTCTGTCTAAATAATTTAATTATGCTCTTTTAGTCTTATAAAAGTTTTTAATATAATTAGGCAGTATTGAATCGGTTTAAAAAAAAAAAAAACAAACTTACTTTAAATGTTTTACAAGTTTATTAATTGAATTGTTTCCATTGAATAAATAAAAACTTTATCTTCCCTAATACAATTATTGTAAAATGTATATAAATCGTACTACACGTGTCCAACTTTCAACAACAACTCTACACAGCTTAGTGTTATTCAAACTGATATTCTCTCCCTGTACAGGCACGTCTCTGTGTCCATATTTCAACAACAACTCTACATAGTTGAGTGTTATTCAAACTGAAATTCCCTCACTGTATAGGCAAGTCTCCGTGTCCAACTTTTAACAACAACTCTACATAGCTGAGTGTTATTCAAACTGATATTCCCTCCCTGTACAGGCACGTCTCTGTGTCCAACTTTCAACAACAACTCTACATAGCTGAGTGTTATTCAAACTGATATTCCCTTCCTGTACAGGCACGTCTCTGTGTCCATATTTCAACAACAACTCTACATAGCTGAGTTATTCAAACTGATATTACTGTCGTAGTTTTTTGATAGGCGAATTAAGACTTGGGTTGGTCCCTTCTGTATAGATTTGAATGAGTGATAGCCACAGTGAGAGATGATAATAGAAACAGATTTCCACGAGTGAGGTGGTAGAATGTGATAGAGGTTGTCTCTGAAATCGAGAAAATCCTCTCTCTTTCACCTATCTTCTACGACAGATTTAGAGGAGTCAGACAGTCTAAACACATATATATTAAATATATATATCACCACTCACATACACACACACATAAGACGACAGTTAGACGTACAGGCGAGGGAAACCTATAACAATGGTTATATAGATATTATGGGAACGAACTGACCGCAACACTGGACAAAGTTTAGTTGTAGTTTAATTATCATAGTAAACTTACATCACAACATATAAAATTACATCGAAAGCATATAAAAATAGTCATAAAGTCAATAAAAATGCTACAAGAATGATAGACCCACAGTATGATCCTTTCCCTCGATATATAGCCCACAGTCCCGTTAGAAGAGAAGTGATAGCCCAAAGAGTCACAGATACATATGATTTAGTCTAAGTCTTCCCTTTAAAGGTATGAACAGACTAGGATACTCTGCTCTATCCCAAGAAAAAATATTTGTTAGCAACAAAACTTGCATAAAGAAAATTTAAGACAGCAAGAAAAAACTAAGTGCAAAAATACCACAATAAAGGAACACTCAGACCTGCATTCACTCTATTCACTCAGCCGTGGCTACGTGCTTTCTTGCATAATTACAGCTTTGGTAGCAGCATCTGGCAACATAATTTTTAGGACATGCATATACAGAATCTTCAATGGTAGCCGTGGCCAAGATAACCCCAGTTCCAAAAAGACGGGTTGAATTCACTGCTTCAGGGAACGTTGTCTTGGTTCTACTATTTTTAGGATATCTGTTTAAGTCACATTAAAATTGTCCAGGCACGTATGTTAACAGCTAGCACAGTGTCAAAATGGCTTAAGTTTCTAGAAATGAGGAATGTCAGGTCGATGTCTACTTTCAGGAAAGGACTATATTTGGTCACCACACCACTAGTCAAAACTCCGTCGGAATGTTACTGACGTTAATATGTTACTTGCCGCACGGGCTAAAATGTACTTGAGGTTTTTCTCTAGAAGAATCAAATCAGGCTCGATGGGCCTGTTACTTCTTTAAAATCTTTAAAGTTCTTGTAAAGGTTATGGACCAAGTCTTTAAGAACAGAATGTTTTTGTTCTTCACAGATATTTTTCTTTACTTAACGCTGGCAAAGTTTGGGATAACCCCAGTTTTCTTCACTAAATAGAAGAAAAAACACATATAAAATAATTATACATACTATGTACTCCTTATAACTTACATTTTAAACTGCAAGCGTAGCGCTTGACTTATCGTTTAAATTCCCGTGAAGTAGTTATATTTAAAAAATCAATCATCATGAATTAGGAATACATAAGTACCCCGTCAATACTCACTGATGTGATGTAGCATTTCAGTTATAAGTTAATTTTAAAATATATTCTCGTCTGATTATTTAGCAGTAAAATCAAATTCATTTATAGCTGCATGATTTTAAGATAGAAATATAATTTATTCTGCTTTCCACTGAAAAAACGTCACTAGAAAATAATACAGACTATATTTTAATTCTCTCTGCACAAAGAACTAGTGAAAAATAGGCGATTCAACACTTAATCTCTCACAAAATATTAGATACTTAATATAATAATTACCTCAACACAGAACTACGGTATCACATCGAAACTAAGAGTTTCACTTATAAGTTTGAGTATCTAGAACGAAGTGAACACGTCTACTGCAAATGGAGAATGAGTGAAATCAAGTTTAAAACTCTGATTATATCTATCAAACAGACAAAGAGGTCCCACGTTATTTCGAAACACGAAACAGCGCCGATCTCTCCCCTTCTCATTAACACTTTCCATTACCAGAAGACCTGCAATAAACTGCCACTTAGCGTCTTGACACCTCACTGCAAACGAAACTGTCTGAGAGTGCCGTGACAGAGGAAAATACCAAACAAATGTCTCATTCTGCGCCGTCCAGATGTCGGTTATCACACCTCACGCCGGAGAAACGTTCGTGTCAGGTGAAAATGCTAGCCAAAAAGTCTGCTCCTATGTCTGAGTATAAAACATAATCACACATCTCGTCTGACTGCAGCGACTGACACGTTATATAATAACATGCGTGTGCGTTTCTAAATGAGAAAAGAAACAGGCGAAAGTTTGAATGGGAAGATAGTAATGTTTATAGTCGCAAACGTACGAATGCGAAAAAACACAGAAAAAGGATAAAAGAGCGATAATAAAGTGGAGGACACGGGTAGAAAAAGAAAGGAAATATAGGAAATTTATTGATCATAATCTCTATGCGACAATTACCTCCCTGTACAGGCAAGTCTCCATGTCCAACTATCAAAAACGACTCTTTATAGCTGAGTGTTATTCAAACTGAAATTCCATCACTGTATAGGCAAGTCTCCGTGTCCAACTTTTAACAACAACTCTACATAGCTGAGTGTTATTCAAACTGATATTCCCTCCCTGTACAGGCACGTCTCTGTGTCCATATTTCTACAACAACTCTACATAGCTGAGTGTTATTCAAACTGATATTCCCTCCCTGTACAGGCACGTCTCTGTGTACATATTTCACCAACAACTCTACAAAGCTGAGTGTTATTCAAACTGATATTCCCTCCCTGTACAGGCACGTCTCTGTGTCCATATTTCAACAACAACTCTACATAGCTGAGTTATTCAAACTGATATTACCTCTCTGTACAGGGAAGTCTCCGTGTCCTACTTTCAACAACTACTCTACATAGCTGAGTGTTATTCATACTGATATTCCCTCCCTGTACAGGCAAGTCTCCGTGTCAAACTTTCAACAACACATCTACATAACTGAGAGTTTTTCAAACTGATATTCCCTCTCTGTACAGGCAAGTCTCCGTTTCCAACTTTCAACAACTACTCTACATAGCTGAGTGTTATTCAAACTGATATTCCCTCCCTGTACACGCAAGTCTCCGTGTCCAACTTTCAACAACAAATCTACCGAGAGAGACATATCAACGTTCCCGACATTTTCAGCAGGCATATTTTTAGAGAAGGATAGGTGTTTAACGTCAGGCGAAACGAAAGATCTTTTTAATCACTCATTTGACTGCCCTTGTATCTCTTGGGATAACATGTAACAACGATTGTTGGTCGTATGACGTTTCTTGCAGATATAGTCGCTCAAAAGCAGAAGAGTCCTAATCATTTGTTTGCAGAAGACTTGTAAGGTTTTGTTAAGTACTATAATTTTTTTAATGGTCATATAAAGCAGAATTGTATATTTCATTGCTCTAAGACAAGTGTTATACGGACTGATCATGGCTAATTCGGAGTAAAATACTTCTGACATGCTGTCACTGTATGACAGCCACAGAGGTAGTTGATCAGATACGTGGCAAAATACCAACATAATGGCTAACAAATGCCTAATCGACGACGGTGAAATGGGCAAAGCAGCCGCCTGCAGTGTATTGTTGCAATGAGCATCATACTTTATATGATACATGAAATGTAGGATGTGTTCTTCGTATGTGTCCGTTGCAATTAGTATATCGTCCATAAAATTGAGGATATGTGGACTGTGCAATGGCTCTAACAGCTTTCTCATCATCCGTGTGAACACTCCTGATGCGTTGTGTAATCCGAATGGCATGACGTTAAACGTATAGTGTCCTTCGCTGTTGCTGAAAGCTAGCAAAGGCTTAGTTTCCTCTTTGACTGGTATCTGATAGTAGCCCTTACTCAGGTCAATCTTTGAGAAAATCCGTGCCTTGCTTAGCTTGCTAAACAGCTCAGAAGCGCTTTGGAGAGGTTCCTGCTGAAATTCCGTTACTGTGTTAAGTAGCCGGTAATCGATGCACAGCCGAACTTCCTTATTGGGCTTCTGCAACAGCACTACGCTTGCACTATAAGGAGACGTGGACTCACTAATAATTCCTGTTTTACGTAGCTTGTCTATCTCTGCACGTAGCGTATCAGCTTTCGCATACGGAATAGGGTAGACTCTGGTTCGAACAAGTGTCTCGTTTGTAAGTTTCATCTCGAACTCTATGAGATGTGTTCGTCCAGGTACATCCGTTAGCACCGCTGTGTACTGGTTCAGTAAAGCCTTCGTTTCTGTCTGTTGTGCTTCGGAGAGAGTGTCACCAAATTTTACATCTTCGACAGATTCAGTTTGTTGCAATGGATATTCCATGCAACTATCGTCATCTTCAACATCCTCTGTAGCTATGGCGATAGCCAGGAGATGTTCGGGGGATGGCACCGGTCTTACCCAGTGTGATGATATCCGATATTTCACCGATCAAAATATAGCATCTAGTAGTTTGTAGGTATAAAATAACATAGGTATTACCACACCACCAAAAGACTAGTTTTATTTCTTGGTTCCTAAAGGGTTAACGCGTAAAACGCCGATAGTTGAAAATGCCAATGTGACGTTACAGACTTGCAAGCCTTACCCAAAATGCATGCGTGAAAGTTAGTGTAGTTGGAAATCGTGTATTTCTTGGAAAAGACAAGGGAGAGAACGGGGGAAATGCATAGACCCTGTTTGAATTTCTAAACTGAAACTAAATGGCCTAAACGAGCAAGAGGAAAAATACAAAATAGAAATGACCATTAAAATGCTACTAATTAGTGGTTAAATATATAATATGCGTTAGTCTAAACATCTTAGCCTACTGTAGAACGAAAGATATGTTATTTGAATAAATATACAGGAAAGACGAAAAGGGTAAAAATAATAGCTAGAAGTGTGAAACCTGATGCATTAGATGACAAAACGGTAGAATAAGTAAATATTTTCATTCTGGATTAACATGACTTAGATAATACTAGCGATATGGTAGAATGATGAAGGACAGATAAAGACGTGCCTGGGATTTCTTTACTGAAGCTAGCCATATTGAGGCCATAGAAAGGGGTGTCTCCTGATTTGAAAATTGTAGGTTAGCTTTTGAAAATAGACGCGTAGGAACGGAAGTCACCTGATTGGTTGAGGAGCATAACTAAGAAAGTGAAATAAATACTCAGAAAGACGAGCGTTCCTTGCCACTTTCAATTTAAACTTTCACATGTAAAGTTAATAACGTTTACAGACAAGTGTGTTCAGATGCCTTCGCGTTTCTGTGATTCAGCAGGAGATCTTGTGTGTGACCATTTATGGCCTGTAATTTACTTACATAGTGAAAAAATTCGATATTTCGAGTTTCTGGGTGTGAAACTGAAGTGAGCCAGTCACGTTGTTGTTCAACCCTGGTAACTGTTCGAGGCCATATGATTTGAGGGCCCTACCTTATCTTGAATCCTGAAAGCTGAGCAGTGCTGTGAGGAGGAAGATTTATAACCAGGACATCGCAGAATTTTCGACACCTATCTTAAGATAAGCCCTGTGTTTTGGGGCCTTGTGAATTCACTGAACTATTCTCCACAATTTGATATTTCAACCAGATTAAATAAAATGATGACAGTAGTGATTCCCCAAAATATGTGCTTTAGTTTGGACTAGAGTATTACAACAAGAACACTTCCTAGTCAGAAATAAAAGGACTTTAGTAGTGAAACTAGATTGTGTGTAACTGTATATAAATGTTTAATCTTAATGTTTTTTATGAATCAACTCAATTATACTTAATACATTTGAAAACAATTGTTCAGACCAAAATTCAATAGGGGGTTGTTTACTTAATTGTTTATTAACCTTAAAGTGTGGTTGTTGTTATTTTCTGCACATGCATTGCATATACCCTAGACACGTAGCTACACAACATCCATACATTATAAACATATAAATTGGGGATAACATACATAGCGGGGGGTTGTCATTGGTGGAAGCAAGACAGGTTTCCTGACATATAGTTAAAAGGTAAACTTCCTCAGGAGCTAGCATAGCTGACTTCACATCTGCTACACAAATATATATATATATAAGTAATATCGACCCACCACATATAGTGGGATTGGCTCGTCCGGGATTTCCAAAGTTTTATAATAAGTAAATAAGTGGAGGTTTTGGTGAATTGACATTGCTCTGTGTTGTCCTGTTAATTAGATACTAATTAGATATTTTGGTTTATTTAAATCACATTGGATAGAATATTAAGATGGCAGAATTGGCCAAGTACAGATCTTCTGCTGTGCAGACTGCGAAGGAAATGGGTATGGAGGGACAGATTTTAATTGATTATGTTACAGCAGAGGTTGATAAATATATAGCCAGAGAAAGGGAAGATGCTAGGGAGGCTAAGAAATTAGAGGCTGGTAGATTGGCGGAGGAGAAACGAATTATGTTAGAAGATGCTAGAGAAATTAAGAAATTAGAGGCTGATCGGGAGGCTGAGATTAAGAGGCTGCAGTTGGAGGAAAAGAAACTTGAGGCTGAGAAGGAGGAAAAACGTCTACAGAGGGAGGCGGAACGAGAGAAAGAAGAAAAGAGGTTGGAGGCAGAAAGGGAAGACAAAAGACTGGCTGCTGAAAGGGAAGCAGAAGATAAAAGGTTACAGCGGGAGCATGAGTTACGACTAAGAGAGTTAGAGTTACAAGGCCATGCTCCTGAAAATGGAACTAGCCCATCCACTTCCGACTCAGCTGCAAGCCAGGGGGCCTCCTCATCAGCCATGGGGTTTCATTTGGATCCTTTTATTGAGAAAGACGATGATATTGAGTCCTTCCTTAGCCGTTTTGAAAGTTTAGCTACAACATATGGGTTGGAGAAGGATAAGTGGAGCCTTAAAGTATCCCAGGGACTTAGGGGAAATTCTTATGAAGTATTTTCCAAGCTCAGTAAAGATGACCAAGACGATTATGACATTCTTAAACATGCACTATTGGTCAGATACGAGAAAAACTGTGAATTTTATAGGAAGAAATTTAGACAGGCTAAATTACTCACAGGGGAGACCTACCACCAGTTCTCGGCCCGACTAGAAAAAAAATATGACAATAGAGATAAGTTTAACAAGAATAAACCATATTATGATAGGTCCAGGTACGAACAACGTGACAGAAACCCTCAATATAATGAAAGAAAACCTGTTAACCAGGGAAAGAAATATTGTAAATGGTGTAAGAGGGATGGCCATGACACCCATGACTGTAAAAGAAAACCTTCCACCTTTGCTGCAATGAAAACTGGGAACAAGGGAGTAAAGGCAAAACCTATTAAGCCACATGAGCCCTATCACCCCCCAGTATGTGAGGACGTTGTATGTAATGGGGTCACCATAAGGTGCCTTTATGATACAGGTCTAGATTATGATTCAGTCGTCAGTTCGCACCTAGTGAACCCAGATCAGTATACCACAGAGACAGTGGAGATACAAGGGGCGACTAAGGATATAGCAACCATGACACTTCCCGTAGCTAGGATAGAGGTGAAAACTCGTTATGTGGAAGGGATCATCAAAGCAGCAGTTATAAACGAACCCATATACCCTCTAATATTGGGATGTCGTTATGTCTTCTTGGGGAATCCCAAGAGACCTGTGATTATGGCAACAGTGCAGACCAGGTCACAGTCAAGGAAGGAGGAAGATGAACCTATAAATACTCATCCAGAGGAGATGAGGAAGGCACAAGCTGAAGATAGGTCACTCAAGCTGTGTTATAAAAAATTACCTAAATGCTATACACCTCCAAACAAAGGAGAATATTATATGAAAAATAAATTGTTATATAGGAAGGCTGGAACTGGATCCAATGGTCACGGACAGCTGGTCCTTCCCAAGGCATATAGGGAGAAGGTGATGGAATTAGGACATGTTATTCCCTTCAGTGGTCATATGGTTATCAGCGCTACAGGTCAGCGCATAGCTTGTCATTATTTCTGGCCAGGAATAACGGAGGATATAAAAAGATATGTAAAATCATGTCCAGAATGCCAACGGGTAGCTCCAAAGCATTGGACTGCCCCAGCAACTCTAGGGGAAATGCCCATAGTGGGAACACCTTTTGAGAGAGTTGCGGTGGACATTGTGGGACCTCTCACTCGGACAAAGAGGAGGAACAGTTACATTCTGACTCTGGTGGACACATGTTCCATGTGGGGAGAGGCGGTAGCCCTGTCATCAATTGATTCGAAGCATGTGGCAGAGGCATTACTCACAATATTCACGAGGTTAGGTTTCCCTCACCAAATCTTGACTGATAACGGCTCACAGTTCAAGGGGAGACTAACAGAAGAGGTATTTAGGATCTTCCAGGCCAAGCATTTTCATTGTAGTCCGTATCACCCCCAAGGGAACGGCCAGGTGGAGAGGTTCAATGGGACTCTCATTTCCATCCTGAGAAAGCTGGCCCATGAAAAACCTGATACGTGGGACCAATTTTTGCCCGCTGCGTTGTTTGCGTACCGGGAAGTTCCACACAGTTCAACCGGGATGGCACCCGCAACCCTGTTATTTGGGAGGCCAATAAAAGGTCCATTGGAAGCCCTATTGAGGACGTGGACCGATGAGAAGGCAGAAGAGACTGTTACCTCATCATATGCGTATGTGAACGAACTGACCACTCGTCTAAAAACTGGCTGGAAACTTGCAAATGATAACCTCAGACAAGCCAGGAAGAAACATGCTGCATACTTTAATAAGAAAGCGAAAGATAGAGAATTACATGTGGGAGAGAAGGTGCTTCTTTTACTTCCCGCCAGTAGTAACAAGTTGCAAATTGGATGGCAAGGTCCATACACCGTTCTAGAAAAGATATCTAGAACCAATTATAAAATAGACAAGAAAGGAAAGGAGAAAATATATCATGTAAACCTCCTAAAGAAGTATCTCGAGAGAGAAAACCAGGAAGGGACACCTTTACTGGCCTTGTCCATTGCAACCCAAATGAAAAATGAACCACTCACCTCGCAGGAATACCCCTTAAAACCATGTGAAACACCTGTACAGGTGAAAGTCAGTAAGCACCTGACTAAGAAACAGAGGGAACAGGTTCAAAAGGTTCTAACAGAACATACAGATGTGTTAACGGATAAACCGGGGCACACCCATTTGTTGGAGTATGATATGCAATTAATAGACCCAACACCTATCTGTATGAGGGCCTATACGATTCCGTTCGCTAAGGAACAAGCATTGAAGAAGGAGATAGATTATTTGTTAAAAGAAGGGATTATCTCTCACAGTGAATCTCCTTACAGCTCCAGTGTGGTTTTGCTGAGGAAACCCTCTGGGGAACATCGTCTGTGTATAGATTACAGAAAACTGAATGCTGTCACAGAGAATCAGGTGGATCCATTACCTGACCCAAATCAGCTGTTTGCCAGGCTGAATAAGGCAAAATATTTTTCTAAGGTGGATCTTAGCAAGGGCTATTATCAAATTCCAGTAAAGCCTGAGGGCAGATCTTATTTAGCATTTAGCACCTCGGATGGACATTATGAATTCAACATGTTGCCGTTTGGGTTGAAAAATGCTCCGAGTGTGTTCTCAAGAATGATGAGAAAATTGTTGGATCCACTAAAAAATCCATGTATAACGAATTTCATGGATGACATCCTCATTGCCACAGAAACATTTGAGGAACACATTAACTCTTTGACGATGCTATTTGATAGGCTCAGAGAGGCAAATTTGACTGCGAGACCAACCAAATGCTATATTGGTTGTAAAGAGTTGGAGTTCTTGGGACATACGATATATCAGGGTAACATGACCCCTGACCCCAAGAACCTGGAGAAATTACAGAGGGCACCTAGACCACAGACCAAGAAGGACGTGAGATTGTTTGTGTCGCTATGTGGATTTTATCAGAAGTACATAAAAAATTTTAACTCTATATGTGCTCCTCTAACGGATTTAACTCGCAAAGGAAATCCAGATAAAATTGTGTGGTCTGCTCAATGTGAATCGGCGTATCAAGAGTTAAAGGAGAAACTCACTAGCAAGCCTATTTTGAAATTGCCTGATTTGACTCAGGAATTTGTGGTAAGAACGGACGCTAGCAACGTAGGATTAGGGGCTACATTGTTGCAACGGTCCAATTCAAAAAAGGGGGAGCTGAACCCAGTCGCTTATGCTAGCCGCAAGCTGAATAAAGCGGAGCAAAACTACTCAACAAGTGAGAAAGAATGTCTAGCTTTAATCTGGGCTATAAAAAAGTTCCAGATCTATCTTTATGGTAGAACATTTGTGGTCCAAACGGATCATCAGCCCTTCGTATTTTTATCACAGGCTAAGCATGAAAACGCCCGATTATTAAGGTGGTCGTTACTAATCCAACCTTATTCGTTTTCCATTGAGTACATACCCGGTTCGCTGAATGTGGGAGCGGATTTTCTGAGTAGACATCCTTTGGAAGAAACTCAGGGGAGTCATAAGGCCAAATAAGTTAATTTGATCTATGTGAATCTCGGATTTTGAACTCGCTTTACAAGCATGTTCTTAAGTGGGGAGATGTGTGATGATATCCGATATTTCACCGATCAAAATATAGCATCTAGTAGTTTGTAGGTATAAAATAACATAGGTATTACCACACCACCAAAAGACTAGTTTTATTTCTTGGTTCCTAAAGGGTTAACACGTAAAACGCCGATAGTTGAAAATGCCAATGTGACGTTACAGACTTGCAAGCCTTACCCAAAATGCATGCGTGAAAGTTAGTGTAGTTGGAAATCCTGTATTTCTTGGAAAAGACAAGGGAGAGAACGGGGGAAATGCATAGACCCTGTTTGAATTTCTAAACTGAAACTAAATGGCCTAAACGAGCGATAGGAAAAATAAAGACTAGAAATTAAGATTAAAATGCTACTAATTAGTTGTTAAATATATAATATGCGTTAGTCTAAATATTTTAGCCTACTGTATAAGAAAAATATGTTATTTGAATAAATATACAGGAAAGACGAAAAGGGTAAAAATAATAGCTAGAAGTGTGAAACCTGATGCATTAGATGACAAAACGGTAGAATAAGTAAATATTTTCATTCTGGATTAACATGACTTAGATAATACTAGCGATATGGTAGAATGAAGACATATAAAGACGTGCCTGGGATTTCTTTACTGAAGCTAGCCATATTGAGGCCATAGAAAGGGGTGTCTCCTGATTTGAAAATTGTAGGTTAGCTTTTGAAAATAGACGCGTAGGAACGGAAGTCACCTGATTGGTTGAGGAGCATAACTAAGAAAGTGAAATAAATACTCAGAAAGACGAGCGTTCCTTGCCACTTTCAATTTAAACTTTCACATGTAAAGTTAATAACGTTTACAGACAAGTGTGTTCAGATGCCTTCGCTGTTCTGTTATTCAGCAGGAGATCTTGTGTGACCATTTATGGCCTGTAATTTACTTACATAGTGAAAAAATTCGATATTTCGAGTTTCTGGGTGTGAAACTGAAGTGAGCCAGTCACGTTGTTGTTCAACCCTGGTAACTGTTCGAGGCCATATGATTTGAGGGCCCTACCTTATCTTGAATCCTGAAAGCTGAGCAGTGCTGTGAGGAGGAAGATTTATAACCAGGACATCGCAGAATTTTCGACACCTATCTTAAGATAAGCCCTGTGTTTTGGGGCCTTGTGAATTCACTGAACTATTCTCCACAATTTGATATTTCAACCAGATTAAATAAAATGATGACAGTAGTGATTCCCCAAAATATGTGCTTTAGTTTGGACTAGAGTATTACAACAAGAACACTTCCTAGTCAGAAATAAAAGGACTTTAGTAGTGAAACTAGATTGTGTGTAACTGTATATAAATGTTTAATCTTAATGTTTTTTATGAATCAACTCAATTATACTTAATACATTTGAAAACAATTGTTCAGACCAAAATTCAATAGGGGGTTGTTTACTTAATTGTTTATTAACCTTAAAGTGTGGTTGTTGTTATTTTCTGCACATGCATTGCATATACCCTAGACACGTAGCTACACAACATCCATACATTATAACATATAAATTGGGGATAACATACATAGCGGGGGGTAGTCATTGGTGGAAGCAAGACAGGTTTCCTGACATATAGTTAAAAGGTAAACTTCCTCAGGAGCTAGCATAGCTGACTTCACATCTGCTACACAAATATATATATAAGTAATATCGACCCACCACACCCAGTATTTCTTTAACAGATTCACATGGTAAACCTTCTCCTTTCCTTTGATAGAGATCTAATAATTGGTTCTCGAGATCTTTTTCAGGACGGTGAACGGCCCTTGCCACCCGATGCGTAGTTTGTTGCTTCCGGTTGGCAATAGCAACAGAACTTTCTCCCCTGGTTGTAGTTCTCTCTCTTTCGCTGTTCGATTGTATCGTTTAGCGTGCCTAGCGCGGGCTTGCTTAAGGTTAGTTGTAGCTAGATCCCATCCTAGCTGTAGCCTTTCCTTCAATTCCGATACATATCTACTGGCTGAGACGACTGTCTCATCCGCCTTCTGGTCTGTCAGGAACCGAGGTAATGCTTCAAGCGGCCCCTTGATAGGTCTGCCAAATAAAAGCGTAGCTGGAGGGAAACCCGTAGAGGTCTGGGGAACTTTCCTGTAAGCGAATAGGGCTGCAGGACTGAAAAGATCCCAATCCTCCGGCTTTTCTTGTGCCAGCTTGCGTAACATGGTGGTGTGGCTGCCGTTGAAACGTTCCACGAGCCCATTTCCGGCCGGATGGTAGGGCTGGTGTGGATGTGTTTGGCCCTCAAGATCCTAAAGATCCCCTCCATTAACAGGCTACGAAATTGGGATCCATTGTCCGTCAAAACTTGTTGAGGGAATCCCAACCGTGTAAAAATCTGCACTAGGGCTTCTGCGACATGCTTTGAATCTGTGCATGTTAGCGGTATAGCTTCGGCTCACATAGTGCATGTGTCGACTAAAGTCAGGATAAACCTGTTCCTTTGTTTGGACCTTTCTAGGGGTCCAACAATGTCGACAGCAACCCGTTCAAATGGAGTCCCCACTATTGGCATTTGCCCCATGGGAACTGGGGCGGTCCAGTGCTTGGGTGCTACCCGTTGGCCCTGGGCACAGGATTTCACGTATCTGAGTATATCAGTGTTTATCCCTGGCCACCAATAGCGAGTCTGTATTTGTTGCGTTGTGGCGTTCTGTCCCATATGTCCGCTAAAGGGAAGAGAGTGCCCCATTTCTAGGATTTGGCTTCTGTACTGTTTCGGTATTAGGAGCTGATTTTAACCTTGGTCAGGCTTGCCCGTTCTGCGATACAGTACGCCATCCTTCGAAAAAATGTCCCCGTGCTGGCTGTCTAGGGTCCTTAGCCATGGGCAGTTTCCTAAAGAAGGATGCCAAAGTAGGGTCCTTTTGTTGCGCCACTTTAAGTTCCATAGGTAACACATTTGGCGCAGGCTCCCGTTCCTTATTGATTTTGCCCTCTTGTGGTTACTGTTGCCACAATTGGCTCTTCCGGTTTCCCAATAAACACATATCTACAGCCAAGTATGACTGGGTACATCGGGTCATCCATAACAGCCGCTTTAATCACACCTCTGACAAAATCAGAGTGGATCTCAACCAATGCAACGGGAAGCGTTGTTGGTGCATCACTCTTAAAGACTCCACAAAGTTTAACGGTTTCTTCTGTCTCTTGACCGGGTTTGAGCAGGTGCCTTGCAACAATGCAATCAAACGAAAGCCTAGTGTCAAGCAAACAATAAGTTGAAGTCCCGTTTAAAACGACAGTACCTCGTGTACAGGGTCTCTCTCCCTCAGGCTGAGAATCACTGACAATAATTATGTCTTGCGAGTCAGTTTGCAAGCATCCGATGTGCTTAGGCTCTGTGTGCTTGCTCTGATCATTTGTCCCTTGCTCAGGGGTTGTCATTTTGCCACCTTGTCCTTTCTGACCGCGCTGCCATGTAGGACGGTTGGGTTGATCAGACTGTTTACTGTTGGTAGGGTACTTGCTTTTGTAGAACTTGGATTTTTCCGGAGGGGGGTTTTGAGGTCCAGTTTCTCTGTGGTTATTCTGATTAGAAGCATGGTCTAGATTATTCTTTCGAAAATGCTCTTCTCTTGGTTTACGTTTTGTGGCCGGCAGTTCAGCCAGCGCACTGTGATATCGCTCAGACTTTTCCAAAATGTCTTCAAGCTTTCCTGCACCTTGCTCAGCTAGAAATCTCCGGGTATCAGCAGACAAAGTGTTCTTTATTTGTTCTGTTATAACAAATTCCTCAAGACCTTCATATGTCGAGGGGAGATGTGAAAGCTCAAGGCACTTTGACTTCAAACGAGACGAGAACAGCTGAAAAGTTTAAGAATTCTCCTTTCTGCTGTTGCCAAACAGTTGCAAAAATTTTCGCGCGGTCATTTCAAAACGCTCCAGTAACGCTTTCTTCAAGACGTCGTAATTGTCTTGTTGGCTGCTTTCCAGTTTAGCGTAAACATCATACGCACTGCTTTTCAAGGCCTGAGAAAGCTTCATATTCCAACGCGACCTCTCTAAACCGTACAGAGTTGCAATTTTCTCAAATTTTTCTAGATACGTGTCAATCTTCTCATTAGGACAAGGGAAGGATTCTAGAGTGAAAGACATAGCGTGTAGTTGAAGAGATTGAGTGTTAGAAGGATCAGTTAAGGAAGAATGAGAAGAAGACTCTCCATTGCTGGAGGTAGAGGTAGCACCTCGACTTTGGAATTCTAGAGTTTTAACCGCCAGTTCATGCTGTCTCTGTTTCTCTCTTTCCTCTCTCTCCTCCCTCTCCTTCTCGTGCTGTCTCTCCTTCTCTCTTTCCTCCCTCTCCTTCTCTTGCTGTCTCTCCCTGCGGATTTCTATTTCCTCATCCATCTTCCTCTGCTGTAATAGACGGTCTTCTGCTTCTTTCCTCTCCGCTTCTTTGTCCTTCTGCTCCACATCATATCTCTCAAGTTCGTCCCTGACAAAAGCTTTCGCTTCGTCGCCGTCCAGTCCCTCTTCCATTGCATCCTGTCTGAGCAAATTCCTCAGTTTCGCCCTCTCGGCCATAATAAATCATGACTGAGAGTACTCAAGGTAGAAAAGAAGAAAAAGGATACACTGGTTCCTACCACTTGCGAGAAAATACCAAAACAAAAGATGATATACTTTAACCTGGGATACCTCCTCCTGTACTATAGTATCTAACTATCGCTGCTATTAATCGGCAATTAAGCACCTAATGCAGACGACTACGCCAAATAAATGGTAGTTAAGATTAATGACTGAAAAATAAGTTGCTACAGTGGAAACAAAATAATTATTGCAAAAATTTAAAGAGAAAAAAAATCCCTTAATTTTTAAGTCCACTACAAGTTCACCCCTGAAGACAGTTAGGGTAAGGGAGGCAATTACAGGACGTATAGTCTGATCGCGCTCCTTAGCTTAGCTCAAACACCTACTTCTTCAGAACCCTGTGACTGTTAGACAATCACAAACTTTACCAGCGTTTAGTATTACAAAATCAAGAATTAACATATATTCCGACAAAATCAACCTGTAACTCAAATGTATATACTCAAAATGCTGTGGAAAAACAATTATTAATTGTGTGGTCAGCACGCCCATAAACAAATCGTTAGTCTGGGAGAAAAATTATTTTTAAAGATATAACAACTCACAAGACATTACACGCTTACTCTATATCAGAATAACGAAAATTACAGACGAGCTGATATTTGCCGTCTCGTCTTCCTATTCTAAATTCAAAATCCCGTTAGACGAGTCCACATTTGTCGTACTCGTCTTCCTATTCTAAGTTCAAAAATCCTTCGGACGAGACCACATTTGTCGTAGATTTTTGATAGGAGAATTAAGACTTGGGTTGGTCCCTTCTGAATAGATTTGAATGAGTGATAGCCACAGTGAGAGATGATAATAGAAACAGATTTCCACGAGTGATGTGGTAGAATGTGATAGAGGCTGTCTCTGAAATCGAGAAAATCTTCTCTTTTTCACCTATCTTCTACGACAGATTTAGAGGAGTCAGACAGTCTAACCACATATATATTAAATATATATATATCTCCACTCACATACACACACACATAAGACGACAGTTAGACGTACAGGCGTGGGAAACCTATAACAATGATTATATAGATATTATGGGAACGAACTGACCGCAACACTGGAATAAGTTTAGTTGTAGTTTAATTATCATAGTAAACTTACATCACAACATATAAAATTACATCGCAAGCATATACAAATAGTCATAAAGTCAATAAAAATGTTACAAGAATGGTAAACCCACAGTATGATCCTTTCCCTCGATGTATAGCCCACAGTCCCGTTAGAAGAGAAGTGATAGCCCAGAGAGTCACAGATACATATGATTTAGTCTAAGTCTTCCCTTTAAAGGTATGAACAGACTTGGATACTCTGCTCTATCCCAAGGAAAAATATTTGTTAGCAACAAAACATGCATAAAGAAATTTAAGACAGCAAGAAAAAACTAAGTGCAAAAATACCACAATAAAGGAACACTCAGACCTGCATTCACTCTATTCACTCAGCCTTGGCCACGTGCTCTCTTGCATACTTACAGCTTTTGTAGCAGCATGTGGCAACATAATGTTTAGGACATGCATATACAGAATCTTCAATGGTAGCCGTGGCCAAGATAACCCCAGTTCCAAAAAGACGGGTTGAATTCAATGCTTCAAAGAACGTTGTCTTGGTTCTACTATTTTTAGGATATCTGTTTAAGTCACATTAAAATCGTCCAGGCACGTATGTTAACAGCTAGCACAGTGTCAAAATGGCTTAGGTTTCTAGAAATGAGGAATGTCAGGTCGATGTCTACTTTCAGGAAAGGACTATATTTGGTCACCACACCACTAGCAAAACTCCGTCGGAATGTTACTGACGTTAATATGTTACTTGCCGCACGGGCTAAAATGCACTTGCGGCTTTTCTCTGGAAGAATCAAATCAGGCTCGATGGGCATGTTACTTCTTTAAAATCTTTAAAGTTCTTGTAAAGGTTATAGACCAAGTCTTTAAGGACATAATTTTTTTGTTCTTCACAGATATTTTTCTTTAGTTAACGCTGGCAAAGTTTGGGTTAACCCCAGTTTTCTTCACTAAATAGAGGAAAAAAACACATATAAAATAATTATACATACAATGTACTCGTTATAACTTACATTTTAAACTGCAAGCGTAGCGCTTGACTTATCGTTTAAATTCCCGTGAAGTAGTTATATTTAAAAAAATCAATCATCGTGAATTAGGAATACATACGTATCCCGTCAATACTCACTGATGTAGCATTTCAGTTATAAGTTAATTTTAAAATATATTCTCGTCTGATTATTTAGCAGTAAAATCAAATTCATTTATAGCTGCATGACTTTAAGCTAGAAATATAATTTATGCTGCTTTCCACTGAAAAAACGTCAATAGAAAATAATACAGACTATATTTTAATTCTCTCTGCACAAAGAACTAGTGAAAAATAGGCGATTCAACACTTAATCACTCACAAAATATTAGATACTTAATATAATAATTACCTCAACACAGAACTACGATATCACATCGAAACTAAGAGTTTCACTTATAAGTTTAAGTATCTAGAACGAAGTGACCACGTCTACTGCAAATGGAGAATGAGTGAAATCAAGTTTAAAACTCTGATTATATCTATCAAACAGACAAAGAGGTCCCACGTTATTTCGAAACACGAAACAGCGCCGATCTCTCCCCTTTTCATTAACACTTTCCATAACCAGAAGACCTGCCATAAACTGCCACTTAGCGTCTTGACACCTCACTGCTAACGAAACTGTCTGAGAGTGCCGTGACAGAGGAAAATACCAGACAAATGTCTCATTCTGCGCCGTGCAGATGTCGGTTATCACACCTCACGCCGGAGAAACGTTCGTGTCAGGTGAAAATGCTAGCCAAAAAGTCTGCTCCTATGTCTGAGTATGAAACATAATCACACATCTCGTCTGACTGCAGCGACTGACACGTTATATAATAAAATGCGTGTGCGTTTCTAAATGAAAAAAGAAACAGGCGAAAGTTTGAATGGGAAGATAGTAATCTTTATAGTCGCAAACGTATGAATGCGAAAAAACACAGGAAAAGGGTAAAAGAGCGATAATAAAGTGGAGGACACGGGTAGAAAAAGAAAGGAAATATAGGAAATTTATTGATCATAATCTCTATGCGACAATTACCTCCCTGTACAGGTAAGTCTCCATATCCAACTTTCAAGAACGACTTTACATAGCTGAGTGTTATTCAAACAGAAATTCCCTCACTGTATAGGCAAGTCTCCGTGTCCAACTTTTAACAACAACTCTACATAGCTGAGTGTTATTCAAACTGATATTCCCTTCCTGTACAGGCACGTCTCTGTGTTCATATTTCAACAACAACTCTACATAGCTGAGTTATTCAAACTGATATTACCTCACTGTACGGGCAAGTCTCCGTGTCCTACTTTCAACAACTGCTCTACATAGCTGAGTGTTATTCAAACTGATATTCCCTCCCTGTACAGGGAAGTCTCCGTGTCAAACTTTCAACAACACATCTACATAGCTGAGTGTTATTCAAACTGATATTCCCTCCCTGTACAGGCAAGTCTCCGTGTCCAACTTTCAACAACAAATCTACCGAGAGAGACATATCGACGTTCCCGACATTTTCAGCAGGCATATTTTTAGAGAAGGATAGGTGTTTAACGTCAGGCGAAACGAAAGATCTTTTCAGTCACTCATTTGACTGCCCTTGTATCTCTTGGGATAACATGTAACAACAATTGTTGGTCGTATGTCGTTTCTTGCAGATATAGTCGCTCAAAAGCAGAAGAGTCCTAATAATTTGTTTGCAGAAGTCTTGTAAGGTTTTGTTTACAAATACCTAAGCGACGAAGGTGAAATGGGCAAAGTAGCCGCCTGCAGTGTACTGTTGCAATGAGCATCATACTTTATATGATACCTGAAATGTAGGATGTCGAACACACTGAACCTATTTTTAAGTTTTCTAAAGATGTATGACCTTCAACAACGTGGAGTAAGAACCATAAATAATAACATTCAACGTTATTGGGGTGGACGGTATAGTCACGCCCCAAAACATTTTTTTTTAATGTCTGGGGGGCCTTCAACTGGTACTCCTTACTTTCGCCGCTGAAAAATGTATTTCCATTCCATGTACAGTATGCCGGAACTTTCTAAATGCGTCAAAGTCTTTGCAAAAAAATCATCTCAGCACAATTTGAAAAAAAAACAAAACATCAAAGTAGTATCTCGTGGATTATTAACAACATCCGCGGCATTGTTAGGGTTGAAATACACACGTTGGCTATTTTCAAGATGGACAGCTAAATTCATATCTGTTGGCAATTTTTCGTGTATGCTAAACGAAAGAATTCTGCAAATCGCCTGTGAAGTACTTATATAGCGTCCGGATTGGAATTGTTATATCTACAAAAAATGTCAAATACAGGATGAACTAAAAATAACAATAAATAAAAAATTGCAGATGCTCAAGCTTGGAACCGGATATGTCATGGTAAAGGAACCCACATGCAAAGAGTGTCAAGATATAAACCCAATTAGATACTTTCTGGTGCACTGCAAACAATATGACCTGCAGAGGCAAGAACATTAAGACATAATGTAGTAATCACGAGGTAAAGATGAGTGTTGAAACTCTCATAGGCACTAAGACCCCATCAGAAATACATAAGTTAATAAAACAGTATATTACAAAAACAAAAGCTTACATAACAAATAAACAAATAAATAAATAAGGATTCGTACCAGTCTACAGTGGTGGAATATTCCCCCAAGATTAATATGGATTGACTAAATAACCCTCCAATGAACATTAAATACATCTAAGTTTAGACAATATCGTTTTGTGGATAATAAAACCATACTGAACTATAACTACAAAAGGAAAAATAACTGCTAGAGATAATATTGTATAAAAGATAAAATAAATACAAACAAAAACATATTACAATAAATGAAACACGTCCTGATATAACCAACAGCTCCATGTATATGGCAGGTGGTGGAAAGGAGGTTGCTACAAAGAAAAGTAGCAAATACCTTAATTTCAACACACAAAAATGGTTCTATCTCATCCCGGCTGTTGATAATAAATGTAGCTTGTTCGCTGCCCATGTTAATATTTTTGCATATATTTTATATATGTTACCAAACCGCAGTACTCTACGTTAATATGCGCTTCAAACCTTCTTAGTAAAACTGGGTTATGTATCTGTCACGGTTCTTCTTATTATTTATAGCTCTGTTTAAGTGTATTTAAGAAGTGGTCTAAGACATACGGACTTGATACATTCAAAATGAGTAAATTAACTTTAAATTTGTATATTTACAAGTAACAATTTTAATAATTTTACTTACTTAGTCGTTCCCCTTCTACCGTGAGGTGTAGAGGTTTGGAAGAGAGAGCTCCAGACTATCCTATTGGCATTCTTCCTCCTGGCCTGGTTTCATTCTAGTCCTAGGTCCTTCAAAGATTGTCTAATGTTGTCCTCCCAGTGGACTCTGGGTCGTCCTGTGGGTCTGGATCCCTGTCTCTTTGTTTCCCATGCTTGTCGTGGTAGCCGATCTTCTCCCATTCTGCAGACATGGCCAAACCATCTTATTTGGGACTGTTCTACTTGGGTCTGCAGGGGGTGAGATTTTAGGCCTTGACGTATCGTCTGGTTGCGGACCATGTCTCTTCTTGTTACTTCAACCACCTTCTTCAGATACCTCATTTCTGAGGTTTGGATCTGGCTTTTATGGGTTGTAGTCATTGCCCATGACTGGCATCCATATGTCAAGACTCGGACATAGGTCGAGCGGTATACAGCCATCTTCGTTTTCTTACCAACCTCTCTCTTGCTGAGGAATCCTCGATTTATGGCCTGAAAAAGTCTCCCAGCTGCAGTTTTTCGAGTGGCCAACTCTTCTTTGATGCATCCCTTTCGGTCTATAATAGCTCCGAGATATTCAAAGTGGTCGACCTGCTCCAGGACCTATTCTCCCAACTTAATCTGATGTCTTCTTTTTTCTCGTGATATCGTCATGGATTTTGTTTTAGAGCTACTTATGACCACAATTTTAATAATCAATTATAGTTAACAGTTTAAAAAAAAAAAAGAATAATTATTTAACGAACAATAATCATCATCGAGTGATGTTATGGAGGATTGATTAAGAGCACTTTGCAGCTTGTATATGTACTTAGCTGCCAGTGAGGTTCTGTACCAGCTGATATTTGGTTCTTTGAAGAAAGATGACTGGATTGCACTCGTCACTGGTCAATTTTGAAAGGCGTAGCACGTTGCAAGAAGTGTCAGGGAGTAACTGTTACGGACTTTTATAAATATATCGTAATAATTTCTGGATTTCTTCTGGCTTCGATTCTGTCTATTAAATGCTGCCGTAACATTTGGGTTCGTTAATGTTTTCATAGATTTTGTATGTACGAATGTTTCTATTTCTCTTCTTTTGTGTTCAATTCGTGTGTGACGTTTTGTGTAATTCAATATTCGTATTGATGTAATGAAGATTAGTTCCTTCATATGTTACAGGATAGTTGATAAAGGGGACCTGCAGATAGAGTGTTTATATATGGGAGGCCGACAAGGCCGAGCTGGTTATGTATTTTGTTTAATCGCGAATGCGTGCTTCGTCCGGTTTTATCATCTTGGAGTACGGGTCAACGTTATAATGGTTAATCATTGTTCCCTTCGGAGCTCATTATTATAGATGTATGTTTTTCCTATCAGAAGAGTTCTTCATTTCATAATCATCAACATTGACAAATGCAGCAAATAGCTGTAACGTATTGATGTGATAAAGTCCTCAATTCAGAGTCCATGAATTTATTTACAGTTCACACACAAGACATTCACGTAGGCATACATCCAGATATAGTTCATATATAGTTCATTAGAAATTACATGCATAGTATTCATGTCCGTCCGTGTCAAAACAATATGTCAGATGAACATCGTGGCTATATACGTGCGCTGTTGTATTCAACAGCCAGAAATGAGCACATGAGTTCGTGACATCTACAATTTGAATCATAATGCGATTCTCCTTCCATTATTTAGTTTTAATATAATTAATCTCATATTTAGATTAATTTGTGAACTGACCCTGAGTTCTACAACGATTCATCTATATAATATAGGCTATATACTCAGCCTTATTTCCTTGGAAGAAATACAAGACACGACCTTCTTGCTTGACGGATAGCGTAACAAAGGCCCTGTAACCAAGTCACCCGGCGTGACCTTCCCAACGCGAATGCGTCATAATCTCCGCATATATTTCGCGTTCACTATACCGTAAAATATCGACATATTCTATAAATATTAATGACCCCCAAACGTTTGCGCATGGGTAAACCCCAGCAGACGCCGTCATTTAAAATAACACCGTAACAGATTTCCTGTCAGACGGGGGAAAAAAAAATCTATTAGATAGATTTTTTTTTTTTTTTTTTTTAACAATATTAATCAAATTATCAAAAATTTAACAAAACCCGACGTATGACCTACGATGTTCTATCTAGAACAGTGTCGCAGTCATGTCAGTAATATGTTATAATAAAATCAACGTCATATCATACATATACCTTATATTAAACAAGGAAATGTCACTGTCACTAACTAATTAACTAATTAATTGTTGTATGTATAGACTAACTAATAATGTGAGGTGTTATTAAAATTATTCTAACTAACTAAAATTAAAATAATTAATTATAGTATGTACGTATGGTACTAACTAATTAATATCTAATTGAAGAAAATGAGAAATAGTATAAGAGAGTAAAAGAAATAAAACTTGAGAAGTACGGATAATTAAAACCAAATATTAATGTCTACATTAAATTAGAATGCGTGTGAAAATGAAGTGTAAGGATAGACATCTAATTAAATTGACATAATCAGAAGAAAAGAACAGAAAAAATTCATACATTTTAACTATATATATGAAATGTCATAATGTAATATCTATTACCTTAATAATTACACTAATTAAAAGGTTTAATTGGTGTGATATTCTTTTGTTTCATCTTTTCTTAGTATATTTCATTTTTTTATTTCATCACACTTTGACTTTATTATATATTATATATTAATTTAATAAATAGAAAATTTAATAATATTGGACATGAAGATCCAATCGTTGTTATATCCTGACGACTTGTAGGAAAGTTCATTAAGACACAAGGTTCATATTATCAAATTATGATTTGATTATCCATTCATCGTTAGTTCCTTTATTAAAGTTTGAAAGTAAATTGACCAAGTCATCAACGTATCTGTCCCTTCTACATCAGAGATTGTTCTTTTTTAACAGTTTTCAATCGAAGTGAGTGATACTCGAAGTGGAATTGAAGTTCAAATTTTCAAACGATCCGTAAATCTTGATATTTTGATCACAATAGTTTATTTAGAAATGTCCTTATTTAGGTAGGAAGTCCAACTGAATTGTTGTATATTCTGACTTGATATCAATACCGTTCAAGTAGTCAGAAAATTTTCTTGAAATTGTCATATTCATTCAGAATCCGTAGGATGTCTGGACAACGTGTCGGCTATGACGTTTTCAGTTCCAGGTATCGACTGTATCTCGAATTCGTAGGGTTGCAACGTAATAGCAAATCGTGCAAGTTTAGCACTTTTATGGTTTGAGCGACGTAATGCTGCCACTGATTTCTGATCAGTCTGGATCAGAAAAGGAGATCCTAGTAAAAATTTCTCCAACTTGGTAATTGCCCAGATTACGGAGAGCAATTCTCGGTCCACAGTGGAATATTTCGTCTCCGGAGGTTTCAGTTTGCGTGAAATATACAGTACAGGGTGGAGGACATCATCATGATATTGCAGTAGACAAGCCCCGAGTCCGTAATTACTCGCATCTGTACGTAAAACAAACTTTTTAGAAGCATCTGGTATTCTTAAAACAGGTGGGCATGAAAAATTTTTTAAGATAGTGCGAAAAGTTTTGTCACATTCGTCTGTCCAATTTATCCTTAAAGGCATGTTCTTCTTTAGTAATGATGACAGGACAGCCGTGATGGATGATAGGTTAGGTACAAATCTGCTATAGTATTGGATTAAACCTAACAGACTCCTAACCTGTTTCTTCGTTTGAGGAACAGATAAATTTAATATTTTAGAAACCGTACTGGGAATTGTGTGGATACGTCCCGATCCAATAATGTGACCCAGGAATGTTATCTTATTACAAGCTATTTGAATTTTAGTTGGTTTAGCGGTTAAATGATTATCCCGCAATATTTCCAAAACTGATTTAAGACCCAAAAAATGTTCCTCAAATGATGAACTAAACAAACATATGTCGTCAATATAGGTAATTATATCTGATCTACCTGCTAAAATTTTTCGCATCATGCGAATAAAGGTAGCTGGAGCATTCATTAGCCCAAAAGGCATCACGTTCCACTGGTAAAGACCTCGTGGAGTTGAGAATGCTGTGTAGTATTTGGCTCTTTCGGTTAGTGGAATCTGCCAATAACCTTTGGTTAAGTCAATTTTAGTGAAAAGTGTAGCATTGGATAGACGAGGAAGTAAATCGTCAAGGATAGGATGTGGTTCGCTATCCGGTACTGTCTGCGCATTAAGTTTCCTATAGTCAACACATAAACGTATGTTGTTGTCCTTTTTCCGGACAATGACTAAAGGAGAAGAAAATGGAGATGTACTAGTCTCAATAATACCTAATGATATCATCTGTTCGAGTTCCTGAGATGTCTTACTCAGAAAATGTAGAGGTACAGAATAAGGATGAACACGAATTGGTGTATCATCGTTCAGAATAATATCGTGACTAATTACAGATGTGCAACCCGGTACATCAGTTAACACATCTGGGAAAGATTGTAGAAGATCAGCAACGCGTTGATGCTGTTGCGGTGTAACCGTAGAAGAAATGGTCACATCACGCCAAGATTCAGTAGATTGGACAGTAAGTACAGGTAAAGGCATCTGCACTTCAGGAAAAGAAGATTCTTCCTCCTGTATAACAGATAGATTAGAATAATGACAAGTAGATACAGTATTGTCATCTAATTCATGAAAAATTGACTGTAAGTGTATAGGACGTGTATGAAATTGCTTGAGCATATTAATATGGAATATTTTTCTGTGTCCCTTGATATCTAAGACGTAATCAACGTCTGAAATTTTATCAGTAACCTTATAAGGACCAGTCCATGAGATCAATAACTTATTGTTATTGTGAGGGAGTAATACATAAGCCTCATCGCCTGGGAATAATTGGCGTAATCGTCTAGATCTATTTTGTATAGATCGAGCCTTAGTTTTTGCAGCCTCAGAAGAAGCTGTTGGCAATTGGCAAGACTCAATAATATTATTTCGAAGATTAATCACATACTCATAAAATGACTGAGTGTCCTGAGTCATATCTGCATCAACTAATAAATCTTTTATCAGTCCCATAGGACCTCTCGGAGGGGCACCAAAAACTAACTCAAATGGAGAGAAGCCAGTTTGTTCATGTGGCACCTCTCGGTAAGCAAATAGGACAGCGGGAGTGCTCTGTCCCAGTCCTGAGGGTGTTTAACAGTAACCTTATGTAAAAGTTGCTTAAGCGTACGGTTAAGTCTTTCAACTGCACCGTTACTCATGGGATGATAAATACTACTCAAATTTCTATCAATGTTCCAGGTTTTCATTACCTCCTTCATGGTATCGGATATAAACTGCGACCCATGGTCAGATAATAATTTTCTAGGAAACCCTATTCTAGAAAAAATTAGATGTAGTGCATCAGCTACATAGTGGTAGTGGTTGTCTTCAATGGAATGGCTTCTGGCCATCGTGTGCATAAATCAATGCAAGTGAGAACAAATCTATGTCCTCTCGCAGATGGTAGAAGTGGACCAATTATATCTATGGCCATCTTGTCAAAAGGTCGTACTGAGATATCGCAAGCCTGAATAGGCGCCGTGTGAAAAGCTCCACGTGCTTTCACTTCCTTACACGTAGTACAAGAACGTACATACTGCGAAATATCCCGTGACACTCCTGGCCAAAAGAATGAAGATAATACTCGAGATCGTGTTCGAGTATATCCCATATGTCCTGCACACTGCGAGTCATGTGCGTGTTGAAGAATGTACCGTCTAAAAGCAGCCGGTACCATCACTTGTTGTTTTACCAGTGATTTATCACTAAAACATCTAATCAGTATATCATTTTTCATAATAAACCAATGTTTGTTCTTATTACCTGAAGTTAAATTATCAACCTTATTAACTAGATTAAAAAATTTATTTAGAGATTTGTCATTTTTTTGTTTGTTTGCGAATGATTCCCTGTCAATAGGTGAATTGACCTCAATATCCTCCTGTTTCTCTGCATCCATCTTATTATCATTGACACTCTCCATGAGCATAGTCTGAGCTCTAGTAGTCACGGCGTTTCCAGTGCATAGATTGTGTCTCTCCCATTCAATAATTTTCTCTGGTGAACAATCCCTGCTGCCGTGTATGCGACCTACCATAAGGTCTGCTATTGGATTTTTCAGCATGCATACCTTCACGTTACCTGTGAAAAAAGGTGTGTTAACATGGATAATAGCTGTGGGGTAAAACTCAATAGTTCCCCCAAAAGTCATGCAACGGACATATTCCCCCGTTGCACAGCTAGGATGTATCAGCGACTGTCGCACTCCAATGGTTGTGGACCCCGAGTCTCTCAATACAGAAACTATAGAACCGTTAACTATCCCTCTGTTAAAAATCAGAGAGCCTGTTCCATCATTGGCTGCAAGACCTACTTCTGGGGAAATGTGTCCGCAGTTTAGCACTGTCTCCTTTGCCTTCTGAAAAATAAGATTGCATTGTGGGCAACTATTTGCCACGTTATAATTTATAGCAAAGCATGCAGCAGAAGAATTCATTGTATTATCGTTAGGTGGAACCTGAACCTTAGGGATGATATCATTTGTAACGCTGCCCCGGCATTATGGTTATAATGTGAAGATCCTCGAAAATGAGAACGATTACGAGAATAATTAGTTGAATTATCTCGTTGTCGTCTATTATAATTGTTATCTCGATGTCTCGAGTTATAATTATCGCTATTTTTCCAATTGTTACCATTATTATATTGATATGACCGATTATAACTTGAGTTACGAGGATTACTGTTGTATCTTGACTGAGGTGAATAATTTCTGGTTTGTTGTCTTCCTCTATTAAAGTTATTGTTGAAGTTATTCTGTCCCTTATGAAAATTAATGTCATAGTTTCCTTTGAACCTACCTCTGTCCACACTGTGTGTTCTAGGTTTGTTATGATATGCCATATTGGAGGCTACAGGAAGAGGTTCTCGTATCAAAGAGCCAGAAATATTAGCATTTGGATGTGCTGTACAGTAATTTAAAGAAATTTTTTCTAACTCATCAATTGTTTCTGGTTTTCTTTCTTGCAAATAAGCAAAGAATGGTGAGCTGACAGAAGATAATACTTTATCCCTCAATAACAAATCGACTAACTTGTCGTAAGATTTGTTGACACCTGCCAGTTCAACCCATCTGTTAAAAGTATTGCGTATGTTAGCAATAAAACCTGTGAAATCTTTATTGTTATCTGGCAACAAACTTTTGAAACGTAACCTACATGCCTCTTCGTTCAAGTGGAAACGACGTAATAACAACGTCTTAATGGCCTCATAATCGGTGGCTAATGTAGGATCAATGTTTTGTGCTGCACTTGCAGGTTCGCCATCCAGAAATTCCTTAAGTTTAAGTGCCCATGCAGTTTTGTCAAGGTTATTAACCTTGCATATATCCTCAAAGCGCGCCAGCCACGATGAAAGGTCATCCACGTGTAACTTGAATGGTGGTAATTTAAAGTAATAATTGCCTTTAAGTCGGGTGGATGAAGATCCAGATTGAGCATTATCATTTTGGCTTGATGCAGCACTCTGTGAATTAAGTTTTGCTGTTTCCAATTTAAGACGTTGCAATTCCATTTCTTGCTGCAGTATGATTTCTTGTCGTTTCAATTTATTCTCTTCTTCAATCCGTAGGATTTCATCTCTTGCCATCTTTCTTTCTTCTTCTTCCTTAGCAATAGCTTTCTTTTCAGCCTCTTTTCTTTCAAGTTTCTCCATCTCTGCCTTAGCAATAGCTTTCCTTTCCTTCTCTTCTGCCTTATATTTTGTAAATTCAGCCAATGCATAAGCCTCGAGAAGTTCTCCTTTTTTTCCAAAATCCTTACCATTTTTAATAAAATAGTCTAAGTTAAGCATCTTGAAGTTAATTTATTTAAGTATTCAATTACTTATGTTTAGTAATCACCAATAGAATCTATGTTGATAATTCTAATTACTCAAAGAATGAATAATCAATATAAGGAATTGCAATATTCCTGTATTGTTATTTATAAGTCCCACCAATATGTAATATTTTGTAAAAATATTATATATATACTCACTAATATCTATTATAAATAGTTATGATAGTTAGTTATATAAGCTGCTGAAATTATATCAAGCACTTAATAATAATATTTAATAATTATGTGTATTATTCCTAAATAACTAAGTTATTTAATCTTAATTGTCACTAAGTCCACAATATAGTACTGAGAAAGTGTACTAATTTATATCAAATATGTCTTAATATGTTATAAAGTTTTAATAATTAATCATTATATATTATGCCATAATCATGAGCTATAAAATGCATTGTCCATTTCTAGGACCACCACTGCAAATTGGTGCAAAGTCCCTAATTCCTCATCAAAGCTCATAAAAATTTAATCATATTCATCTACACTATTATTAATGAAGAAATTATAGCATTAATATTAAATTATAAAAAGATGTAATGAATACAAACAATACAATGGGTTAACCAAGGATTACAGAACAGTATTAAAATACCACAAAGACATTATCACAATAAAACTGCATTAATAAATAAGGTGACTAAACCGGAAATGAGAGAAGGGTGAAGGTTAACTGAAGCAAAGAGACATATTTGGCACTACGAATAATGACGTCACAGGACTCATTTGACGTTAATAAAATACATTTAATTAAAATAAAAGATAGCTAGATCAGAATAAACAAGATAGATTACGAACATAGGACTGTAAATGAGTAAAAATAAGAACCAAATACAACAGAAAACACCAGTTATAACATGACTATACACCTAACATGCAAAGTGAATTAATGCAGGTCCGAACGAAACGACCACCGGTAATTCTACGACGCGTTCTTCGCGAAATGCGATTAATTCACAGCCTTAGGAACATTCAGAATGAATATCGGCATCCTGAGAGCCATTTTATTCATTCCGAACCGCCGCCCAACCATACCCGCTACATGAAACAGACAGAAACGATATTTAACATACAACGAAAAAAGAACATGGCGTTATTTGGACAAATAGGACGAAATATTTTAATCTTTAAAATCAGTGACTTATCTTGTTTTGGCGGTAATATCGTACATTATATGCTTCGCCGACAGACTCGAGAGCATGTTTGTATCATTGAGAACGTCAGCAATAGGTTACATTTGATGTTTGAAAGCTTCAAATAAATTGTTTTGATGGACATTGTCAGCTGCTGGCTTTTCCAACCGTTTGTGCTGTCGTCAAGGGCATGACGTCACCGGTGTATTTGCAAATAATGTCCGTTTCGCTCGAAAGGAATTTAGTTCTTTCAACTCGTTAATATTTGAAATTATCCACGCCACATCTGGCCACCAGTTGATAAAGGGGGCCTGCAGATAGAGTGTTTATATATGGGAGGCCGACAAGGCCGAGCTGGTTATGTATTTTGTTTAATCGCGAATGCGTGCTTCGTCCGGTTATCATCTTGGAGTAAGGGTCAACGTTATATTGGTTAATCATTGTTGAATGTCCAAGAATACATTCGTTCCCTTCGGAGCTCATCATTATAGATGCATGTTTTTCCTATCAGAAAAGTTCTTCATTTCATAATCATCAACATTGACAAATGCAGCAAATAGCTGTAACGTATTGATGTGATAAAGTCCTCAATTCAGAGTCCATGAATTTATTTACAGTTCACACACAAGACATTCACGTAGGCATACATCCAGATATAGTTCATATATAGTTCATTAGAAATTACATGCATAGTATTCATGTCCGTCCGTGTCAAAACAATATGTCAGATGAACATCGTGGCTATATACGTGCGCTGTTGTATTCAACAGCCAGAAATGAGCACATGAGTTCGTGACATCTACAATTTGAATCATAATGCGATTCTCCTTCCATTATTTAGTTTTAATATAATTAATCTCATATTTAGATTAATTTGTGAACTGACCCTGAGTTCTACAACGATTCATCTATATAATATAGGCTATATACTCAGCCTTATTTCCTTGGAAGAAATACAAGACACGACCTTCTTGCTTGACGGATAGCGTAACAAAGGCCCTGTAACCAAGTCACCCGGCGTGACCTTCCCAACGCGACTGCGTCATAATCTCCGCATATATTTCGCGTTCACTATACCGTAAAATATCGACATATTCTATAAATATTAATGACCCCCAAACGTTTGCGCATGGGTAATCATTTAAAATAACCGTCGACCTTCGTCTAATTTTCTGTGTTCATATATTTCAGTTGAATACTGTTCTATTCAAACTATCTTGACATTATCACGTCACATATTATTCCTAATCGTTCGCTTTATATTTCTATTAAGAAATTTTGTCTATTTCATAAAATCACAGGCTAAATCAATTATTCTCAGTTTGGCTGTCCACGCCACAATTTAACATTATCGTTTTCAATAACGCGTTTTATAATACACGGCGTTCCATCTAGAATATCGCGTGTAGATCTGCGTTTTAATATCAACGCCTTCACATATTCTCGGGACTCAAAAGTCCGTATTTATTTCTTATTCCATTAACTAGGAAGCTTGCACACAGACGGTTGAATATATGAGTTATGACGAAACATATATTAATGGACTCTGCCACACATTATCTAAACACTGCTATTAGCCAAAGGCTACATCAATACTCTCTCGTTACTAGGCTTAACGCGTCATCCAACGTTTTACATACTGCCTTCCCCCTGCAACTGTGTCGACCATGGCCAAACTTCATGCAGTTGGAGCACTGCAAAACTGGGGGAATGAAGGCTTCTGTGTTTTTTGTGCTTTCTCAAATAGTACTGTCTTGTGCGGTTCCCTCCCTTCTGTTGTTATTACCTGGTTACTTGGCATGATTGTTGAAAGTTGGAACCCGAAATATAACAACCGTGACTGAGTCCGTATCAGTGCTAGCACAGTCCTTTTCAGGACTAATAACAATTCTTTTCAGAACTACCAACAGTCATTATCAGCGCTTATTCAATCTGTCTTCAAGTTACCGTACTTTACGGAGCTGCCTTGTCAGGCAGGGGGATACTATAACCTCCTACCATATGTGTGTGTACATATTATTTTGTATCATTTGATTTTATAAAATGTTCCACAGTAGACACCTGTCTTGTCACTGATCCATAATCATGCATTTCCACGCATACATCTGAAAACAAATTCATCTCACTGTCGTGGAATATTCTAATCCACATATATAAATTATCAAGTAAATATAAAGCCTAATAAATACATATAATAAATAAAGGAAGAAGAATGGTAAAGAACAGTGCTGTCACAATGACTGTACTCGAAATCCCCTTGTTTTCTACTGCGTATGCAAATTGTAACGTTTCACGTTGATATTAAAGGCCGTCTGCAACATACACGCGTTTCCCAAACACACAATAAAATGTGCTGCCTTTCTAAGAAAAACCTTGAAATATGCAAGTTGACCTAAATTTTAAATTCCATTCATGTCTTTTTCTACACTGTGTTACCAAGATCAAAAGACAGATGGACAAAAGGATAGCGAGAAGGGAGAGGCAGAAAGCCGAACACTAAACACGCTTCGCGCGATACACAAATGCTGCCATCACGCGTGTAAGACTACATGCACTAACTTTTTTTCAGACGGACAGTGATAAAATACATTACCCATCCCAGAGTTAGGTTTATAAATCCTGAAAAACTCTTATTAGAAAAGATAACATTAGATGGGTTTACGGTTGAAAACATAACAGTACCCAGACAGCACATCTTCGAAACAGGAGGTAGAAAATACATATTTTGAACGCAGCCACGTAGCTCTTTTAAATTTGGATATTTGGGTTCCTTAGGGCTTGCTGACAAAGAATATGTAAAACGTTACGCAAATAGTCCAGGAATTAATAAATTATACCCAAAATAAAATAGTGGGGATGCCTGACAGCATGGAATCATTTCTGCTCATAAAATTTTTTTATAACGTGTTTGAAAAAAATCTTACGTTACAGAATTAGCCTACCATGTAAACTCCAAATTGATTGGAGCGCAACAAATGAACGACTAACCACGATTGGTCGGGCTATAAATACTATCTTTCGTTGTTAGGGGAGACGTGAAAAGGTAACATTTTTTCAAACACTTGTCGAAACGTGGCCTCATTGGCTAGACTCGCTGATATACTCACTTAGGAGCGTTAATTCGAGACCACTAGTGCAAATAATCTTGATAAAGCAACAGTGCGTTGAAGCCAGCTCATATTTGTGTTAAATAAAAGCCTGGAACATAAGCAGATGGGAATTTGTGCCAGTAAATGTGCCAGAATTCATTGCTAATCAACGTATCTGTGTTTATTCTATGAATTGTGGTAAGCTTGAACCATTCGGTATCTTTTAATGAAAATTGAATGTAAATTGTTAGTTTATGCCTGTATATATATGTGTGGTTCGGTGGCGAACAGGAGATAAAGCCTATGGTGCTCCAGCCTGAACAGAGGGTGTCGGAGGGAAGTAGAACGGCATGGAATGGCCAAATAGTACACTGACACCTGGATGATTGATTAGACAGAAATAATGCTGGAAGTGCAGAGGCGTAGTGACCATTGGGGAGGTTAGTACTGGTGTAGAGTATTTCGGATGAAGCTGACAGTTGGCCTAGCGCTCTGAACTCAGTGTTTGTGTTGTATTGTGCTCAGTGTGGAACTGGGGTATCAATTGGTTATGAAGTAGAAGGTACGTCCTTCTTGTTTTCAGGGACCGTGGTCTTGATGGTATTGAGCAGCACCGGGTCAGAGCTTTGCTGAATCCAGAGTCGGACAGCATACTCCTTGGTCCATTTAGCTATCAGTGAGGTGTCTCCAGAGCCCAGAGGAGAATTCGAGCAGAGGAGTCCTTCCCTGCCGCCATCACGCAAGATAAGCTGATTTGGCCAGCTGAGCTCAACATTATGTCCCCTCATCTTGAAATGACTTTGTAAAAATAACATTCAGAGGGGAATTTAATTGTCTTAATATCAGGAACTGAGAACATCTCCAATACTAGTCCCAAAAGACAAACTATTGAAGTCATGATGACAAATACCAACAGAGCTTGAACAAAACAAAACCAGTATTACCTCATATTACCACTACACAACTGACACACATAGGATATTTTAATAATATATGTCACTACAATATTCATATTGATAAAGTCTGTACATATACTTGTAATTAAAATTGATTGTGATTCCTGGTTCCTTTGTATTTGAATCAGGACACATATACCTTTATGATAACCATGAATACATATTGTTATTTGAAAAGTTATCAGTGACTCCTTAAGATATTCTCATAGAGTGTTATATGTATGTGAGTGTCACAGTGTTGTCAAGAGTAGTGGATTAAATTAAATTGTTTATCTGTCTGTTGTTGTGACTTACACTTCATCATACACATACCCTAGACACCTAACGTAGTCATCACACTATTCCAGAATAATTCTGACTGAGATATATAGATATGTGGTAGCAAGTAAGGTTATCTATAATACACTACTCTTAATAGATATAGATACCTTCACAGCTGATCTCAGTCAGTACACTAAGTCCCCTATAAATATTTATAACATCCCACTTCACCACACTCACCTACAATATGAATGTGGTAATTGTTATCCAAAATAGCCACGTATCCTACAATTATCTGCAGGTTTATACTTGTCAACCCAAAGTTAGAGGTTCATGATCAAGAATTACTCGATGATCAGCAGTGTCTGGATTGGTAGAAGCACGACCTACTGAAGCTGTACATGACATGAACACTGATTACCATAAAAGATGAGTTATATTTGTGACAATCGTGCACCTAAGAAGTGATAACTGTCAAGCAGAGTTTTGTGATGACAATTTGCGTGATAAACTAGTGAAAGCTATAAAGTGAATAAGACAGCAAAGAAGTCTATTACCCAACCAATTGGAAGAGTCTAAAGAAAGGACATTTTAGTTTAACTTGTGAAAACTGTAACTGATTTCACCAATTTGGTTTTTATGTAAATATAAATTTTTTTTCTCAACGGTCACACACAATCACCACAATTAGATAGATGTAAATAAAGAGGATTTATAAATTGTGTTCACCCGCTTTATTCATTCAAAATAGTTGATATTGAGTTTGGTCTAATTGTTATTAATATCACAGGTGGTCACATAGCGGAGGTGGCGCAGTAAGGTCTGACTGTTCTCTGAATATTTTCAGTCCAGATACTTTCACAGCCGTGACTATCGAGTGATACCAGTGTACTTCTCTGTCACTGAGACCTCACACATTCTGGAGAGAATACTATTTCTACTCTAGCACTACCATCTCACACATATAAAACCTTCCGCTACAGTGGAGAAGACATAGGATATAGAGACTTAACTGAGGATCTAGAGTAAATGTGCAAGTATGGCAACATTTCAATAAATTTGTTAAACTAATAATAGCACGAATAATAACAAATGCCACTGCTATAAAATGTTCATCTATCATGCACAGTTTTGTGCCGACCCATTGACAGCCAGTAAACCCGGAGTAGCGTGGAGTATCTTACAAGTATATTCGCTGTGGATAATAATCAACTGCCGGAAGCTTGGGTCATCGATAGCCACCAGATAGAGGCGCATCCCTTGGAAGCCCTCAGATTTATTCGTTGTAATCTTTGCCAGCAGTGGTCTCTAGCGTTATGTTAATCGGATCTATTACTAATGCTAGGATATTCACACTAATATTGTCTCCTTCACTTGGAAAGTGGGTGCGCGCTTGTATTATTTTAATTACTGGTTCTACAGAGAGCTTATCCCCACATCATTTAGATATCAAGATTCAGAGGAGCTGTGTTAGGTTTTTCTGGTTGCGGATTACTCACATAACAGCATTATTGTGCTCAAGACTGGAGAGACCGTTTTCATCACCGAAAACTGTGGGGCCCCTGTTTGCTAGATAACCTGATTTGTGAGAAAGTCTCTGGGTGTTGTGTTAGTGTGAAACAGAGGCAGTGACTAGTTTGATTGCCAGAGGAGGTGTGTTAGTTTGTTGTTCTGTGCTTGGCGATTGTAACCAGATGGTATTATAGTGGTGGTTGTCTTTGTTGACCGTCGATGATAGTTCAATAAAGAATAATGAACTACCCGATATCCCCTAGTCTCAGAAATGAGCACTAGTGTATAATAGCACAAATGATTGTCAGAGAATAAAGACCCCTGGTCCGGTGGTAATAAGAAGATCAAGAGCCTAGAGTGTCTTCTCGTAATAACTATTCTGTGCTGTAAATAACAGTGAAACTCAAATTGAACTCAATGGTAACTTTATGAAGTTAACAACATCCAAGTTACAATTAAAATCAATTTATTTAGGATTCTCTTTTCTTCTGTTCTTGAAATAGATAAAAATGCTATATGTTTATGAATTTTATACTTACATCATGTCCACAGATATCACAGTGATATTAAAGTAGTTACTTTACTGAAATGCAGTGTCTCTGCTTTTCTGACAATACTTTAACCAGTCTTTTTCTTCATATGACTTGACTCTTCACACATAAATTGATCGAATGTTCTGTTTCTGCACTTAACAAAGTTCTCCTTAAATGATGGTTGACAATGTTGGTGAGCTCCACACGACTATAGACTCAGCTGATCTTCCCTTGTAGTAGGGATACCAGCAAAACCAGGTAGACCAGCTGTAGTGCTCCGTGTCGCTATGCAGGATAACACTTGGGATCTCACTTCTGGCTTATGTCTATATGTATGACCGAAACCTGAAAACAACATAAAGATTGGCTAGCCTCTTTCCAAGAGTTCCCCTTGCCTAATGTATGGTTGTTTATCTATGTGTTCCTGGTCTCAACCTTGAGAACAATTGGCTGTCAGTCAGATTATTACGTTCATAAGAATGGCTACTGTACTGTTGCCAATCGTTACATAGTTCTATGTTGAAGTTATAAGCAATTATATAACCTGATAGGATAATCATAGAGCAGGATACATTAATATAAACACATTAAAACAGGACAAGGATAGTTCAGAAATCAGTTCAGGATCGTTGTAGTGGATTTCATGGTACTGTATGGTTGTGATATTACTTAGTGTTATGCATGAGGTCAGCTGTGAAGGCTCCTGAGATAAATGTAGCTGTGAATTTACAGAAGGCCCTTCTTGCTACCACTTACGACCTCACACATATCTTTTTTACTAATGAATGTGGCTACGTTAAAAATCTAGGGTACTGATATGGAATGTGTTGTGGTAGATTACATACACACACACAGATATTTAATAAGTCTAATAATATTAATAAACTTTATAACACACTGAACTAGCTCAAGCTGTTTAAAATTATGATATTAAATTTTCTTTAAGTTTATTTGTTCTGAACCAAGGTTTTATTTTGGTCAGAACATATGAAAGGTTTTGAAATTATGAATGAAATGCATGAATATATGGCATAATAAATGAAAGGTGTGTACATATGTATTTTACAAGACTAGTTAATATTACTACTGTTTATATTTGTAATTTATCTGGGAGAACGATTAATGGATGTGCTGTTGGGGTGGCTTCATCACTCCCAGTCTATGACTACCAAACATTGTCCATTTTCTGATGGGAGGAATACAAGTTTATTTCCCAACATGGTATGTTCTAGTTGATGGGAATATAGTTGGTGTGTTAGTTAGAAAATAAGTTGGTGAATGTCCAGCAGGCCAGACGCTCACGTATCTTGACTGAGTAGTTCTGGTGCTGGAATCTGGTGGCCCCACCTCTCCGTGCTTGGGGGCAATATAAGGCTGCTCTGCCAAAATACTAGACTGCACAGGTCCACACTGGTATTTTTCAACACAGCATTTGACACCACTTTGGTGCCAAATAAAAAACTCACAGTTCTGAAATAAAAGTATTGGGTCATGTGTCAGAACTCTATCTCCTGAGCCACTTCTACACTCAACACTACACAACAACACCACATAGACGGGGTCAGATCTCTCTGACCATACAGCACATCTTACCAAGTTGGTTTCACATAGTATAAGTTACCCAAGACTACATATTCTGAAATATGTTCATTAGCTTCCTGCCATTGAATAGGATAGGTGATATGTTCCACTGATCTCAACACTTGATCCGCCCTTCATAATCCTTGCTGGCGTTTATGTATTTTGTTTGTCTCTAGACCCTGAACTGGGGCTGGGGATCTAGAGCGAATCCTTACTTGTTGTAAGGGATAGATTTTGATATGGCAGTATCAAATCACTCGAAACATTAAACAATATTAAAATATACAAAGAAATACTTTCAGTCTTACCAGAATTATGAATAGAGAACACAGTTATATGCTAGCAAAACTCAGCTGAGCTGCTGGCTCTAGTATGGCGTCCCTCTAAATATTGCAATTAGCTTCTGGGAATTACACCACTGAAGAATTACTGTGTCTACTACTGGACAATTTATGATGAATGGCAAAGATGCGCGTCTGAGCGCCGATAACATGATTATCTGTGGCCAATCACCGCTTTTCCCCCTTTTCAAATTTCAAACCTCCTACCAAAAGTCAATTCAGTCATACCTCAGTCAAGTATGTATTATTGTCTGTTGGTCCGTCTGTCTCTACTTACGTTTTTTACAAAAACACACTTGTTTATACATGCATTTCCTACACAAATCTGCCTCTAGAGTTATTTTTAGCCACAACTTTCCACTAATTCCCGCTCTCTTTCATTTCAACTAGATTTTAGCACTTGAGTCTCAAGGCCGCAATTTTTGAAAATTAGTGACATTTTTTTTGTTTCAATGCAGTCGCTCGCTGATATGAACAACACAGTCTTTTGTCAATATCTTCATTATTATCTATCCGTCTGTATAAATGAAAGCATATTATTTCTCTGCTCAAGATGGGCTATCATCTAGCTAGGTTTAATATTCCTAACATTATTATTAAGAAAAAGTTACTTTTCAAGGTTAGTTGTTTTTTTTTTAAATATGTTCGAGCATCTTCTGTAATGCGTTTGCCGCTGAATTCAAATAAAAGGACTAAGTATCGTAAAAGCGTCCAAGAAATGACTGTTGCGTATAATAGCTAAGGTCCCTTTTGTCCATTTCTTTACCTTGTGTCAACTTGGGGACGTGAATTTTTTTCCTTTCCCCACCAATTGCGTCTTTTTAGCCTTGCTAGTTTCAAGCACGTGTTCAGTCATATTTTTCTTTTTGATCTCCGTTCTCATCCCGTCTACAAGGGTAAACGTTTTGACTTTACGTCTAGCAAGTTAATTTTCATGGCGGGTAGTGACCCGCGGCATGGGCGATCATGTCTTCTAGTAGCTTACGCATTATTTTTTTATCCCTACATTTTATCTTTGGAGATATTTTAACGTTGTATCACGGTTAATTTTATCACACATCTCCCCACTTGAAAACATGCCTACGGCAAGTTCCAAAACCAGTGATACACATAGATAAAATTACTCCTCACGCCTGCCACTACTCTAATTTTGATCACAGGGGTGCCGACTGAGGAAATCTGCACCGACATTCAATTTGCCTGGGATATATTGGATACTAAACTGATAAGGTTGAAGCAATAAAGACCACCTCAGCAATCTTGCGTTTTTATGCTTAGCTCGAGATAAGAATACGAGGGGCTGATGATCCGTCTGGACCACAAAAGTCCTACCATACAGATAGATTTGAAACTTCTTTATTGCCCAGATTAACGCTAAACATTCTTTTTCGCTTGTGGAATATCCTTGTTCCGCCTTATTCAATTTGCGGCTTGCATAAGCGACTGGGTTCAGTTCCCCATCAGGTGAAGATGATCTGTGCAACAAAGCCGCCCCGAGTCCCACATTACTTGCATCTGTTCTTACGACAAAGTCCTGTGTCAAATCAGGCAGTTTGAGAATAGGCTTGCTAGTGAGTTTTTCCTTTAAGTCTTGGAACGCTAATTCACTTTGCGCAGTCCAAATAATTTTATCTGGAAGTCCCTTGCGAGTCAGATCAGTCAGAGGAGCACAAATAGAGTTAAAATCCTTGATGTATTTTTGATAAAATCCGCATAACGACACGAATGATCGCACGTTCTTTTTTTGTTTGTGGTCTAGGTGCTCTCTGCAGTTTTTCCAAGTTCTTGGGATCAGGGGTCATGTTACCCTGATTTACAGTGTGTCCCAAGAATTCCAACTCTTTGCATCCAATACAACATTTTGTTGGCCTAGCAGTTAAGTTCGCCTCCCTAAGCCTATTAAATAACATTTTTAGAGCGTCAATGTGTTCTTCAAATGTCTCTGTGGCGACGAGAATATCATCCATGAAATTCGTGATACATGGGTTATTCAGGGGATCCAACAATTTGCGCATCATCCTTGAAAATACACTCGGAGCATTTTTCAGTCCGAATGGTAGCATGTTGAATTCATAGTGTCCTTTCGATTTGCTAAATGCTAAATAAGGTCTCACTTCAGGCTTCACTGGAATCTGGTAATAGCCTTTACTAAGATCCACCTTTGAAAAGTATTTTGCCTTGTTTAATCTGGCAAATAACTGTTTTGTGTCTGGTAATGGATCCACTTGTCCTTCTGTGACAGCATTCAGTTTCCTGTAATCTATGCACAGTCTGTGTTCCCCAGACGGTTTCCTCAACAAGACGACACTGGAGCTAAAAGATGATTCACTGTGTGAAATAATCCCCTCCTTCAACAAATAATCTATTTCTTCCTTCAATGCCTTCTCCTTCGCGAACGGAATAGAATAAGCTCTCATACAGATTGGGTTTGAGTCTACCAGTTTCATGTCATACTGTGGAACCACTTTGGAACCAAGCCATGTAACCGTACACGATGTAAGACATGTCAGTATGTAATCGAAACACGTTCAGTCTCGTTCCCTAACGCCAAGTTCACCATCACCCATGGCTTCACATGTGAGTCACGCAACGTCATTTATGCCATTATATGCAAACGTTGCACCATTACGTACATCGGCCAAACGGGCACACGACTGGGAGACCGATTCTGCAGACACCTCTATGACATCTCTCAGTTTAATTCCACACCTGTGGCCATCCACTTCAATGGCCCTGACCACCACGGTGCCACTGACATCCAGGTGACAGCCATCAGATACTGTTCCTCGGACGCAAACAGTCGGTTTCGCCAGGAACAACGCCTCATCCATCTTATCATCATCATCTCAACCCATAACCCGTCATGGGTCGTAGGGGTGCCATGGTGGAAGCATCAACAGACAGGGTCCTCCACTGCTCTCTATTCTCAGCAATGCGTACAAGTGTGGAGAAACCGTGTCCTGCCCATTCTTTGATGTTATCAGCCCAGGATTTTCTTTGCCTTCCTCTTCTCCGTTTACCTTCGACTGTTCCCTGGAGGATCGTTTTCGAAAGGGAGTCATGACGAGTTACATGCCCAAACCAGGCAAGCTTTCGACGTTTCACTATTGACAAAAGTGGTTCTTGATGGCCTGCATAGGTGTTTATCTTCTCTCTAACATAGACATTTGTTTTGTGCTCTTTATAGCAAATGCGCAAAATTCTTCTATAACATTTATGCTCGAAAGCCTGAATCCTTCGCTCCCATCTTATGGGTTGCCTCAAACCACACGGTTTGAATACCCAACATTCTTTTGTCTGAGACGCCTTTCTCTATCGAGTCCCTGTTGTATTATGACTTTCTACTTTGATGCGATCACCCTTTTTTGTTTTATTTCTTTTTATTTTTTTTTAATTTATTTTTTTTTTTAAATTACCATTTTTTTAATTTAATAATTTTGTTTATTTATTTTTTTAATTTGTTTATTTATTTTTTTTATTTTATTTTTTTTTTAAATTATTTTTCCTTTATTATTTTTTATTTTATTTATTTATTTATTTAGTTTTTATTTTTATTTATTTATTTATTTGTTTTAAATTTATTTATTATTATTATTTATATTTTATTTTATTTATTATTTATTGATTACTTTTTTCTCACTCTTTTCCAGTCCTTGTTTTTATTATTTCTTATCTTTATGTACTGTCAACTTCCTTTTTCCGGTTTAGTGGCAGCCATCCTGCTTTGCTTCACATGTGACTGGACTTAATATTAAGGGAGTTTTTTTCTCTTATTTTTATAGTTTCATGTTCTCTACTTAATTCTCATTTTCTTTCCCTCCTGTCTCTTGTTTGTCTGTCCCTGACGAAGGCCTTGTGGTCGCAACGTAGGTTTTTCTTGTCCTTCTCCTTGTAAGACGTATTACTATTTGTGTGGGTGTGTGTGTGTGTGTGTTTTTTTTTTTTCAACTGTCATACTGTAGCAAATTTGTATGGCCTGGTTTATTTGTTAATACATCTGTATGTTCCTCCAGAACCTGTTGAACTCTCTCCCTCTGATTTTTAGTCAGGTGCTTACTGACTTTTACTTGTGCCGCTGTTTCACAAGGATGTAATGGGTATTCATGTGAGGTGAGTGGTTCCTTTTGCATTTGAGTTGCGATAGCCAAGGTCAGTAAGGGGGTGCTTTCCTGGAGTGGTCTGTCCAGATACTTCTTTAACAGGTTTACATGATAAACTTTCTCCTTCCCCTTTTTGTCAATTTTATAGTTTGTTCTAGACACCTTCTCTAGAACCGTATATGGACCTTGCCATCCAATTTGTAATTTATTCTGGCTGCCGGGTAGTAGAAGCAGCACCTTCTCTCCCACAGCTAGTTCTCTGTCCTTTGCCTTCCTATTAAAATATGCTGCATGTTTCTTCCTGGCTTGTTTCAAATTATCATTTGCCAGTTTCCATCCAGCTTTCAAACGAGTGGTCAGTTCGTTCACGTATTGATAAGATGAGGTAACAGTCTCTTCCGCCTTCTCATCTGTCCAGGTCCTTAATAGTGCTTCTAATGGACCTTTTATTGGCCTCCCAAATAGCAGAGTTGCGGGAGCCATCCCGGTTGAACTATGTGGTACCTCCCGATACGCAAACAATGCGGCGGGCAGGAATTGATCCCACAGATCCGGTTTTTCGTGTGCCAGCTTTCTCAGGATAGAAATGAGAGTCCCATTGAACCTCTCTACCTGGCCGTTCCCTTGTGGATGGTACGGACTACAATGAAAGTGTCTGGCTTGAAATAGCTTAAAAACTTCTTCCGTTAGTTTCCCCTTGAACTGAGAGCCATTATCCGTCAAGATTTGATGCGGGAATCCTAATCGGGTAAATATTGTAAGTAGTGCCTCTGCTACATGTTTTGAATCAATTGATGGCAGGGCTACCGCCTCTCCCCACATAGAACAAGTGTCCACCAGAGTAAGGATGTAACTGTTCCTCCTCTTGGTCCGAGTGAGAGGTCCCACAATATCCACTGCAACCCTCTCAAAAGGTGTTCCCACTATGGGCATTTCCCCTAGAGTTGCAGGAGCAGTCCAATGCTTTGGAGCTACCCTTTGACATTCTGGGCAGGATTTGACATATCTTTTTATATCCTCCGTTATCCCTGGCCAGAAGTAATGACAAGCTATACGCTGTCCTGTGGCGCTGATCCCCATGTGACCACTGAAGGGAATCGCATGCCCGAGTTCCATCACTTTATCCCTATATGAAGTGGGAAGAACCAGCTGGTTGTGACCATTTGTTCCAGTTCCGGCCTTCCTGTATAATAAGAGTTTGTTCTTCATGAAATATTCCCCCTTGCTCGGAGGTGTGTGGCATTTGGGCAATTTTTTAAAACAGGGCTTGAGTGTCCTATCCTCAGCCTGCGCCTTCCTCATCTCCTCTGGATGAGCATTTATAGGTTCACCTTCTTCCTCCTTCTTCTGTGACCTGGTCTGCACTGTCGCCATGATCACAGGTCTCTCGGGATTCCCCAAGAAGACGTATCTACACCCCAATATCAGAGGGTAGATTGGTTTATCTATCACTGCTGCTCTGATTTCTCCTTCCACATAGCGAGTTTTCACCGTTATCCTTGCGATGGGAAGTGTCATGAGTGGTATGTCCTTAGTCGCCCCTTGTATTTCCACTGTTTCTGTGGTATACTGACTTGGGTCCACTAGGCTAGACTTCACAACTGAATCATAATCCAATCCTGTATCATAAAGGCACCTTATGGTGACCCCATTACAAATAACATCCTCACAAACTGGGGGGTGATAAGGTTCCTGCTGTCCATTAGGATTAACCTTTAATCTTTGCGTCCCCGACTTCATTGCAGCAATGTTTGAAGGTTTCCTTCTACAAAATTCCGTGTTATGGTTATCCTTCTTGCACCATTTACACCATCTTTTTCCTTGGTTCAACGGTTTTCTTTCATTGAACTTTTGGTCATTGAACTGTGAGTTTCTGTCGCGATAGTCATTTCTTGGCCGTTCAAAGTTTGTCCTGCCCTTATTACCCTGTTCTCTATTTTCAAATTTATTAAATGGCTGTGGAGCTTTAAAAGTTTCTATGTGCTTCTTTTTAGAGCCACGTACCTCTGCCTGGGCTGCCTGATACCTCTCAGAGACATTTAAAACCTCCCCCAACTTCTCTGCACCTTGTTCCATGAGAAATTTTCTCATGTCTGGAGCCATGGACTCTCTCAATTGCTCAATCATGATCATTTCTTTAAGATCTTGGGTCTTCCCCACAGCCGTCCATTTCTCCAAATAGGTTTCTAGTCTGGCAGAGAATTGGTGGTATGTCTCCCCAGACAACAGTTTGGCATTTCTAAATTTCTTACGATAAAATTCACCATTTTTTTTCGTACCTCAATAACAAAGCCTGCTTTAACATGTCATAATTGTCTTGGTCTTCTCTGTTCATTTTTGCGAAGACTTCATAAGAAGTACCTCTCAGTCCCTGTGATAACTTTAAACTCCACCTCTCTCTCTCTAACCCATATGTAGTAGCTAATAACTCAAAACGTCCGAGGTACCCCTCGATGTCATCGTCTTTTTCAACAAAATGGTCTAAATGAAACCCCATAGCTGATGTTGAGGCTCTGTGGTGGGTCGATATTACTTATCTATATATTTATGTAGCAGATGTGAAGTCAGCTATGCAAGCTCCTGAGGAAGTTTACCTTTTAACTATATCTCAGGAAACCCTTCTTGCTTCCACCAATGACTACCACCCGCTATGTATGTTATCCCCAATTTATATGTTATAATGTATGGATGTTGTGTAGCTACGTGTCTAGGGTATATGCAATGTATGTGAGGAAAATAACAACAACCACACTTAAGGTTAATAAACAATTAAGTAAACAACTCCCTATTGAATTTTGGTCTGAACAATTTTTTACAAATGTATTAAGTATAATTGAGTTGATTCATAAAAGATTAAACGTCAAGATATATTTACACACAAATTAGTTTAACTATTAGAGTCTATTATTTCCTGAACTAGGAAGTGTTCTTCGTGTAATACTTTTTGTCCAAAATTAAGCACATATTTGGGAAATCAATATTGTCATCATTTTATTTAATCTGGTTGATATAGTAACTGGTGGAGAATATTTCAGTGAATTCACAAGGCCCCAAAACACGGGGCTTATCTTAAGATATTTGTAGAAAATTCTGCGATGTCCTGGTTATACGTCTTCCTCCTCACAGCACTGCTCAGCTTTCAGGATTCAAGATAAGGTAGGGCCCTCAAATCATATGGCCTCGAACAGGTACCAGGGTTGAACAACAACGTGACTGGCTCACTTCAGTTTCACACCCAGAAACTCTGGAAGTAGAGGATTAATTTCCCCTCAAAATAATATTCTGACCTATCTCCATTTGTAACAGGTTTGCAGATATCAACCAATCAAAAATCAGAACATAATACATAAATAATTATTTTCCCCCTCGGGTAGTGTGCTCTATTATCATTAAATATCTCAAACATATGTTTTGTTTTTTTCTTCCTAGTCCTAATACAATATTATAATTTCATAAATACATTCAGGTAATAACATGGATTACATAAAGATGGCCAGTGATTTTCTGGCTATACTTAAACATTATTCATTAAAGTCTTTTCCCTTATTAATCTCTCTTTATCCCAACTTTTAAGTAAAACTGCAAGGATTTTATTAAGTTCTTTCCCCACAATGATAATATCTTTCTTAGCAACTCGGTGAAACAACACAAAGTTTGATGTTAACTTTACTCTTTATATAAATTTATATGTTCTTTTATCTCCCAAAGTACAAGCAAAGCTGTAGGGCTTTTACATGAAGCTATAAGATTATCTAACCCCATTTAATGAGTGTACGTAACATGTTGAAATGGCACTTGTACGACTGGGACTCTCCCCTGCAAATATTCATTCATAATCAATATGGCAAACACATTTTCAAATACAATAATAATTATATAAATGTTGGTCTTACCGAAATATCGAATTTTTTCACTATGTAAGTTAATTACAGGCCATAAATGGTCACACAAGATCTCCTGCTGAATAACAGAACAGCGAAGACATCTGATCACACTTGTCTGTAAACGTTATTAACTTTACATGTGAAAGTTTAAATTGAAAGTGGCAAGGAACGCTCGTCTTTCTGAGTATTTATTTCACTTTCTTAGTTATGCTCAGCAACCAATCAGGTGACTTCCGTCCCTACGCGTCTATTTTCAAAAAGTTAACCTACAATTTTCAAATCAGGAGACACCCCTTTCTATTGCCTCAATATGGCTAGCTTCAGTAAAGAAATCCCATGCACGTCTATATATGTCTTCATTCTACCATATCGCTAGTATTATCTAAGTCATGTTAATCCAGAATGAAAATATTTACTTAGTCTACCGTTCGTCATCTAATGTATAAGGTTTCACACTTCTGGCTATTATTTTTACCATTTTCGTCTTTCCTTTATATTTATTCAAATAACATATCTTTCTTTTTACATTAAGATAATATATTTAGACTAAAGAATATTATATATTTAACAACTAATTAGTAGCATTTTAATCTTCATTTTTAGTCTTTATTTTTCCTTTCGTTCGTTTTGGCCATTTAGTTTCAGTTTAGAAATTCAAACGAGCTCTATGCATTTCCCCCGTTCTCTCCCTTGTCTTTTCCAAGAAATACACAATTTCTAAGTATACTACCATTCACGCGTGCGTTTTGGGTAAGGCTTGCAAGTCTGTAACGTCACATTGGCATTTTCAACTATCGGCGTTTTATGCGTTAACCCTTTAGGAGCCGAGAAATAAAACTAGTCTTACAACTGGGGGGAATTTTGCGAGACCATATGTGGGCGTGTTGTACATACAGATTGTATTTTACGACATAATGTCCCCCGTTAGAAAAGCTTGCAATGGTAATGCAACTTTCAATATCTGTATGACAACCACGATCCACCTGCTTTTCTCTGCCTCAAAGTGATCATGGATTTATTGCAGTGGGGTCTTTCAAAGTAAGCACAACTCAAGAAAGCTGCCCCAGACCTCTGCAATCCAAGAGTCTAATTCAGCTGCAGATATTACTGTCTGTCCTATGCTGATATAAATCAAGTTTCACCATTCCTCTTCACTGAGTCTGTCCCAGGACATGTCCAGAGAGTATTAGACGTCCCTCAAGTTTGCAATAGTTATGAAGGATAATCCATAATTGGTGCTGGCAGAGTAATATAGGGGTTCCAGTAATGTCATTATCTGCCTGGCTAAACACTCGGAGTAGTTTCCATCCAAAAGCATCATTCAAAGTCAATGTGCTCCCTCCGAAGTGCACACAGCCTTCCATTGGCCTGAGCTCAGGCTTGACTGAATTTGGAACATCCTTTACTATTTTCCACATATAATTCTATAATGTGCCACTCAAATGGAGGCCATATTCACCACTGTAAACTTATCCTTACTATAATTTTGGTGAATTAATATGAAATGTGGGGAATGAGTTTCTGCATCAGAAATCAATCCGTCCTTAGCATTGTTATGTAATATGTGTGATCTCAATCCACTGTCCGTCCAATACTTCCAAATGGATTGTATAGGCGCGGTCAACTACCTCTGTTACCGGGGCCTTTATACTGCTAAATTAATAGCCATATTGTGAGGTGAGAGTGACATTAGGCCAACTGCCCAACCTTCCGCTCCCCATTCTCCTCGAATGATCACTTAGTTTTGGGTTCAATTCTGGCTGATTATCATCAATGCTAATGTTTGCCAGTTCCCGGACTGCGGCTTCAAACTGAGTCTGGGATGACTGGGTTTTGATTATGTTTTCTCTGGGTGCCATATGCAGAGATGCTAATGTGAATATTTTTGGGGAAGACTGTTTTTGGAAAGGGGTTTTCCTATCCACTGTGTCTACCCTATCCTGTTTATTTATACTTTTACTTTCCTTCTTATTTTTAGGCCCATTTTTTTTTCACGCTGCTTTCTTAGCAGGGGAGTATTATTTTTCCACCCTGTGGAGTTTACCTTGCAGCACTGGTCGCAGGCGTCAACAAATTTATCAATGTCTTCAGCTATACCTGGCCAGAAATATGCTACAGATGTCCTTTGACGTGTCGTACCCATCTTAGACCTGACCTGAAGTGTGGTCATTACAACAGGTTTTACCGGGCTTCCTAGAAACACATATTTCTTTCCTAACACCAGCGGGTAATTAGGGTCTTCACACACGGCTGCTCTAATCACTCCTTCCACGTACCTTGTCTTAACATTGATCTCGGCTACTGGAAGTGTCATGGTGGCTGTTCCCATGAGGGCCCCTTGTATCTCCACTTTCTCTGTGGTATACTGGTCAGGGTGCACCAGGGTTGCACTCACGACTGAGTCATATTCCAATCCGGAATCATAAAGGCACCTTACGGTGGCCCCATTACATAACACTTCTTCACAGGTGGGGGGATGTTGAAGATTAATATGATTCTCTGTCAGTTTCTTCCTCCCCTTGTCCACTGTGATCATGCATGCCGCGCGATATGGAGGAACTTTCCTACCACAGTCAATAGTATTATGATTTTGCATCCTACAAATTTGGCACCATTTCCTTTCTGGGGGGAAGGGTTTTCTTTCATTATATTGCGGGTTTCTGTCACGTTGTTCGTACCTGAGCCTATCATAGCTTTGGTTTATTCTTGGGTTATGATCCCTAGTATCAAATTGGTTGTGATTGCCTTTATTATGTTCTAATTGCTTCTTCCTAGCTCCAGCCAACTCTGACTGGGCTGCTAGATATCTCTCAGCTACATTTAAAATATCCACCAGTCTCTCTGCACCCTGTTCTGTGAGAAACTTTCTCAAGTCTGGAGCCATGGACTCTCTAACCTGCTCCATCATAACCATTTCCTTTAAATCTTGGGTTTTCCCCAGAGCAGTCCATTTCTCCAGATAGGTCTCTAGGCGGGCCGAGAACTGGTGGTAGGTCTCCCCCGTGAGTAATTTAGCCTGTCTAAATTTCTTCCTATAAAATTCACAGTTTTTCTCGTATCTGACCAATAGTGCATGTTTAAGAATGTCATAATCGTCTTGGTCATCTTTACTGAGCTTGGAAAATACTTCATAAGAATTTCCCCTAAGTCCCCGGGGATACTTTAAGGCTCCACTTATCCTTCTCCAACCCATATGTTGTAGCTAAACTTTCAAAAACGGCTAAGGAAGGACTCAATATCATCGTCTTTCTCAATAAAAGGATCCAAATGAAACCCCATGGCTGATGAGGAGGCCCCTGGCTTGCAGCTGAGTCGGAAGTGGATGGGCTAGTTCCATTTTCAGGAGCATGGCCTTGTAACTCTAACTCTCGTAGTCGTAACTCATGCTCCCGCTGTAACCTTTTATCTTCTGCTTCCCTTTCAGCAGCCAGTCTTTTGTCTTCCCTTTCCGCCTCCAACCTCTTTTCCTCCAACTGCAGCCTCTTAATCTCAGCCTCCCGATCAGCCTCTAATTTCTTAAGTTCTCTAGCATCTTCTAACATAATTCGTTTCTCCTCCGCAAATCTATCAGCCTCTAATTTCTTAGCCTCCCTAGCATCTCCCCTTTCTCTGGCTATATATTTATCAACCTCTGCTGTAACATAATCAATTAAAATCTGTCCCTCCATACCCATTTCCTTCGCAGTCTGCACAGCAGAAGATCTGTACTTGGCCAATTCTGCCATCTTAATATTCTAACCAATGTGATTTAAATAAACCAAAATATCTAATTAATATCTAATTAACAGGACAACACAGAGCAATGTCAATTCACCAAAACCTCCACTTATTTACTTATTATATATAACTTTGGAAATCCCGGGCGAGCCAATCCCACTATATGTGGTGGGTCGATATTACTTATCTATATATTTATGTAGCAGATGTGAAGTCAGCTATGCAAGCTCCTGAGGAAGTTTACCTTTTAACTATATGTCAGGAAACCTGTCTTGCTTCCACCAATGACTACCACCCGCTATGTATGTTATCCCCAATTTATATGTTTATAATGTATGAATGTTGTGTAGCTACGTGTCTAGGGTATATGCAATGTATGTGAGGAAAATAACAACAACCACACTTAAGGTTAATAAACAATTAAGTAAACAACTCCCTATTGAATTTTGGTCTGAACAATTTTTTACAAATGTATTAAGTATAATTGAGTTGATTCATAAAAGATTAAACGTCAAGATATATTTACAAACAAATTAGTTTAACTATTAGAGTCTATTATTTCCTGAACTAGGAAGTGTTCTTCGTGTAATACTTTTTGTCCAAAATTAAGCACATATTTGGGAAATCAATATTGTCATCATTTTATTTAATCTGGTTGGTATAGTAACTGGTGGAGAATATTTCAGTGAATTCATAAGGCCCCAAAACACGGGGCTTATCTTAAGATATTTGTAGAAAATTCTGCGATGTCCTGGTTATACGTCTTCCTCCTCACAGCACTGCTCAGCTTTCAGGTTTCAAGATATGGTAGGGCCCTCAAATCATATGGCCTCGAACAGGTACCAGGGTTGAACAACAACGTGACTGGCTCACTTCAGTTTCACACCCAGAAACTCTGGAAGTAGAGGATTAATTTCCCCTCAAAATAATATTCTGACCTATCTCCATTTGTAACAGGTTTGCAGATATCAACCAATCAAAAATCAGAACATAATACATAAATAATTATTTTCCCCCTCGGGTAGTGTGCTCTATTATCATTAAATATCTCAAACATATGTTTTGTTTTTTTCTTCCTAGTCCTAATACAATATTATAATTTCATAAATACATTCAGGTAATAACATGGATTACATAAAGATGGCCAGTGATTTTCTGGCTATACTTAAACATTATTCATTAAAGTCTTTTCCCTTATTAATCTCTCTTTATTCCCAACTTTTAAGTAACTGCAAGGATTTTATTAAGTTCTTTCCCCACAATGATAATATCTTTCTTAGCAACTCGGTGAAACAACACAAAGTTTGATGTTAACTTTACTCTTTATATAAATTTATATGTTCTTTTATCTCCCAAAGTACAAGCAAAGCTGTAGGGCTTTTACATGAAGCTATAAGATTATCTAACCCCATTTAATGAGTGTACGTAACATGTTGAAATGGCACTTGTACGACTGGGACTCTCCCCTGCAAATATTCATTCATAATCAATATGGCAAACACATTTTCAAATACAATAATAATTATATAAATGTTGGTCTTACCGAAATATCGAATTTTTTCACTATGTAAGTTAATTACAGGCCATAAATGGTCACACAAGATCTCCTGCTGAATAACAGAACAGCGAAGGCATCTGATCACACTTGTCGTGTAAACGTTATTAACTTTACATGTGAAAGTTTAAATTGAAAGTGGCAAGGAACGCTCGTTCTTTCTGAGTATTTTATTTCACTTTCTTAGTTATGCCTCAGCAACCATCAGGTGACTTCCGTCCCTACGCGTCTATTTTCAAAAAGTTACCTACAATTTTCAAATCAGGAGACACCCCTTTCCTATTGCCTCAATATGGCTAGCTTCAGTAAAGAAATCCCATGCACGTCTATATATGTCTTCATTCTACCATATCGCTAGTATTATCTAAAGTCATGTTAATCCAGAATGAAAAATATTTACTTAGTCTACCGTTCGTCATCTAATGTATAAGGTTTCACACTTCTGGCTATTATTTTTACCATTTTCGTCTTTCCTTTATATTTATTCAAATAACATATCTTTCTTTTTACATTAAGATAATATATTTAGACTAAAGAATATTATATATTTAACAACTAATTAGTAGCATTTTAATCTTCATTTTTAGTCTTTATTTTTCCTTTCGTTCGTTTTGGCCATTTAGTTTCAGTTTAGAAATTCAAACGAGCTCTATGCATTTCCCCCGTTCTCTCCCTTGTCCTTTCCATGAAATACACAATTTCTAAGTATACTACCATTCACGCGTGCGTTTTGGGTAAGGCTTGCAAGTCTGTAACGTCACATTGGCATTTTCAACTATCGGCGTTTTACGCGTTAACCCTTTAGGAGCCGAGAAATAAAACTAGTCTTACAACTGGGGGGAATTTTGCGAGACCATATGTGGGCGTGTTGTACATACAGATTGTATTTTACGACAGGCTCCCAGACTGGGCGTAGCATCTGAGGCAAAAGGGCTGGCACCATTTTCAGGAGCCTGGCCTTGTAACTCCAGCTCCCTTAGTCGTAATTCGTGCTCCCTTTGCAACCTTCTATCTTCTGCCTCCCTTTCGGCCTTTTTATCTGCTGTTCTTTCTTTCTTTCTTTCTTTGGGTCTAATATTTTGCTGTGATACCCTGTTCAACCAAAACCCATTGAAGGGTTGCAAACGGTTATATTGGGGTATGCTGAATCCCTTTCGGCATTTTTATCTGCTGCCTCCCTTTCGGCAGTCAATCTTTTTTCTTCTGCTTCCCTTTGCTGTCGTTTTTCTTCTGCCTCCAATGCTTTAGCCTCTTTGTCAGCCTCAATCTGCAGCCTCTTAGTAGTAGAACACCAGACAACAGAAAAACAACAGACATGAGTGGCTTACCCAGGATTTGAACACTGGACCTTCCGTGCGACAACCCCGCCTAGCCATGCAAGCGAATCACACTATCCGCTCTGCCATCTACGCATCATCAAAAATGATGTTTCAATGGCAGGTCAATAGTGCGAACCACAATACACGACACCAGAAGTCCTCCATGGGCAGTTCAGCCTATTAATGACGCAATCACTTCTGTTGTATTTCTATCAAGCAGTATAGGCCGAATCCAACAAGACCCTTAGGACCTTAATACTGTGTCCAGTAAATGATAGTAGACTAGAACAGTGAGAACAGGATAGTGGGTAGGTTTGGTATTGTACAAACATTTATTACAAAATAAGGGAGGGAAACCTGAGGCCTGTAAACAGTAAATTAAATTAATATGAAACAAATATAAAGGTATGTTATCAGGCACTCGCAGGAAATAAAGAAGTAGAACACCAGACAACAGAAAAACAACAGACATGAGTGGCTTACCCAGGATTTGAACACTGGACCTTCCGTGCGACAACCCCGCCTAGCCATGCAAGCGAATCACACTATCCGCTCTGCCATCTACGCATCATCAAAAAAAATGATGTTTCAATGGCAGGTCAATAGTGCGAACCACAATACACGACACCAGAAGTCCTCCATGGGCATGTTATCAGGCACTCGCAGGAAATAAAGAAGTAGAACACTTCTGGTTGAAAACAACTAGACAAGCAGTATGAGGGCTTACCCAGGATTTGAACACTGGACCTTCCGTGCGACAACCCCGCCTAGCCATGCACGAATCCACTATCCGCTCTGCCATCTACGCTATCATCAAAAAAATGATGTTTCAATGGCAGGTCAATAGTGCGAACCACAATACACGACACCAGAAGTCCTCCATGGGCAGTTCAGCCTATTAAATGCCTGCAATCACTTCTTTAATATTGTCTATCAAATATAATTTACAACAGGCCTCAGGTTTCCCTCCCTTATTTGTAAGAAATGTTTGTACAATACCAAACCTACCCACTATCCTGTTCTCACTGTTCTAGTCTACTATCATTTACTGGACACAGTATTAAGGTCCTAAGGGTCTTGTGGATTCGGCCTATACTGCTTGATAGAAATACAACAGAAGTGATTGCGTCATTAATAGGCTGAACTGCCCATGGAGGACTTCTGGTGTCGTGTATTGTGGTTCGCACTATTGAACTGCCATTGAAACATCATTTTTGATGATGCGTAGATGGCAGAGCGGATAGTGTGATTCGCTTGCATGGCTAGGCGGGGTTGTCGCACGGAAGGTCCAGTGTTCAAATCCTGGGTAAGCCACTCATGTCTGTTGTTTTTCTGTTGTCTGGTGTTCTACTTCTTTATTTCCTGCGAGTGCCTGATAACATACCTTTATATTTGTTTCATATTAATTTACTGTTTACAGGCCTCAGGTTTCCCTGCCTTATTTGTAATAAATGTTTGTACAATACCAAACCTACCCACTATCCTGTTCTCACTGTTCTAGTCTACTATCATTTACTGGACACAGTATTAAGGTCCTAAGGGTCTTGTTGGATTCGGCCTATACTGCTTGATAGAAATACAACAGAAGTGATTGCGTCATTAATAGGCTGAACTGCCCATGGAGGACTTCTGGTGTCGTGTATTGTGGTTCGCACTATTGACCTGCCATTGAAACATCATTTTTGATGATGCGTAGATGGCAGAGCGGATAGTGTGATTCGCTTGCATGGCTAGGCGGGGTTGTCGCACGGAAGGTCCAGTGTTCAAATCCTGGGTAAGCCACTCATGTCTGTTGTTTTTCTGTTGTCTGGTGTTCTACTTCTTTATTTTCCTGCGAGTGCCTGATAACATACCTTTATATTTGTTTCATATTAATTTACTGTTTACAGGCCTCAGGTTTCCCTCCCTTATTTGTAATAAATGTTTGTACAATACCAAACCTACCCACTATCCTGTCTCACTGTTCTAGTCTACTATCATTTACTGGACACAGTATTAAGGTCCTAAGGGTCTTGTTGGATTCGGCCTATACTGCTTGATAGAAATACAACAGAAGTGATTGCGTCATTAATAGGCTGAACTGCCCATGGAGGACTTCTGGTGTCGTGTATTGTGGTTCGCACTATTGACCTGCCATTGAAACATCATTTTTTGATGATGCGTAGATGGCAGAGCGGATAGTGTGATTCGCTTGCATGGCTAGGCGGGGTTGTCGCACGGAAGGTCCAGTGTTCAAATCCTGGGTAAGCCACTCATGTCTGTTGTTTTTCTGTTGTCTGGTGTTCTACTTCTTTATTTCCTGCGAGTGCCTGATAACATACCTTTATATTTGTTTCATATTAATTTCCTGTTTACAGGCCTCAGGTTTCCCTCCCTTATTTGTAATAAATGTTTGTACAATACCAAACCTACCCACTATCCTGTTCTCACTGTTCTAGTCTACTATCATTTACTGGACACAGTATTAAGGTCCTAAGGGTCTTGTTGGATTCGGGCTATACTGCTTGATAGAAATACAACAGAAGTGATTGCGTCATTAATAGGCTGAACTGCCCATGGAGGACTTCTGGTGTCGTGTATTGTGGTTCGCACTATTGACCTGCCATTGAAACATCATTTTTGATGATGCGTAGATGGCAGAGCGGATAGTGTGATTCGCTTGCATGGCTAGGCGGGGTTGTCGCACGGAAGGTCCAGTGTTCAAATCCTGGGTAAGCCACTCATGTCTGTTGTTTTTCTGTTGTCTGGTGTTCTACTTCTTTATTTCCTGCGAGTGCCTGATAACATACCTTTATATTTGTTTCATATTAATTTACTGTTTACAGGCCTCAGGTTTCCCTCCCTTATTTGTAATAAATGTTTGTACAATACCCAACCTACCCACTATCCTGTTCTCACTGTTCTAGTCTACTATCATTTACTGGACACAGTATTAAGGTCCTAAGGGTCTTGTTGGATTCGGCCTATACTGCTTGATAGAAATACAACAGAAGTGATTGCGTCATTAATAGGCTGAACTGCCCATGGAGGACTCCTGGTGTCGTGTATTGTGGTTCGCACTATTGACCTGCCATTGAAACATCATTTTTTGATGATGCGTAGATGGCAGAGCGGATAGTGTGATTCGCTTGCATGGCTAGGCGGGGTTGTCGCACGGAAGGTCCAGCGTTCAAATCCTGGGTAAGCCACTCATGTCTGTTGTTTTTCTGTTGTCTGGTGTTCTACTTCTTTATTTCCTGCGAGTGCCTGATAACATACCTTTATATTTGTTTCATATTAATTTACTGTTTACAGGCCTCAGGTTTCCCTCCCTTATTTGTAATAAATGTTTGTACAATACCCAACCTACCCACTATCCTGTTCTCACTGTTCTAGTCTACTATCATTTACTGGACACAGTATTAAGGTCCTAAGGGTCTTGTTGGATTCGGCCTATACTGCTTGATAGAAATACAACAGAAGTGATTGCGTCATTAATAGGCTGAACTGCCCATGGAGGACTTCTGGTGTCGTGTATTGTGGTTCGCACTATTGACCTGCCATTGAAACATCATTTTTTGATGATGCGTAGATGGCAGAGCGGATAGTGTGATTCGCTTGCATGGCTAGGCGGGGTTGTCGCACGGAAGGTCCAGTGTTCAAATCCTGGGTAAGCCACTCATGTCTGTTGTTTTTCTGTTGCCTGGTGTTCTACTTCTTTATTTCCTGCGAGTGCCTGGGTTTTCTAACATAAATCCTTTATATTTGTTTTCATATTACGCTGTTTACAGGCCTAACGGGAGGAATAAAGCCCTCCCTTATTTGTAATAAATGTTTGTACAATACCAAACCTACCCACTATCCTGTTCTCACTGTTCTAGTCTACTATCATTTACTGGACACAGTATTAAGGTCCTAAGGGTCTTGTTGGATCGGCCTATTGACTGCTTGATAGATTACAACAGAATTTGCGTCCTCATTTAATATCCAGATGAACTGCCCATGGGGGTGGACTTCTGGTGTGCGTGTATTGGGGTGGTTTGGGGTGTGGTGGGTGGTGGTGGGTGGTTGGGTTGGGGGGTCGTGGGGTGTGTGGGGGTTGGGGGGGGAACATCATTTTATTGTGATGCGTAATGGCAGAGCGGATATCTGTGATTTGCCCTTTTTTTGCATGGCTTGGCGGGGTTTCGCACGGAAGGTCCAGTGTTTTTTGGGTAAGCCACTTGGGGGGGTTGGTTGTTTTTCTGTTTCTGGTGTTCTACTTTTTATTTCCTGCGAGTGCCTGATAACATACCTTTATATTTGTTTCATATTAATTTACTGTTTACAGGCCTCAGGTTTCCCTCCCTTATTTGTAATAAATGTTTGTACAATACCAAACCTACCCACTATCCTGTTCTCACTGTTCTAGTCTACTATCATTTACTGGACACAGTATTAAGGTCCTAAGGGTCTTGTTGGATTCGGCCTATAATGCTTGATAGAAATACAACAGAAGTGATTGCGTCATTAATAGGCTGAACTGCCCATGGAGGACTTCTGGTGTCGTGTATTGTGGTTCGCACTATTGACCTGCCATTGAAACATCATTTTTGATGATGCGTAGATGGCAGAGCGGATAGTGTGATTCGCTTGCATGGCTAGGCGGGGTTGTCGCACGGAAGGTCCGTGTTCAAATCCTGGGTAAGCCACTCATGTCTGTTGTTTTTCTGTTGTCTGGTGTTCTACTTCTTTATTTCCTGCGAGTGCCTGATAACATACCTTTATATTTGTTTCATATTAATTTACTGTTTACAGGCCTCGGGTTTCCCTCCCTTATTTGTAATAAATGTTTGTACAATACCAAACCTACCCACTATCCTGTTCTCACTGTTCTAGTCTACTATCATTTACTGGACACAGTATTAAGGTCCTAAGGGTCTTGTTGGATTCGGCCTATACTGCTTGATAGAAATACAACAGAAGTGATTGCGTCATTAATTGGCTGAACTGCCCATGGAGGACTTCTGGTGTCGTGTATTGTGGTTCGCACTATTGACCTGCCATTGAAACATCATTTTATGATGATGCGTAGATGGCAGAGCGGATAGTGTGATTCGCTTGCATGGCTAGGCGGGGTTGTCGCACGGAAGGTCCAGTGTTCAAATCCTGGGTAAGCCACTCATGTCTGTTGTTTTTCTGTTGTCTGGTGTTCTACTTCTTTATTTCCTGCGAGTGCCTGATAACATACCTTTATATTTGTTTCATATTAATTTACTGTTTACAGGCCTCGGGTTTCCCTCCTTATTTGTAATAAATGTTTGTACAATACCAAACCTACCCACTATCCTGTTCTCACTGTTCTAGTCTACTATCATTTACTGGACACAGTATTAAGGTCCTAAGGGTCTTGTTGGATTCGGCCTATACTGCTTGATAGAAATACAACAGAAGTGATTGCGTCATTAATAGGCTGAACTGCCCATGGAGGACTTCTGTTGTCGTGTATTGTGGTTCGCACTATTGACCTGCCATTGAAACATCATTTTATGATGATGCGTAGATGGCAGAGCGGATAGTGTGATTCGCTTGCATGGCTAGGCGGGGTTGTCGCACGGAAGGTCCAGTGTTCAAATCCTGGGTAAGCCACTCATGTCTGTTGTTTTTCTGTTGTCTGGTGTTCTACTTCTTTATTTCCTGCGAGTGCCTGATAACATACCTTTATATTTGTTTCATATTAATTTACTGTTTACATGCCTCGGGTTTCCCTCCCTTATTTGTAATAAATGTTTGTACAATACCAAACCTACCCACTATCCTGTTCTCACTGTTCTAGTCTACTATCATTTACTGGACACAGTATTAAGGTCCTAAGGGTCTTGTTGGATTCGGCCTATACTGCTTAATAGAAATACAACAGAAGTGATTGCGTCATTAATAGGCTGAACTGCCCATGGAGGACTTCTGGTGTCGTGTATTGTGGTTCGCACTATTGACCTGCCATTGAAACATCATTTTTTGATGATGCGTAGATGGCAGAGCGGATAGTGTGATTCGCTTGCATGGCTAGGCGGGGGTGTCGCACGGAAGGTCCAGTGTTCAAATCCTGGGTAAGCCACTCATGTCTGTTGTTTTTCTGTTGTCTGGTGTTCTACTTCTTTATTTCCTGCGAGTGCCTGATAACATACCTTTATATTTGTTTCATATTAATTTACTGTTTACAGGCCTCAGGTTTCCCTCCCTTATTTGTAATAAATGTTTGTACAATACCAAACCTACCCACTATCCTGTTCTCACTGTTCTAGTCTACTATCATTTACTGGACACAGTATTAAGGTCCTAAGGGTCTTGTTGGATTCGGCCTATACTGCTTGATAGAAATACAACAGAAGTGATTGCGTCATTAATAGGCTGAACTGCCCATGGAGGACTTCTGGTGTCGTGTATTGTGGTTCGCACTATTGACCTGCCATTGAAACATCATTTTATGATGATGCGTAGATGGCAGAGCGGATAGTGTGATTCGCTTGCATGGCTAGGCGGGGTTGTCGCACGGAAGGTCCAGTGTTCAAATCCTGGGTAAGCCACTCATGTCTGTTGTTTTTCTGTTGTCTGGTGTTCTACTTCTTTATTTCCTGCGAGTGCCTGATAACATACCTTTATATTTGTTTCATATTAATTTACTGTTTACAGGCCTCAGGTTTCCCTCCCTTATTTGTAATAAATGTTTGTACAATACCAAACCTACCCACTATCCAGTTCTCACTGTTCTAGTCTACTATCATTTACTGGACACAGTATTAAGGTCCTAAGGGTCTTGTTGGATTCGGCCTATACTGCTTGATAGAAATACAACAGAAGTGATTGCGTCATTAATAGGCTGAACTGCCCATGGAGGACTTCTGGTGTCGTGTATTGTGGTTCGCACTATTGACCTGCCATTGAAACATCATTTTTTGATGATGCGTAGCTGGCAGAGCGGATAGTGTGATTCGCTTGCATGGCTAGGCGGGGTTGTCGCACGGAAGGTCCAGTGTTCAAATCCTGGGTAAGCCACTCATGTCTGTTGTTTTTCTGTTGTCTGGTGTTCTACTTCTTTATTTCCTGCGAGTGCCTGATAACATACCTTTATATTTGTTTCATATTAATTTACTGTTTACATGCCTCGGGTTTCCCTCCCTTATTTGTAATAAATGTTTGTACAATACCAAACCTACCCACTATCCTGTTCTCACTGTTCTAGTCTACTATCATTTACTGGACACAGTATTAAGGTCCTAGGGTCTTGTTGGATTCGGCCTATACTGCTTGATAGAAATACAACAGAAGTGATTGCGTCATTAATAGGCTGAACTGCCCATGGAGGACTTCTGGTGTCGTGTATTGTGGTTCGCACTATTGACCTGCCATTGAAACCTGATCATTTTTATGATGATGCGTAGATGGCAGAGCGGATAGTGTGATTCGCTTGCATGGCTAGGCGGGGTTGTCGCACGGAAGGTCCAGTGTTCAAATCCTGGGTAAGCCACTCATGTCTGTTGTTTTTCTGTTGTCTGGTGTTCTACTTCTTTATTTCCTGCGAGTGCCTGATAACATACCTTTATATTTGTTTCATATTAATTTACTGTTTACAGGCCTCGGGTTTCCCTCCCTTATTTGTAATAAATGTTTGTACAATACCAAACCTACCCACTACCCTGTTCTCACTGTTCTAGTCTACTATCATTTACTGGACACAGTATTAAGGTCCTAAGGGTCTTGTTGGATTCGGCCTATACTGCTTGATAGAAATACAACAGAAGTGATTGCGTCATTAATAGGCTGAACTGCCCATGGAGGACTTCTGGTGTCGTGTATTGTGGTTCGCACTATTGACCTGCCATTGAAACATCATTTTATGATGATGCGTAGATGGCAGAGCGGATAGTGTGATTCGCTTGCATGGCTAGGCGGGGTTGTCGCACGGAAGGTCCAGTGTTCAAATCCTGGGTAAGCCACTCATGTCTGTTGTTTTCTGTTGTCTGGTGTTCTACTTCTTTATTTCCTGCGAGTGCCTGATAACATACCTTTATATTTGTTTCATATTAATTTACTGTTTACAGGCCTCAGGTTTCCCTCCCTTATTTGTAATAAATGTTTGTACAATACCAAACCTACCCACTATCCTGTTCTCATTGTTCTAGTCTACTATCATTTACTGGACACAGTATTAAGGTCCTAAGGGTCTTGTTGGATTCGGCCTATACTGCTTGATAGAAATACAACAGAAGTGATTGCGTCATTAATAGGCTGAACTGCCCATGGCGGACTTCTGGTGTCGTGTATTGTGGTTCGCACTATTGACCTGCCATTGAAACATCATTTTATGATGATGCGTAGATGGCAGAGCGGATAGTGTGATTCGCTTGCATGGCTAGGCGGGGTTGTCGCACGGAGGGTCCAGTGTTCAAATCCTGGGTAAGCCACTCATGTCTGTTGTTTTTCTGTTGTCTGGTGTTCTACTTCTTTATTTCCTGCGAGTGCCTGATAACATACCTTTATATTTGTTTCATATTAATTTACTGTTTACAGGCCTCGGGTTTCCCTCCCTTATTTGTAATAAATGTTTGTACAATACCAAACCTACCCACTATCCTGTTCTCACTGTTCTAGTCTACTATCATTTACTGGACACAGTATTAAGGTCCTAAGGGTCTTGTTGGATTCGGCCTATACTGCTTGATAGAAATACAACAGAAGTGATTGCGTCATTAATAGGCTGAACTGCCCATGGAGGACTTCTGGTGTCGTGTATTGTGGTTCGCACTATTGACCTGCCATTGAAACATCATTTTATGATGATGCGTAGATGGCAGAGCGGATAGTGTGATTCGCTTGCATGGCTAGGCGGGGTTGTCGCACGGAAGGTCCAGTGTTCAAATCCTGGGTAAGCCACTCATGTCTGTTGTTTTTCTGTTGTCTGGTGTTCTACTTCTTTATTTCCTGCGAGTGCCTGATAACATACCTTTATATTTGTTTCATATTAATTTACTGTTTACAGGCCTCGGGTTTCCCTCCCTTATTTGTAATAAATGTTTGTACAATACCAAACCTACCCACTATCCTGTTCTCACTGTTCTAGTCTACTATCATTTACTGGACACAGTATTAAGGTCCTAAGGGTCTTGTTGGATTCGGCCTATACTGCTTGATAGAAATACAACAGAAGTGATTGCGTCATTAATAGGCTGAACTGCCCATGGAGGACTTCTGGTGTCGTGTATTGTGGTTCGCACTATTGACCTGCCATTGAAACATCATTTTATGATGATGCGTAGATGGCAGAGCGGATAGTGTGATTCGCTTGCATGGCTAGGCGGGGTTGTCGCACGGAAGGTCCAGTGTTCAAATCCTGGGTAAGCCACTCATGTCTGTTGTTTTTCTGTTGTCTGGTGTTCTACTTCTTTATTTCCTGCGAGTGCCTGATAACATACCTTTATATTTGTTTCATATTAATTTACTGTTTACAGGCCTCCGGTTTCCCTCCCTTATTTGTAATAAATGTTTGTACAATACCAAACCTACCCACTATCCTGTTCTCACTGTTCTAGTCTACTATCATTTACTGGACACAGTATTAAGGTCCTAAGGGTCTTGTTGGATTCGGCCTATACTGCTTGATAGAAATACAACAGAAGTGATTGCGTCATTAATAGGCTGAACTGCCCATGGAGGACTTCTGGTGTCGTGTATTGTGGTTCGCACTATTGACCTGCCATTGAAACATCATTTTATGATGATGCGTAGATGGCAGAGCGGATAGTGTGATTCGCTTGCATGGCTAGGCGGGGTTGTCGCACGGAAGGTCCAGTGTTCAAATCCTGGGTAAGCCACTCATGTCTGTTGTTTTTCTGTTGTCTGGTGTTCTACTTCTTTATTTCCTGCGAGTGCCTGATAACATACCTTTATATTTGTTTCATATTAAGATAAATCTCTAACCACTAAAGTAATTCTAATTACTATAGTCTAAAGTAATTCTAATTAGCCAGTTAACTAATTAATTACACTGGCTGTGAAGATTCACCAACTTTTATTTTCACTTTTAATTTTAAGGGACACTTTTAATTTTTACAATGTGTTCCCCTAATTTAATTCTCCCACCAGGAGATCCTAATATTACTGATAAGCTAATTATCCCTGTACAAGACCCCAATATATGTAGTGGCTTTGATGGTACTGTATGGTGACTAGTTTGATTGCCAGAGGAGGTGTGTTAGTTTGTTGTTCTGTGCTTGGCGATTGTAACCAGATGGTATTATAGTGGTGGTTGTCTTTGTTGACCGTCGATGATAGTTCAATAAAGAATAATGAACTACCCGATATCCCCTAGTCTCAGAAATGAGCACTAGTGTATAATAGCACAAATGATTGTCAGAGAATAAAGACCCCTGGTCCGGTGGTAATAAGAAGATCAAGAGCCTAGAGTGTCTTCTCATAATAACTATTCTGTGCTGTAAATAACAGTGAAACTCAAATTGAACTCAATGGTAACTTTATGAAGTTAACCACATCCAAGTTACAATTAAAATCAATTTATTTAGGATTCTCTTTTCTTCTGTTCTTGAAATAGATAAAAATGCTATATGTTTATGAATTTTATACTTACATCATGTCCACAGATATCACAGTGATATTAAAGTAGTTACTTTACTGAAATGCAGTGTCTCTGCTTTTCTGACAAAACTTTAACCAGTCTTTTTCTTCATATGACTTGACTCTTCACACATAAATTGATCGAATGTTCTGTTTCTGCACTTAACAAAGTTCTCCTTAAATGATGGTTGACAATGTTGGTGAGCTCCACACGACTATAGACTCAGCTGATCTTCCCTTGTAGTAGGGATACCAGCAAAACCAGGTAGACCAGCTGTAGTGCTCCGTGTCGCTATGCAGGATAACACTTGGGATCTCACTTCTGGCTTATGTCTATATGTATGACCGAAACCTGAAAACAACATAAAGATTGGCTAGCCTCTTTCCAAGAGTTCCCCTTGCCTAATGTATGGTGGTTCATCTATGTGTTCCAGGTCTCAACCTTGAAAACAGTTGGCTTTCAGTCAGATTATTACGTTCATAAGAATGGCTACTGTACTGTTGCCAATCGTTACATAGTTCTATGTTGAAGTTATAAGCAATTATATAACCTGATAGGATAATCATAGAGCAGGATACATTAATATAAACACATTAAAACAGGACAAGGATAGTACAGAAATCAATTCAGGATCGTTGTAGTGGATTTTCATGGTACTGTATGGTTGTGATATTACTTTAGTGTTATGCATGAGGTCAGCTGTGAAGGTCCTGAGATAAAAATGTAGCTGTGAATTTACAGAAGGCCCTTCTTGCGACCGCTTACGACCTCACACATATCTTTTTTACTAATGAATGTGGCTACGTTTAAAATCTACGGTAATGATATGGAATGTGTTGTGGTAGATTACATACACACACACAGATATTTAATAAGTTAATAATATTAATAAACTTTATAACACACTGAACTAGCTCAAGCTGTTTAAAATTATGATATTAAATTTTCTTTAAGTTTATTTGTTCTGAACCAAGGTTTTATTTTGGTCAGAACATATGAAAGGTTTTGAAATTATGAATGAAATGCATGAATATATGGCATAATAAATGAAAGGTGTGTACATATGTATTTTACAAGACTAGTTAATATTACTACTGTTCATATTTGTAATTTATCTGGGAGAACGATTAATGGATGTGCTGTTGGGGTGGCTTCATCACTCCCAGTCTATGACTACCAAACATTGTCCATTTTCTGATGGGAGGAATACAAGTTTATTTCCCAACATGGTATGTTCTAGTTGATGGGAATATAGTTGGTGTGTTAGTTAGAAAATAAGTTGGTGAATGTCCAGCAGGCCAGACGCTCACGTATCTTGACTGAGTAGTTCTGGTGCTGGAATCTTTTGGCCCCCACCTCTCCGTGCTTGGGGGCAATATAAGGCTGCTCTGCCAAAATACTAGACTGCACGGGTCCACACTGGTATTTTTCAACACAGCATTTGACACCACTTTGGTGCCAAATAAAAAACTCACAGCTCTGAAATAAAAGTATTGGGTCATGTGTCAGAACTCTACCTCCTGAGCCACTTCTACACTGAACACTACACAACAACACCACATAGACGGGGTCAGATCTCTCTGACCATACAGCACATCTTACCAAGTTGGTTTCACATAGTATAAGTTACCCAAGACTACATATTCTGAAATATGTTCATTAGCTTCCTGCCATTGAATAGGATAGGTGATATGTTCCACTGATCTCAACACTTGATCCGCCCTTCATAATCCTTGCTGGCGTTTATGTATTTTGTTTGTCTCTAGACCCTGAACTGGGGCTGGGGATCTAGAGCGAATCCTTACTTGTTGTAAGGGATAGATTTTGATATGGCAGTATCAAATCACTCGAAACATTAAACAATATTAAAATATACAAAGAAATACTTTCAGTCTTACCAGAATTATGAATATAGAACACAGTTATATGCTAGCAAAACTCAGCTGAGCTGCTGGCTCTAGTATGGCGTCCCTCTAAATATTGCAATTAGCTTCTGGGAATTACACCACTGAAGAATTACTGTGTCTACTACTGGACAATTTATGATGATGAATGGCAAAGATGCGCGTCTGAGCGCCGATAATATGATTATCTGTGGCCAATCACCGCCTTTCCCCCTTTTCAAATTTCAAACCTCCTACCAAAAGTCAATTCAGTCATACCTCAGTCAAGTATGTATTATTGTCTGTTGGTCCGTCTGTCTCTACTTGCGTTTTTTACAAAAACACACTTGTTTATACATGCATTTCCGACACGAATCTGCCTCTAGAGTTATTTTTAGCCACAACTTTCCACTAATTCCCCTCTCTTTCATTCCAACTAGATCTTAGCACTTGAGTCTCAAGGCCGCAATTTTTGAAAATTAGTGACATTTTTTTGTTTCAATGCAGTCGCTCGCTGATATGAACAACACAGTCTTTTGTCAATATCTTCATTATTATCTATCCGTCTGTATAAATGAAAGCATATTATTTCTCTGCTCAAGATGGGCTATCAAAAACTTAGCTAGGTTTATATTCCTAACATTATTATTAAGAAAAAGTTACTTTTCAAGGTTAGTTGTTTTTTTTTTTTTTTAAATATGTTCGAGCATCTTCTGTAATGCGTTTGCCGCTGATTCAAATAAAAAGGACTAAGTATCGTAAAAGCGTCCAAGAAATGACTGTTGCGTATAATAGCTAAGGTCCCTTTTGTCCATTTCTTTACCTTGTGTCAACTTGGGGACGTGAATTTTTTTCCTTTCCCCACCAATTGCGTCTTTTTAGCCTTGCTAGTTTCAAGCACGTGTTCAGTCATATTTTTCTTTTTGATCTCCGTTCTCATCCCGTCTACAAGGGTAAACGTTTTGCCTTCACGTCTAGCAAGTTAATTTTCATGGCGGGTAGTGACCCGCGGCATGGGCGATCATGTCTTCTAGTAGCTTACGCATTATTTTTTTATCCCTACATTTTATCTTTGGAGATATTTTAACGTTGTATCACGGTTAATTTTATCATAATCGTTTCACAGCATGATTGTTCAATGAAGTGACATATTTACATTTATTATGCATTAATAAAATAGGTACAGTAGCCCTACTCACCCTCTGGTCTTTTTTGGTAATAACTAACAGGACTGCTTCTGGCAAAGGCAGGCCAGCACAAATACTCAATGGTGAAGGAATACGTGACTAGCTCTCTCCTTTTGTCCTCTGCGTTCTTTCAGTTCGTGTGTGTCCTTCCACTTCCAACTATCCGCGTATTTATACACTTGGTCGGCCATCTTGCGAGAATCCGTGAATCCGCGCTGCTTGGCTATGCCTTCAAGCAGCTTCGGTCAAAAATATTTCTCGTATTTCACTTCGGGTAGGTCATAATTCTTTAACCGATAACTAGTCGTTCTCATTTCCTACAAAGCTATTGCCTCTTGAGAAATCTCGTTTTACTCGGGCAACATGCGGCTTTCCTTCCATATCCATCTTTCCAAAATCCGTCTGTCCTTCTTTTTTTAATGAATTTAAAACCCACACGTTTCATCATTTTCCGAACAGTTTGACCCACTTACATGATCATATCCCCAGAATTATAAAAGGTATTATCTTCCTGGCTATAACCACACCTGGGTCTACATTTACTCTATGACTCGGTGGAGTAGAATTACCTTCTGTCAATCCGTTGATTTATAAGGAAATTATTTACTGTGCGGTTCCTAACACAGATTTTCTCCCTACCATCTTACCAGTGTAAATAATGCCTAGGTATAGTTACACTTTGTCACAATAGTCCCCACTTTTCTAGCTGGACGAATGTCTAGCTATTAAGGGAACAATACCGCTGGGTATTATGGTTCGTCCCTCCCAATACTTCCGGCACTTTGTCCTTCTTCCCGTTCCTGTACTGTGGGATGTCTACTTAGAAAATCCGCACCTACATTTTGCTTTCCTGGAAATGTATTCTATCATGAAGGAATATGGTTGTACCAAAAGTGCCCCAGCACATTAATCTTGCATTTTTAAATGCTTAGAGTGAAGCTTAAAATGCCAATGGTTGTGATCACATTGCACAGTGAATTTCCTCCCATACAAGTAGGGTTGGAATTTCTGAATTCCCCACACTAATGCCAAACATTCTTTCTCTATAGTAGAGTAATTTAATTCAGCGGAGTTAAGTTTACTGCTTGCATACGCAACAGGGAAGTGCTCTCCCAGGCTGTGCTCACTGACGTCTGCATTTAAGTTTCTCCAATTCTAATATTGCTTGCATCCGTTCTCAAAATAAACTCCTGAGATTATATCTGCAATTCTTCAGAATGGGTTTGCTAGTGAGCTTTGCTTCAACTGAAGTGTAATGCACCCTCACATTCCGCTGATACATTTTATATTATCTGCTGGGTGGCCTTTCTTTGTCAGGTTTATTAGAGGTGCACACACATGTGTTGAAGTTTTGGATATTATTTGGTAAAAACCCACACAAAGAAACAAAAGATCTTACATCTTCCTTTCGTCTTGGTCTAGGTGCTTTCCTCAACTTCTCTACATTCCTGGGTCTGGCGACATATTTCCCCTGGAAATAGTGTGTCCTAAGAATCCAACTCCTGACAACCAATAAAGCATTTAGTTAGGACCAGCAGTCAGTTCCCGCCTCTCTAAGTCTATCAAATAACAGGGAGAGTGCCGATAAATGTTTCCTCAAAATGTTTCTGTGTGTGATGAGGGATATCATCCATGAAATTTGCATAGAGGGATTCTTTAGCGGTTCCAGTAATTTTCTCATAATTCGAGAAAATACACTCGGAGCATTTTTCAGTCCAAATGGTAACACATTAAATTCGTAATGCCCATCTGACGTACTTAATGCCAAATGTGTCTGGTCTCAGCTTTTACTGGAATTTGGTAATATCCTTTACTCAGATCCACTTTTGAAAAATACTTAGCTCTGCTAAGAGCTGAGAAACAGCTGAGTAGTATCAGGCAAAGGGATCAGCTATGATTCTGTGACAGCATTAAGCTTCCTGTAATCTATACATAATCTGTGTTCTCCAGTGGTCTTTCCTTGAGTAGCGACTACACTTCCCACTATAAGCTGATTCTGACTTTGAAATAATGTTTTTCCTCCAGAAGGTTGTCAATTTCTTCTTTTAAGGCGTGTGCTTTTGCAAAATGGAATAGGCTGGTTTTTCACACAGAATAGGTGCACAGGGTCTAGAACTTTCATGTCAAATTCTAGTAACTTTGTACACCCTGGTTTATCCGTGAGTACACCTCTTCATGGGCTTTCAATAACTTTGTTACTTGCTCTCTCTGATCCTGAGACCTGATGTTCCACTGAAATTCACCTGCTCATGACTCTCCTGATCACTTTAACTGGATATTCAGTGGAGGTGATAGGTTCGTGCCTCATTTCTGTTGCTATAGCAAGTGTCATCATATGCGCAACGTCTGCAAATGTCTGTCATAATATATTTCTTCAACAGATTGACATGATACACCTTTTCCTTCCCCCTTCTTTTATCAATCTTGTAATTCGTCCTAGATACTTTTTTCTAGAACCACATATGGTCCGTTGCCAACTTATTTGTAACTTGTTGTTACCCCGCTGGCAAAAGAAGAAGCACCTTTTTCCTACAGCCAAGTTCCCTATCCTTCGCCTTCTTATTGGTAATACTCAGCATGTTTTACTTCTGGCTTTACGCAAATTATCGTTTGCCAGTTTTCCATCCAGTTTTAAAGTCGAGAGGTTAACTCGTTCACATACTGGAATGCTGATGTAATGGTCTTTCTGCTTTTTCATCAGTCCATGTCCGCAACAATGCTTCCAGATGACCTTTTATTGGGCGGCCAAAAAAAATGTTGCCGGAGCCAATCCAGTAGAATGGTGCGGAACTTCCGGTAGCAAACAATGCAGCCGGTAAGTACAGCAATCCCAGGTATCTGTTTTTTCCAGTGCTAGCTTTCTAAGTATCGGACATTAGGGGTCCCATTGAACCGTTCTACCTGCCCGTTCCGTTGGGGGTGATAAGGAGAGCAATGAAAGTGACTGGCCAGAAATATCTTAAAATACCTCTTCAGTCAACTTCTCCTTGAACTGAGAACCATTGTCAGTCCAATATCTGATGTGGGAACCAAACCGGATGAATTACTGTTAACAGTGCATCATGCACATATATAGAGTCAAATTGCTGACATGGCTACTGCGCTCTCCCACATTGAAACAAGTGTGCTACTCAGAGTAAGTATATACCTGTTTCTCTTCTTAGTCCTAGTGAGGGGTCCTACAATTTCCACTGCCACTCGTTCAATGGGTGTACCCAAAATAGGCATTTTCTTAAAGGAGGCTGGAGCCGTCCAATGCTTTGGAGCAATCTTTGACATTTCTTGGCAGACTTTACATATCGTTTATGGTGGGCGTTCAGAGCATTCTGGCCAGAATTGTGACAAGCTATCCTTTGACCTGTGGCACCAATTCCCATGTGACCACTAAAGGGTATAGCATGCCCTAGTTCCATCCCCTTTGCCCTATACGAAATTGGTACTACTAGCTGTCCATGCCCTTGAGATCCGGTTCCAGCTTTTCTGTACAGTAGACCATTTTTCATATACAAATCTCCCTTTTCTCGAGGGTTATGAGCTTTTGGCAGTTTGCCAAAGCAGGGTTTCAGTGTACTATCTTCTGCTTGAGTTTTGTTTCATCTTTTCTGGATGAGTGTTTATCGGACTTTCCTCCATCCTTTTGGAGCTCGACCGGGTCTGGACAGCTGCCATGACTACAGGTTTTACCGGGTCTCCTAAAAAGACATACCCACAACCCAGTATGAGAAGGTAATATATGCTCATCAATCACCGCTGCCCTGAGTTACTCCTTCCGCATATCGAGATTTTTCATTAATAGTCACTATGGGCAATGTCATGGTTGCTGCTCCCTTTGTTGCTCCCTGTATCTCTGCTGTTTCTGTGGTGATTTGTTCTGGTTTTTTACAAGGGTAGCGCTCACGACTGAATCAAAATCCAGACCTGTGTTCATACAAGCATGTGACTTGTGTGCCATTCACAGTCACTAGTTTACTGACAAGGGGATGAGTGAGGCTCTATTTCTGACTCACTTTCAGTTCCTTCCTTTCCCTATTCCTGTTGCCATACATGCCGCGTGATGAGGAGGGTTTTTCTTCCTACAGTCCGCACTATTACTGATTGCTCATTTGGCAGTATCGGGTACCACTTGTCTCTTCCTTTCTATAAGGTATTTTTTTCATATGCCAGAGGGTTTCTATCCTTTTGCTCAAACCATTGGTTTGTTTTTAAAGGGGTGGGCCTGGTTTAGATCCAATTTTCCTTCATACTTGGTGTAAATGTTGAGGTTTCTTGACTACTTCATCTTGCTTTCGTTTTGCTCCCTGTGTTAGAGAATGGGCCAATTGGTGACTTTCAGCATATTTGATTATGTCTTCCAACCTATCCCATCAGTTTTCTACCAGGAATTTCTTTCGTTTCAGATGTCATGGAATCTAAAAGTTGTTCTATCAGAATCATTTCCCTTGAGTCCCTCGAAATCTTGCGAAAAAATTCCCAGTTTACCCCATCGCAGTAGGTAAGTTTCCAACCGGGCTGTGTATTGTTGGTACGTTTCTCCAGCCTCCTTCTTGGCAGATTCGGAATTTCTTACGATAAGCCTCTGAATTTTGCTCATAGCAAACCAGAAAATGCTTGCTTTAGAGCCTCAAAATCTACCTGTTCATCTTTGGGTAGTTTTAAAAAACCCTACTTAAGAAATCCCCCTCAGTCCTTGAGAGGGGGGGGGGGGGGGGGGGGGGGGGGGGGGGGCGAGCGCTTAACACTCCAACTTTTCCTTCTCTAGGCCATAATGTACGAAGCAGTCGCTCAATACTGTTCTATGTAGGCCTCAATAGAATTGTCCTTCTCCATAAAAGCATCCAAATGAAGTTCATAGTACCCTCATGAAGACCTTTGCTAGAGCTACTGTCAGAGTGAGGAGAATTGCTCCCATTTATACTTGTAGCTGCCTGAATTCTCTATTTGCCTTAACTTCAACTCATGTTCCCATTTCAGCCTGAATCCTTCTTTCCTCTCTCTCGACTCCATTCACCTTTCTTTCAGCTTCTCATTTCCATTCTCTAGCTTCTCTTCCAGCTTTCTAATTCAAGCGTCTTGGTCTCCCTTTCGGGTTCCAATTTCTTTGCTTCAATGTCCATATACTTATCAATTTCCACAGTGACATACTGGGATAAGAGCATTGCCACTTAGGCCAAAATCTTCCCCATCTGTATAATGGCAGTCTATAATCTTTACCAGATATTCAGCACTGTTTTGTCTGTTCTTTAATATTTGAGAGAATGGAGGAGATGAATTGTCTCTAGTCTTACCTCATACTAATTAAATTAAGCTTATTTTGTAAATTAAAGAGATTAATTAATGAATATTGATCCGACTTACAATTTAATAGCTAACGGTCTTTGTATTTAATAATGTATATCAACAATCAAAAATAGATTTTGTAGTTTTTATTTTTTGCAAAATAGATATTCATCTACTACATTTCTAAAAACCAGCTTTTAAAGAACGAAGATAGCCAGTTTTGGCTCATCAAAACTATCAAGGGATTATCCGCGAACGAGCCCGGTGTAACGAGATGGTATTATAGTGGTGGTTGTCTTTGTTGACCGTCGATGATGTTGATTAGTTCAATAAAGAATAATGAACTACCCGATATCCCCAGTCTCAGAATATGAGCACTGGTGTATGATAGCACAAATGATAGTCAGACAGTACAAGACCCCTATTCCGGTGGTAATAAGAAGTAGATTAAGAGCCTAGAATGAGTCTTCCTCGTAATAATTATTCTCTGCTTTAAATAACAGTGAAATTCAAATTGAACTCAATGGTAACTTTATGAAGTTAACAAAATCCAAGTTACAATTAAAATCAATGTATTTAGGATTCTCTTTTCTTCTGTTCTTGAAGTAGATAGAAATGCTCTATGTATATGCATTTTATATTTACATCATATCCATAGAAATCACAGTGATATTAAAGTAGTTACTTTACTGAATTGCAGTGTTTCTGCTTATCTGACAAAACGTTAACCAGTCTTTTTCTTCATATGACTTGACTCTTCACACATAAATTGATCGAATGTTCTGTTTCTGCACTTAACTGAGTGCTCCTTAAATGATAGTTGACAATGTTGGTGAGCTCCACACGACTATAGACTCGGCTGATCATCCCATGTAGTAGAGATACCAGCAAAACCAGGTAGACAAGCTGTAGTGCTCCGTGTCGCTATGCAGGGTAACACTTGGGTTCTCACTTCTGGCTTCTGTCTATATGTATGACCGAAACCTGAAAACAACATAAAGACTGGCTAGCCTCTTTCCAAGAGTTCCCCTAGATTGTGTATGGTTGTTCAGTGTCATCAGTAATGCATGTGTATGAATGAGCGCACATGTGGTTTCTGGTTACATTGTTTAGTTTTACAGATGTCTACTACTGCAACAAAAAATTCAGAATGATAAATGGATTACAATGCACATTATAATTACATCATTCATTTACATTACATTATTGTTACATAGTCCTTTCTTCCACCTGCTATCCTTTCCATCCAAGCAGAATGATCCTGTGACATATATTGCTTCTTTTTATCAAAAGTTTGAGAAACCCATGGCTGATTTGTGCTAATATGAGCAGTCAAATCAATTTGGCGTCAATTGGTACCAATGGGTTGAGTACCACTGGGATATAGTCTCCCATGCTGCCATAAACCTGTAGGGTTGTCCTTGCGGCAGGGAACAGGCTTTAAGAACCACCTAATTACATGGTTGACTACTTGAGCATTACATCTATGTGAGTGTGTTCCTGGTCTTAACCTTGAGAACCCATTGGCTGTCAGTTAGATTATTACGTTTAATTAAACATAGCGCACGGTACTGTTGCCATTGTTAATAGTTCTATGTTGAAGTTATAAGCAATTATATAACCTGATAGGATTTAGATCATTAGAGCAAGGATACATTCATATAAACAATTAAAACAGGACAAGGGACAATTCAGAAAGAAATCAGTTCATGATCGTTTTTTGAGCATGATTGTTCAATGAAGTGACATATTTTACATTTATTTATGCATTAACAGAATAGGTACAGTAAGCCCTACTCACCTCTGGTCTTTTTCGGTAATAACTAACAGGATATTCTGGCAAAGGCAGGCCAGCACAAATACTCAATGGTGAAGGAATAAGTGACTAGCTCTCTCCCTCATTTTGTCCTCTGCGTTCTTTGTCAGTTCGTGTGTGTCCTTCCACTTCCAACTAATCCGCGTCGTATTTTATACGCTTGGTCGGCCATCTTGAGAGAATCCCGGTGACTCCGCGCTGATTGGCTATGCCTTCAAGCAACTTCGGGTCGAAAATATTTCTCGTATTTCACTTCGGGTAGATCTGTGTGCTAAATTTTTTTAACGATAACTAGTCGTTTCTCATTTCCTACCAAAGCTATTGCATCTTGAGAAATCTCGTTTTATTCGGGGCAACATGCGGCTTTCCTTCCATATCAATCTTTCCAAGATCCGTCTGTCCTTCTTTTTTCTGTGAATTTAAAACCCACACGTTTCATCATTTCCGAATTGTTGACACAACTTACGTGATCATATCTATCCCAAGAATTAACTAAAAGATATTATCTTCCTGGCTATAACCACACTGGGTCTACATTTCCTCTATGACTCCGGTGAAGTAGAATTTCCTTCAGTCAATCCGTTGATTTAATAAGGAATTATTTACTGTGCAGTCTAACACAGATTTTTCTCAATTACCATCTTGTCAGTCTAAATAATGCCTCCAGTATTGTTACACTTTGTTCCACAGTCATTTCTAGCCTTCAGGAGTTAATGAAGGCTTTGTTTTTTCTTTTCTCTTTTGTTTGTTTTTTAAACTTCAATAAATATATACGTATTTAAATTACTTGTGGTCCAGATTATATTCTATTCTAACTGTCATCTGGATGTGTACCGTATGTCCATACTGTTAGTACATTAGGTCTATTTGAAAACATT